>CM037792.1:24656212-24706212 GCA_021229015.1 Solen grandis | reverse complement strand
ACTGCTATTTGACCTACTTAAATATTGGAAGCCTTTTTAGGGTTCTATCTCTGTTCAGCTAAATTAATTGGTTTCACAGACATCATTATGAGCTTATGCTAACAGAAATGTTAAAAGCAATAATTAAAAGGACCCTCTTGGTCTTTATATTTTGTGGCGGCGTATATTGTGGCAGCACTGGCTCTCTTGTTGCTGTATATTTTGAAAACTTTAAAATGCCTGTCATTTCAGAACCATTAACAACAGGGCACTGATATTTCACATGTAAATTTCTTGTGGCAAGACCTTTCCATCAATATTACACTTTTTGACTTTTAACCTTGATCTTTGACCTATTTTTGAAATATTTAACAAAAAACTTTAACGTTGGCCGTAATTTCTTAACCGTTTGACATACAACTTTTATTTTTGGTATGCATATTCATTTTTGCAAGGGCTATTCAGATATACCTCAACATTTCATCTATTGACCTTGACCTTTGACCCATTTTTGTTGTATTTTTGGAAAACTTTGAAATGCCAGTCATTTCATAACCATTAACAACAGGGCACTGATAATTCACATGTGAATTCCTTGTGGCAAGACCTTTCCATCGATGTTAAACTTTTGAACTGATTACCTTGACCTTTGACCTATTTTTAGCTCACCTGAGCACAAAGTGCTCAAGGTGAGCTATTGTGATCACCTTTTGTCCGTCGTCCGTCCGTCCGTGCGTGCGTCCGTCCGTCGTCAACAATTTGCTTTAAACAACATCTCCTCCTGAACCGCTGAAGGGATTTTGACCAAACTTCACAGGAATCATCCTTATGATGCCCTCTATCAAAGTAGTACAAATTATTCAGATTGGTTGAAAAAGTAGGTCACAGAAGCTAAAAATAGATTTTAAAAACTCAAACTTTGAAAATCTTCTCCTGCAAAACTGCAAGGCCTAGAGCTTAGATATTTGGTATGTAGCATCATCTTGTGGGCCATTACCAAGATTGTACAAATCAAAGCCCTATGGTGATAAATGCCCCCGCACCAGGGGTCACTTGTTTTACATAGAGTTATATAGGAAAATCTTTAAAAATCTTCTTCTATAAATCCATATGGCCTAGAGCTTAGATATTTGGTATGTAGCATCATCTAATGGTTCATTACCAAGATTGTTCAAATCATAGCCCTATGGTGATAAATGCCCCCGCAACAGGGGTCACTTGTTTTACATAGAGTTATATAGGAAAATCTTAAAAAATCTTCTTCTGTGAATCCAAAAGCTTAGATTTTTGGTATGTAGCATCATATAATGGTTCATTACCTCAGTTGTTCAAATCATAGCCTTACAGTGATAAATGACCCTGCACCAGTGGTCACTTGTTTCACATAGAGTTACATAGGAAAAGACCTAGAGCTTAATCTATAGATTTGATGTGAAATATTGTCTAGTGGTCCGTACCCACATAATTCATATAGACCAATCATAAAAAAAATATTTTGCAATATTACTAGTTTGAGAGATTATGACAAGATAATGGTTAAAATTTGGCCCTTGATTGAATCACTTTTTACTTTAAATTACATACTTGATATATGTTTTATATTAAAATCAGTATCTACGATTAAATAAAATGATAAAAAGACTAAGAATGTATATTAAATAAAAGTTTTCTTTAAGAAAGATATGAAAGTACAGGTAATCGTATTGTTGGTAATAAAATCACATTCGGTCGTTTTAGGTTATAATATTATTAACCGGTTTCAGTTTGGTAGGTATACGATTCTCTTCAGAAATTTCAACGAATTATCGAAGATCATTTATAAAACCAAAAAAAAAGGGGAAATTAAAAAGTTGGATCCAAAAGTAGGAAAAAAAACCTTGTTTACACACTGGAGGCCACAATTTTGATTCAATCTTCCTCAAACTTGGTCAGCACAAATGTCCTCAGGTGAGCGTCTTTAGGGCCATCTTGGCCCTCTTGTTTAAATATTTAACAAAAAACTTTAACGTTGGCCGTAATTTCTTTACTATATGATATACAACTTTTATTTTTGGTATGCATATTCATCTTTGCAAGGGCTATTCAGATATACCTCAACATTTCTTCTATCGTCCTTGATCTTGACCTTTGACCTATTTTTGCTGTATTTTTTTAAAACTTTAAAATGCCTGTCATTTCAGAACTGTTACCAACAGGGCACTGATATTTCACATGTAAATTTCTTGTGGCAAGACGTTTCCATCAATGTAACACTTTTTGACTTTGACCTTGACCTTTGATCTTTGACCTATTTTTAGCTCACATGAGCATAACGTGCTCAAGGTGAGCTTTTCTGATTGCCTTTTGTCCGGGGTCCCCGTGCGTGCGTGCGTCCGGCGTCAACAATTGCTTCAAACAACATCTCCTTCTAAACGGCTAGGCCAATTTGAAAAATGCATCATCTTATGGGCCACTACCAAGATTGTACAAATCATAGCCCAATGGTGATAAATGACCCCACACCAGGGGTCACTTGTTTTACATAGAGTTAAATAGGAAAATCTTAAAAAATCTTCTTCTATGAATCAATAAGGCCTAGAGCTAAGATTTTTGGTATGTAGTAGCATCTAATGGTTCATTACAAAGATTTTCAAAGTCTTGGCCCTACGGTGATAAATGACCCTGCGCCCAAGTCTTCTCTGAAACCATATGGCCCATTGCTTAGATATTTGGTGTGTAGTATTGTCAGGGGTAAAATGTTTTAGATTAAGTTATATCAGAATCCTTGTCTGTTTAAAAACCTTGACATCAGTTGAAGCAATGGTACTCAGGTGAGCGATTCAGGGCCAATCATGGCCCTCTTGTTGAAATATTTAACAAAATACTTTAATGTTGGCCGTAATTTCTTTACTATTTGACATTCATCTTTTATTTTTGGTATGCATATTCATCTTTGCAAGAGCTATTCAGATATACCTCAATATTTCATCTATTGACCTTGACCTTTGATATATTTTTGCTGTATGTTTTGAAAACTTTAAAATGCCTGTCATTTCAGAACTGTTACCAACAGGGCACTGATATTTCTTTTTACTATTTGACATACATCTTTTATATTTGGTATGCATATTCATCATGACAATGATTTTTCAGACATACCTCAATATTTTATGTATCAACCTTGACTTTTGACCTTATTTGGCCATAACTTTGGACAAGTTTTATAATCGATATTTCTTTGTCATTTTTCAATATTTTTTTTTAAAGAACTTTGTATACTGGTTTGTTATCATATGAACCTGTGCAGGTGTGATTTTGGTCATGATCTTTAGGCAGATAAAAAAGAACATTTTTTTTTTTTAATGTCTTCAAATTTTACAGTTTTATGTTGATTATCAAAAAATCAATGGATAAGCAATTGTGATTATTTGCTTACTGTACACACGGTCAGATTAGGCGCAGCTACGTATAAGGCGCATCCTAACTTTCAGGGTAACTTATTTGAAAAAAAAATAACTTATCGTATACGGCGAAATCTTGTTTTGAAATTCGTGCCGTTGTACATTTTGACAGACTGATAGCTATCCATACGTCACCGGGCTAATCATACGGTGAACAGTTTTATTTACACATGGCATAAGATTACCGTTAGACCGTTACATTAACGACAGGTAGGATAAAGTTGACACATTTTCATAACATGACATTACTCAACCGTGTCCCTGCATTCTAACACTGGGGACCGTTGTCACCTGTCAAAATTCTCCCAACTAACAAACATTACGTAACAATTGCCACCTGTCAAGTTTCTCCTATACATCATGAGGTCCCGTAAAATAAACTTAATTGTTTATATTGAAAATGGCTTCCATCAAGTTGTTTCAGTTTCTCACGATCATTTTATCATGAAATATACCTGTAGGATAACTAATAAGAACAAAAGCAATAGTCAGGTATTGTTTATCATGGTTTCATATAGACTTTGTGGCATATTATCGTATTCATTGGCTTTCAGTATATCCATTTTCTGAGATCGTATACTGGTAAATTTCACTTCTCGGTGATTGGAAAAAGAAACTGAAAAGCTGTATATCTTCATATAAGGCGCACCCCCTCTATAAACTTGAATTATCTGGAAAAAAAAGTGCGCCTAATCTGCCGGTGTATATGGTACATATTTTACATCTTTGTGTTGTATACATTCTATTCCATGCATAGGTCAAGGTCATCCTTCAAGGTCCAAGGTCAAATTAAAAGTTTATGGTACTTAAACTTTGCATTTAAATGCTTACAGTTTCAGTTGTGATTTTCAAGGTCAACTTTTTAAAGTGTTTAACAAAATAGTGTAACTTGGCAAAAACAGACGAGCGTTGGCATCCACATGCGGTGCTCTTGTTTAAGCCCAAGAGGTCAGTTTCCCCTCTGAAATTTTTGGCAGTTTACTGTAGTCTGTATAGAGGAACAGATAAGCTGCATATTTGCATTAAATGTTCAATTTAAAATAACCAAATATTCAATTATTTCAAATAAATGGGTAACAAACCCACATTAAATCTAGTAGATTTTGTAAGGTTCTGTTGAGTTGAAATAGTGAGTTTTGATCCTGGGCACATCTCATAAGCTTGTCTCTTTTTCAAAAAAAAAAGTTGAAATATTGTCATCACTCTGGTATGTGTCGTTGGCATTGTTGTTGGCATCGTTGTGGTGAAAAACTTTTAACTTTGGCCATACCTACTTAACTGTCAAACCATTTGTCATCAAATTTAATATACATGTTCACTGTCACAAGGGCTATATTCTCATCAAGGACCATAACTCTTATCTCCATTTTGACATAATTTATCTCCCCCTTTTAAAAAAACAACAACTAACAGACAAATATTGGCATCTGCATATAATGTCCTTGTTATTCCCTGCTGAAGGTGGCGAGGGATATGGTAATAGTGGTCCGTTTGTCCATCCTTAATTCCGTCCCACATTTTTGTCTGGAGCATAACTTAAAAAGTTTTTGAGGTATCAACTTGATACTTCATAGGTAGATAGATTTTATTGAGGAGGAGTCAGTGACAAGAATATAACCTACCTTTCATATTTTTAGTTATTGCCCTTTGTTATTTTTTTCAGGTTTAACTTTTGTCTGGAGTATAAATCAAAAAGTTTTTGAGGTATCAAATTGATACTTCATAGGTGAATAGATTTCATTGAGGAGGAGTGCAGTGTACAAGAATCATAACACTACCTTTCATACTTTTTGAGTTTTTGCCCTTTGTTGTTTTTCAGGCTTAATTTTGTCCAGAGCATAAGTCAAAAAGTACTTGAGATATCAACTTGAAACTTCATAGGTGGATAGATCTCATTGAGGAGAAGTCTACCGTTCATAATGTTTGAGTTACTGCCCTTTGTATTTTTTATGCTTATTTTTTGTTATAATTATTGTAACAATTTACCTGTAGACCTCAAAATAGGGGAATTAGTTGGTCTTCACATGGGTTTTATATAATATACAATCACTTCAAACATCAGTCTTCATTACCAAAAATTATCTTTTAAAAATGAATTATTCTACTCTCCAACACATCTTCTAACAAGCAAGCATTCAGCAGGGGATGGCCATTTTAACGTGGCTCTTGTTTTTTTAGCTCACCTCAGGGTGAGCTATTGTGACCGCTTTTTGTCCATCGTGCATAATCCGTTGTCAACAATTGCTTGTGAACACTCTAGAGGCCACAGTTTTGACCCAATCTTCATGAAACTTGGTCAGAATGTTTGTCTACATGATATCTTGGATGAGTTCGAAATTGGGTCATGTGGGGTCAAAAATAGGTCACCAGCTCAAATCTTAGAAAAACCCTGTGAACACTCTAGAGGCCACAGTTTTAGCCCAATCTTCATGAAAAATGGTCAGGGTGTTTGTCTACATGATATCTTGGATGAGTTCGAAATTGGGTCAGGTTGGGTCAAAAACTAGGTCACCAGGTCAAATCTTAGAAAAACCTTGTGAACACTCTAGAGGCCACAGTTTTGACCCAATCTTCATTAGATTTGGTCAGGATGTTTGTCTGCATGATATCTTGTATGAGTTTGAAAATGGGTCACATGGGGTCAAAGACTAGGTCACTAAGTCAAATCTTAGATAATCCTTGTGAACACTCTAGAGGCCACAGTTTTAGCCCAATCTTCATTAGATTTGGTTCAGATGCTTGTCTACATGATATCTTGGATGAGTTTGAAAATGGGTCACGTGGGGTCAAAGACTAGGTTACCAGGTCAAATCTTAGAAAAACCATGTGAGCATTCTCGATGCCACAGTTTTAGCGCAATCTTCATTTGATTTAGTCAAAAGGTTTTTCTACATAATATCTTGGATGAGTTTGAAATTGGGTCATGTTGGGTCAAAAACTAGGTCACCAGGTCAAATCTTAGAAAATCCTTGTGAACACTCTAGAGGCAAGAGTTTTGGCCTAATCTTCATGAAATTTGGTCAGGGTGTTTGTCTACATGATATCTTGGATGAGTTTGAAATCGGGTCACATGGGGTCAAAAACTAGGTCACCAGGTCAAATCTTAGAAAAAACTTGTGAACACTCTAGAGGCCACATTTTCAGCATTACCTTAATGTTACTTGGTCAGAATGTTTGTTTACATCAAATCTTGGATAAAATTCAAAACTGGGCCACATGGGGTCAGAAAGTAGGTCACCAGGCCAGGGCAAATTTTAGAAAATCTTATGAACACCTAAGGGCCTACATTTTTGTACCAATCTTTATTACATTAATTTTGATAAGAATGATGACTGCATGAATTCCCTGTTGAGTGCATATTTAGGTAGGATCAAATCTAGGTCACTTAGTCAAATGTTAGAAAAACAATTTAGATGCCACATCTTTTGTCATCATGCCTAACACCGCAATCTTACTCAGGTGAGCGACACAGGTCCATCTTGGCCCTCTTGTTTTTACAACATTTTAGTTTAGGTTGCATGGATCATGTGTTGTGTAACTAGTTTCTGTTGAGCACTCAGTCATGAAAATGAAATGATGAAAAATATTGAATTATTTGACTTGTACTCAGTTAAAACTGTGATGATGGGGGTAACAGATGGTGAATTATTCAGTCAATTTTTATTGATACTCAATTACTTTTGAAAGTAAGGGGTAATACTCAGTAAACCAAAAATGGTTATTTATTCCTCTGTTTTATTTTCTTCAATGAGAGTCTACATATTGGTTTAGCTGATGTGTCATAGGCATCAAAATCTATTTTTCATCAATTGCTGAAAAATACTCTATTTTTTTTAACTTTATGTATAAACTTTGGAAATTAGATCAATATTTTCTTTTCATATAAGATCACATTGTCACCTTGCCACCCTTGAAAATGATGTTTTTTATGACCATGCAGGAAATAAAATACAATTTTACCGATATTAAAGCAAATATCCTCTTTATCATTCACATTGTTGATCTATCTTAGATATATGGCTAAATTCATTATGTTTTCAAGAACTTGGTACTCATATAATTATTTAAAAAACAACAATTAAAATACACTTTTTGTTTCATGAATAATTATGTCTCATGTATTGGGGAAAACACTATTTTGCCAGGATTATCCATGGGTCTGTCACAAAAACTTTTGTCACACATATATTCCAATGTGTATCAGCTTGAGTCTTGAAATTTTACAGGCAAGTGAACTGGTACGCTAGGGGTTTTGTAGGCCCCATACTTAGAATATGCACAAAACTTTGTTTCACTCATATCTCCCTAAGTATTTAAATTAGGGTCTTGAAATTTTACATGAAGATAGATATATGCTTCAGGGGGAAACATGTTTTTGTCAACCACAAAAAAACAACAACAACCGTCTAGTTCCTTGACTGATATAAATCCTAAATCAATTAGTTTCATTAATGTTGAAATGTTTCAACACAATAAACTGTTGATAGAGTGTCTTGCATAGTGTCATTTCATCAAAGTTTTCCTTCCTCCTCCTCTCTCTTTTACTCTCTCTTTATCATAAACTATACAAAACAAAATAATCATTAATTCAAGACTGATTTTTTATGATTTATTACTTCAGCCTGGTTGCCACTAACGCCATGAGATTCCGCCTGGCTGCAGGACCAGACAAGGTTTTACTGGAGTTTGGGTTGCGTCGTGCCCAGGGACCAGATGGGGCTCTCTCAGCATCTAGATACTGCTATCTAGGAGGTGAAGTTTAAATTTTCATTTACCCAGCCACATGGTAGTTTAAGTTTTTTCATAAAGACGATACCTGGTGCTCAACATAGAAGACTAGTTTTAGGGTTGGTTGGACGATGGAGATCCAATGATTCACTGGTGCACTGCATTACCTTTGTTACAAATCTGCTATACCAGTTTTACCAATACCAAAAAGTATACCAAAAGGTCAAGGGTGTTTTTGATTAATTTTTAGCTCCTAGCACAATTCTATGAACACCCTTTATGTTTTAACTTTGCTGATGATTTTCTTTATTTTTCCAGTGCAATTAGAGTAACTCCCTTGTCAGTGCGTTTTAAAATGGCATCCAGGGATGAGCTTGATGTGGAGAAATATGAAATTGTTATGAATAAAACAACAAAAAGCAATATTTGGGCAATGTTTGAAGTTTAACAAAGAATTAAAATAGGTTCAAGTAAACACTAATATGTATAAATATGTATTGCAATACAAAGGCTGTTATATTGTGTCCTCTACAATGTCCTTTAAACAACATCTCATAAACCACTGAATGGATTTTGACTAGAGGTATTGATATTGATGCATCGCTATATATGCTTTGTCCTTGATGTATGCATCGGAAAGAAATTTTAAATGTCAATACATTGTGGTGCATTACAGATTTTTCCTTGTGATGCATCGATATGACTGACAAGTATCACAATACCCAAACAAATTCTTCCACATGTTATGTTCATTACATAAGTATACATATGCTGCCTCTTATTTAATTTTCTCAGAAAAAGTCAGAATTCATTGTGTTTTTCATTTTCACAATGATAGTTTATTTGATACTTAACAGTAATTATGCTTTGTTGTTGTTATAGTTGATAATCTGTGTTTTGGAATAAATGCTGTGAACAGTTGAAGAAGTTTTTATATCACATATTGGTTTCAAGTGATACGTATTGTGACAGAAAAAAGAAAAAAATGGCAATGCACAGCCCTAATTTTGACCAAACTTCACAGGACTGATCCATGTGAAGCCTTCTCCCAAAAGTGTTCAAATTATTTTGATATTGGTTGAAAAGTAGGTCACAGCACTAAAAATAGATTTAAAAATGGTAAACTTTGAAAATCTTCCTCTGCAAAATTGCAGGGCCAAGAGCTTAGATATTTGGTGTGCTGCATCATCTAGCAGACCTCAGCGAAGTTTGTTCAAATCATGACCCTGGGCATCAAAATTGGCTCTGAACACAGGGGTCACTTGATTTTACAGTCTGATATAGGAAAAACTATAAATATTTTCTTGTAAAAAGGACTGGAATTAGATATTTGGTGTGAATCATGGCCTAGTTGAAGATGAAAATCTGCAAATATGATTGATAAAAATATTGTATCTGTATTAACATTGAACGATCTCTGATAAGAAAGGAAAGAAAAACATCAATAACTGGTTAATGCTTTTCAGCTCACTTGGGCACTTTGTGCTTACAGTGAGCTATTATGATTAGTCTTTATTCATCGTACATTTAATACATATTAACACACTGGAGGCCACATTTTACACCAAAATCTTCATGAAACTTGATTACAGTGTTTGTCTGCATTAAAGCTTGGATGAGTTTGAAACTAGGGACAATTCCTTATTCATTGTATCTCCAGTATGGAAAACAGATAATTTCACCAGTTACTTTTCTACCATCTCAACAACTAACACTGCAAGTTGAAATACTTTATAAGTTAAAAAGTCTTGAAAACACTCTGACTGTTAAACAAGAGAGCAACTTACCACAATTTATTTCATTAAAAAAAAAATTGTTTCAGATTAGTCACACAGATGAATAAACTATCAAATAGATATATTGATGTTACTTGATAAATTACTTGTGTCTTCATGATCATTGTTCTCTTGAAAACCAAAGTACTCAGGTGAATGATTTTTGGAACCATCATAGCCTTATTGTTTGTTTGATACTGTTTATTTATTTTTTTATGCCCCCTGAAGATGGGCATATAGTAATCAAACCGTCCGGATTTCGTTTCCGCTCTATAACTCTGACATTCCTGGATGGAATTTGAAATTACTTGGCAGAAATGTTCACCATCATGAGACGATGTGTCACGCACAATCCCCAGGTCTGTAGCTTCAAGGTCAGGGTCACACTTAGAGTTCAAAGGTCAAAAATGGGGTCTATATTTCGTTTCCGCTCCATAATTCTGACATTTCTTGATGGATTTTAAAATTACTTGGAAGAAATGTTCACTATCATGAGATGTGTCGCGCGCAATCCCATGGACTGTGTCTTCAAGGTCAACGTCACACTTAGAAATCTATTTTTTGTTTCTGCTCCATAACTCTGACATTCCTAAATGGATTTGAAATTACTTGGCAGAAATGTTCACCATCATGAGATGATGTGTTGCGCGCAATCCGCAGGACTGTGGCTTCAAGGTCAAGGTCACACTGAAGTTCAAAGGTCAAAAATGGGATCTATTTTTTGTTTCCGCTCCATAACTCTGACATTCCTAGATGGATTTTTGAAATTACTTGGCAGAAATGTTTATATCATCATAAGACGATGTGTCGTGTGCAATCCCCAGGTCTGTAGCTCCAAGGACAAGGTCAAACTAAGAGTTCAAAGGTCAGAAATGGAGGTCTATTTTTTGTGTCTGCTCAATAACTCTGACATTCCTTGATGACTTTTTGAATTACAGTCAAAAATATTCAGCATCATGAAGCAATATGTCACTCCATATCTTTGTCACTCCTCAATAGAATTTGAAATTTTTTTGCATAAATGTGCACCGTAATGATACAATGTGTTGTGTACAATTCTTTGGTTCATAGCCGAAAGGTCATGGTCACACTAAGAGGTCAAGTGTCATAAGCCCTGATTGTGCATTGATTTGCCCTCTGTCTGCCTGTCCAGAAATTGGGATGCTGTGATTACTTAAAAACCATATTACATGCATAAACTAGCTCAGTGAAACTTGGTATATGAAGGCAATATGGAAATTAATTAACGCACCTCACTTTGATATTTTTCTTGGATAAAAATACTGGTTGCTATGGTAATGGAAATAATCAAAATATGCATGATCAGTAGAGGACTTATGGTTCAGTTATGCATATGATTCTAGCTTTTGTGTATTTCATACATGTATATTGCTGTAGTGATTTCACTGTTAAAAATGTCAGGAAAAAGTCAAAAGAAATGTCAGGAAATTTTTCACAAAACCATGAATATGGCTCCGTCATGAAATGGCAATGGGCATATGGTGTTACACCTGTCCGTTTGTATTAGTGTCTGTGTGTGCAAGAAACCGTGTCCCTGCTGTAATTTTGTTATGTATAGTTGTGTTTTGAAAAACAATGAGTTGCAAACAAGAACCAGGTCACTAGTTTGAAGGTCAAGGTGTCACAGCACTCAGTTGACCTTAAAATCTTGTCCTGCCTGTATTACTTTGTTGTGAATGGTATTTTTTTTAAATTACTTGGCACAAGTGATCCTTAGGATAAAACACTAAGTCGCAAACAAGAACCAGGTCACTAGTTTGAAGGTCAAGGTGTCACAGCACTCAGTTGACTTTAAAATCTTGTCTTGCCTGTATTACTTTGTTGTGAATGGTATTTTTTTAAAATAACTTGGCACAAGTGATCCTTTGGACAAGATGTGTTACTAACGAGAACCAGGTCGCTAGCTGGAAGGTCAAGGTCATAGTGCTTGGTTGACCTTAAAATTGTGTCCTGGTTTTAACTTTGTTGTGAATGGACATGTTTTGAAATAATTCAGAACAAATGATCCCTAGGACAAGACAATGTGTTGTTAACAAGAACCAGGTTGCTAAGTTGAAGGTCAAAGTCACATCAGTTGGTTGACCTTAAAGGTCAACCACAAAGATTTCATTATTACCTTCTGTACAAAATATATGCTGAAATTATTTGTAGTTTGTGTGAAATCGGCTATTTAAAGTTGCAAAAATGACCTGGGTGAGAAAAGTTTGACTGACTTCTCTCCTTTTGCTATGACGTCATCAATAGACAAAACACTGCCAGCACTATATATCGTATTGAACAATTCACAATTACTGTAACTAATTTCAAGCTTAATCCAAGATGGACAATAGATGATTAGGGGTGTAAATGTGTATATTATTTAATCAATTTACATTCATAGCAAAAATATTATGTTATACCAGTATTCTTCAGACTTAATAAAACTGGTTACTACTGCTTGGGGTGGGGGGTCATAATGAAAAAAAGTCATATCAGGATGTTTTCTAATAACAATATTTGGTAATATTGACAATAGACATAGAGGTCCTGGTAATATAAAAAATATGAGTAACGTTCATACACGTTTTACATACATTCATATCCAAATCCCTCTTATTTTCCGTTAAAATCCTGTATCTGCATTGGGTTTCTGCAGAGAACATGCTTCTAAATGAGTAAAATCCCTAACATATCTACTGATAAGAATTAAGTTTTTTGTTTGGTATGATTATGTAATTTCCTGTTTGGGGTCAATTTAAAAGGGTTACCCGGGTTAATTGATCTAGGTGTGTGCATTGGAGAGGTGCCTAATGGGCGGTGTCTAATTGATTGGCATGATTCAAGACAAGAGCCAATCACCTCAAAATGTGAACTGACCCTCACAGATGGTCGGGTTTTTTTCCACGTTGGAACTTACAGAGATTTAATTACAGCTTAGATGGTTAAATATTGTCAATTAGGTTATAATTATAAAGATTAAGTCATAATTAACGTGTTTAAGATCGGCTAGTTTCATTCAGGATAATGTAATGGGAATTATAAGTGCAAAAATATAAGATATAGGTAGGTTTTGTTGTGGAATTCCATGGTGTTCCATTATAATTAAAATCAAATGGATTTATAATATAGGAAGACAGGAATAAATGCATGAAGGAAAAGTAAGTACTACTAATTTCCATATTTTTATTTCATAATTCATAATTTCCTGTGTTTCAGTGGGTAAATTTTATGGTTTATTGCCTGTCCCTAATTGATCAGTTAAGAGTGCTTCCAAAAACCCCCAAAAAATATGATGTGTTCGATTAAAATGTTTTAAATAGGATTTATGATTACATACACTTATATGAAATAAAGAAGGCAAATGGCACTTGGTCTATTGATGACGTCATAGGGGTCAAGTGACCCTAAAATGTATATACTGCCCAGCAGTTTACAAAATCAACATTTAACATACTTAACATAATATGTTCATGGTTTCCCATATGAAAATGGACAATATAGGAAGGGTTTTAGAAAAAGTAAAATTTTCTTTGTGATTCACCTTTAAGATCTGTGCAAGCAGTTGTTTCTTGACTATTACTTTGTCGTGTACGGTCATGTTTTGAAATAACTTGGCATAATTAATCCCTACGACAAAACAGTGTGATCATGGGCTGCTTTTTTTGATGTCCTTGCCATGAAATTGTGATGGGCATATGATTTTACACCTGTCTTGTGTGTGTCACTGTGTTACAGACCGTAATCCGTTCAAGTACACCAAATCTGCGTTCCGTTTGCGTTTGAACATCGTTTCATTTGCGTTTGCAAATCGTTTCATTTGCGTTTATCGTTTACGTTTCTAAACGATAAACGCTGGATATAAACGCTGAATGCATCTATAAACGATTACAAACGCATTTGCATTTCAACTTCGTTTATTTTCGAACCGTTCTCCGTTTGCGTTCACCGTTCACCGTTTGCGTTCACCGTTTGCATCGTTTTTCGTTTACCGTTTACACAAACGCATCATCTCTGACACTGCTTTCTGCACGTATCGGACCCAAACCATTTCGGAACCTAGACTAATGTGACCCTAGTGAAATCGTACCCCTGGACCTATCTGTCTATACATTCTAAACGCTGGAAGTAACTTAAACAATTAAGTCACAAAAAAAGTATTAGTGGCTATAATTTGAATTATTAAAATCAAATTTATTTTTCTAATTTGTTAGAGGGAAATCGGTGAAGTGTAAGAAAAACATTCTGGAAATAATTTTACGAAAAATCTGTGAAGTTGTTGCAACCTCTAGAAAGACAAAACAATGGCGGGTACTAGCAGGCAGTATAGGTCTTTGGGATTACTTAGCCATTTCCGAGTATCCTGCTTGCCGAGATTCTTTAAATTAAAACCTGTTGTCGGTATTTTTTGTAATAGTTCATCCTGCGTAAGTGATGTTGACAAAATAAATGTCATCGGTTGAAAGTAGTCTTGAACGGTTATTGTATTTTTTTTGAATTCACATTGCGACAAATTCGAGAGAAAAAACGTAACACAGTCAAGGTAAAATTGACAATCATCATAATACGTCATCCACTAAAGGCATGTTTTTTATTGGCTATTGCAAATAAACTAGGCGAATGATTGGACAATCGGTTCTATGTCATTGTGTGTGATAAGTTCCAGACTGTAAACAAATTTTATTACACGCTGTCATATCAGTTTACACAACAGGTGCCATAAACGGCACGCGTAGGGTTCAGCGATTTTCCAAAGTTACAGTGCGATATAAAATCTTTTTCCCCCTCCACAAAAATAAAAATGGAACTAGCGTGCGATCTTAATACAATACAATTTCATTAACGTAGTGCACAAAGTGTGTACGTGACAATTGGCATGTACAAAATGAGGACCTATATAACCTGCTAACTAATCAAGCGAGAAAAACTGAAGTATTAATTTTATTACATATTAATATTAGACAGACCAACAAAAGATTCAAATCACTTTCAGACATCAAATTAAAATTAAAATTTTCAACAATAAAGCTAAGACAAAGACGTAATAAGTACGTCTAAGAACATAAGAAGATGAAAAGAAATATTGCCGACGTTTGGGGAATATCGCAACTTCTTGGCAATTTTGATAAAGGAAAAACGCCAAGTCATCCGTAATCCAACCTACAGTGCATAAAGGTCATCGTTGATCGGGGAAGCTGTGGGGGCTGTTATTATTGCCGATAAGATAGTGTATGAAGGCATGTCGCTATGGAATTATGACATGTCGGCGAGATTAAGGCATGTCGGCAATATGCCTTCGCGTTTGAAGGCATGTCGGGCCCGACATGCGTTATTGGCCTGGCGGAAACCCTGTTAGATAAAATACACTGCAATCTTTTACAACCATAATATAAACTAAACTAAGACTTATATATATTGGAAGTCACGATAAAAACATCGTATGCATATAACCATAACAATACCGGGTGACCCTTCTTAACGCTTGCTTTTTTTACGTGCAATAACACGGAAAAAATACGCTTCATGTGATATTATTGGTAATCTGAATACAACAAATGCTTTGGCCATTTACAGCATCATTTATTAAATATGACCAAGACATATAGAAGGTTGCACGAGTTTGTCGTGCTTATATACTGCAGCTATTAAAACTGCCTACTCGGCTGAATAAAATTATTGAACCAGACTTCAGAAAGCCGTTAGTAACATAACTGAATGTTAATTTGCATCTCGTGTATGCATCGTACTAAATATTTATACAGTCTTCGTAACTACTGTAACTTGTGGTAAACTAGAATTCACCTTTTTGCTTAATGTTTATTAGTTCAAAGAAATTCTGTCACGAATGGTTACTTTGATAGGCTATATTATAATTTGCTTAATTCAATATTCAAAACTAGTTCATCTAAATAAAGTTTTTTCTTCGCTGTTTTTATTTACTCATTATTCTGTGTTATTTTTGTTTCCTTATGAAACATAACAGCAACTACTTCAATTGTGTCGTATGCAGATATTTCTAAAGATCTACATTTGTACGGTGATGGATATTTTGATGACATTATATCTGCTGACACAATTCAATATTCAGTAGTTATCAAAACACATAACGATCCATAGGACAACACAGGAAATGATTGCATAATGTTACATAACATAGTGCACCCTACTGTGGTGTCACAGTAAGCCATCTTTGTTTTTTGTCACCATTCGCCAATCAAGACACACAGCAGCCGGACGAACCCCCTCCCCCCCCCCCATGAACCGGATATGAGCGAGGCAATTTAATTATTTTACAGGGTAGACATAATGCATCCCATGATGTTTTACAATAGGACAAAACACCCCCATGTATATATACTTTTTCTTAATGAAAACATATTTTACACTGCTTTTTTTAAAGATGGAATTCCTTATAATACCAAATTTGACAAGGTAAGACACCCCTGAGGTGGTGTTTGTACATATTGTACGACAGGTTATTAAATCAAAATAGTTGTATAAGGATTTGTTTGTGATTTTGGTGAAATTTCTAGAAGGAAATTTTTGATCAATACAAGATATTAAAACGTAAATAAAAAACACTTTAAAGCATGATAAGTTTTTAGCATGTCACTTTTTAGCAAGACTGATAACATTTGTTTTAAATTGTCCAATGTATGCAGATACATGGTACACGTAGACACTTTATTTCAAGGTATTATGGTAAATGTATAGCTTTACTGCAAACAGATAACAAACCACTGGGATTTTGTTTAAAAAACATTAAATCAAGAGGAATTGTATTCTTTAATTTAGAAAGTTATTCTGATAGGCAGTTCATTAGTTAAATTTTTCTTCTTCGTTTTGTAGGCATGTACGTTTATCAATGTAATCAACTACCAAGACATTGTAAAACAATTTAGGTCTACTATATATCAATAGTCATCTTCACATGAGCATTTCTTTTTTATATAACAGGTGTTTATCCCGGTGTTTATAACTGAAATTTGTCCGACTCGTATAAATAATGGGGTGGCAGATATTCACGTCATAAACATATTGCATTGTGTCACAATATATTTAGACTTAAATGATACAATTTTCCGTTGTTGAAATTTATCGAGAACGTATTTAGAGAAAAAAAAAAACAACATGATTAATAGATAAAAAAAAAAATAATAAAATATTACAACAACCACGTGTAACAAACAAGCTCTCTTAATTTATCGGCTAATATTGTACATGTAGTCAATTTGGGGAATCTTCGGCAATTTCATACATACAAGCTGCCGGATGTTGTCATAATGACTAATCAGCCTATCACACTAACTTAGACAATTATCTTCTCAAAGTGTCACAATACCCGTTCGCCAATACACTGACTGGTCTAGTCGCCGTTAATAAACGCTTATACAAACACGTGAATAGAGAACCAATTCTAGGCCGCTTTTATGTTTATTACATAAACAAAAATAAATCTTATGACGGGGGAAAGAAAAAATCCCTTTTTACTTTATTGTAAACATTTAAAACATTTTTTTACAATTGTATCACTCATTTATTTAACAAAAAAAATGCTTTTGGCATAAATGAATGCACTATTGATGTGTTTTTTTTTTTCGTTAAAATATAATTGCACTGTCAACATAACCACGATAAAGTTAGAGAATATCCGAATCCCATACCTCAGCGTTTAATGCAAACGTTTTGATACCGTTTATCGTTTGCGTTTATCGTTTACGTTTATCGTTTTGTATAGTTCGTTTGCGTTTGTGAATCGTTCGGCCGTGAAACGTTCGATCGTTTACGTTTTCGTTTAACGTTTCGTTTGCGTTCCGTTCGTGTTTCGTTTGCGTTTGAATAGCGTTTCGTTTACGTTCGTTTGGTGTACTTGAACGGATTACGGTCTGTAGTCTGGGCAAGCAATGTGTCCTGGCTGCAACTTTGTTGTGTATGGTTATGTTTTGAAATAACTTGGCACAAGGGATTCTTATGACAAGAACCATGTCCCTAGCTTGAAGGTCAAGGTCACATCACTTGGTTGAGGTCAGAGTCACAGCTTTCATTTGATCTTAAGATCATCTTCTTTTATGTTTCCAGTTTCTCATCATATTCACTCTCAAAAATATCAATCTAATAATTAAACAAAATGGTGGGGGTTTCCCTTTTCTATGGACACATATCTAGTTACTTTTTCTATTTTCATTGTTTTAGGATTTGACGGAAGCAGCAATGTTTTAGCTGGTAAGCTGTATGGAATACCAGTAAGGGGGACCCACGCACATGCTTTTGTAACTTCCTACACGGCACTGGGAGACCTGCAGTATACAGTGAGTCCTAGTCATGTCTCTTGTAACCCTCACTTGTCAATATGCTATTGTATACCATGGTAAACATTGACTTTCTAGATCTGACTTATTAACGTCAAGTAAGTGAGGAGCAATGAACAGTGTAAAACCTGATTAGCTTACAAGTCATATGCAAGCTGGTCTGGTTTTGAATTGGTCATATAGGTTATCTCCTTTATATTTGTTGTGTAGTAAATAGAGGTTTTAATACTACTGATCCACATTTACGGAAGTTAGTTAGAATGTTATGGAACTTTGCATAACCTCATTTCAGTTGTGCTTTGTATCATTTCAGATGAGTTCAGTATTTTTAGTAAACAATGACCATGAATTTCATATAACACATTGCTATTTTGAGTTTTGTCAGGGTGTTATCATAGTTTCTTGGTGATATGAATTTTTAGCATACCAGAGCACAACATGCTCAAGGGTTGTGCTCAAGGTAAGCTATTAGGATCACCCGCGTCTGTCATCTGTTGTCGTGCGTTGTCTGCCGTCAACAATATGTTTTAAACAACATCTCCTCTGAAACAACTGAGTAGATATTGATTAAACTTGGCATGAATCATTATTGGGTGAACCTCTACAAAATTTGCTAATATAAACTTGATCCATTTAGAACTCTGGTTGCCATGGCAACCAACACCATTTTATTTTTAAACTTTAAAAATCATCTCCTCTGAAACCAGTGGTCAGAATTCAATTTCCTTTGGCACAAATGGTCGCCTCATGGTCATCTACCAAAATTGCTAAAAAGATGTTGATCCCTTAAGAAAAAAGATGTCCCCATGGGGTTGGCAAGTATATATATATATATAAATGGTGTTGGTTGCCATGGCAACCAGAGTTCTAAATGGATCAAGTTTATATTAGCAAATTTTGTAGAGGTTCACCCAATAATGATTCATGCCAAGTTTAATCAATATCTACTCAGTTGTTTCAGAGGAGATGTTGTTTAAAACATATTGTTGACGGCAGACAACGCACGACAACAGATGACAGACGCGGGTGATCCTAATAGCTTACCTTGAGCACAACCCTTGAGCATGTTGTGCTCTGGTATATATATATATAGAAAATTTCAAAAATCATCTTCTCTGAAACCAATTGTCAGAATTTAATATCTTTTGGCTCAAATGGTCACCTCATGACTGTCTATCATAATTGCTAAAATAAAGTTGATCCCTTGGAAAATGAGAATGATTAGCCAGTTTTTTTAGCTCACCTGAGTACTTGTGCTCAGGGTGAGCTTTTGTGACAGCTTTTTGTCTGTCGTCCGTCGTTTGTCATCCATTGTCAACAATTGCTTGTGAACACTCTAAGGGCCACAGTTTTGGCCCAATCTTCATGAAACTTTGTCAGGATGTTTGTCTACATGATATCTTGGATGAGTTCGAAATTGGGTCATGTGGGGTCAAAAACTAAGTCACCAGGTCAAATCTTAGAAAAACTTTGTGAATACTCTAGAGGCCACAATTTTAGCCCAATCTTCATTAGATATGGTCAGGATGTTTGTCTACATGATATCTTGGATGAGTTCAAAATGGGTCACGTGGGGTCAAAAACTAGGTCACCAGGTCAAATCTTAAAAAACCTTGTGAACATTCTAGAGGCCACAATTTCAGCCCAATCTTCATTAGATTTGGTCAGGATGTTTGTCTACATATTATCTTGGATAAGTTAAAAAATGGGTCATGTGGGGTAAAAAACTAGGTCACCAGGTCAAATCTTAGAAAAACCTTGTGAACTCTCTAGAGGCCAAAGTTTTAGCCCAATCTTCATTAGATTTAGTCTGTATGTTTGTCTACATGATATCTTGAATGAGTTCAAACATGGGTCACATGGGGTCAAAAACTAGGCCACCAGGTCAAATATTAATAAAACCTTGTGAATATGCTTGAGGCCACATTTTTTGGCCCAATCTTCATGAAACTTTGTCAGGATGTCTTTATGCAATGACGAATGAGTTTGAAATGGGGTCATGTTGAGTCATAAACTAGGTCACCAGGTCAAATCTGAGAAAATCCTTGTGAACACTGTAGAGGCAACAGTTTTGGCCCAATCTTCATGTAACTTGGTCAGAATGTTTGTTCAATCCAAATCTCGGATGAATTTAAAAGTGGGCCACATGGGGTCAAAAAGTAGCTCACCAGGGCAAATTTAAGAAAAATCTTGTGAAAACTCCTACATTTTTGTACCAGTCTTCATTACACTTGATAATAATCTAGGTCACTTAGTCAGATGTTAGAAAAACACTTTAGATTCCACATTTTTTGTCATCATGCCTAACAATCTTACTCAGGTGAGCGACATAGAGCCATCTTGGCCCTCTTGTTTGTACTCTTTATAGAAAGTTTCAGAAATCATCTCTGAAACCAGTGGTCAGAATTTAATTGACAAATGGTCATATAATTTTGGTCATAAAAATGAAGTTGATCCCTTGAAAAATGTTGCTTCACAGCATTGGTTTTAATTTCTTAAGGGAGGTAATCAATATTCTATTTTTATACGCCGCCGGAGGCGGTCGTATATTGGCGTCATCTTCTCCGTCTGTCCGTCCATATCTGTTCATCAATATTTGCAATAGTTATGTCTTTCTTAACATGGTCTCTTGAAAACACAACTCAAGTTTCTAAGTGCATAAAGAAGGGATTTTCTGGTACAGTGATTTTTGCAAGAGTTATGGGGAGAAAGAAAAAAGGATTCATGTTGATACTACTATTTGACCTACTTTCATATTGGAAGCCTTTTTAGGGTTCTATCTCTGTTCAGCTAAATTAATTGGTTTCACAGACTTCATTATAAGCTTATGCTTACAGAAATGTTAAAAGCAATAATTAAAAGACCCTCTTGGTCTTTATATTTTGTGGCGGCGTATATTTTGGCAGCACTGGCACTCTTGTAATACTCTAGATATAGAGTATTGATTCAGTCCTTTTATTAGGACTTTCTGCCCTTTCGGCAGAAAATCCTATTGGGTTTGTACTGTTTTTTTATTAGGACTTTTTTGTTATTCTTATTCTTTTTTTCTTCCTCTTATATTTGTGTTAATTTCGATGTGTTGTCATTGGTCCAGAACAATGAAAACTTTATGGCATATATTTCAAACCATGAGCTTTTGGATGCAATAAAATTCAAATTCATATGACGTCATATAACGTCAGATATGACGTCAAGTGAAAAAGTTTGTACGCGGTCTACAGCCATTATTTCTGGACTGATTTTCATCAAATTTTCACAGAATATGTATGTTAGGCTCTAGTTGTGCATCCCGGTGTCCATTTTTCAAAATTCGAAAAGGCAATGGTTCTATGGCAAATCCAAGATTCGAACCATTGACGTCAAATTTCAAATGCATATAAAATTGCAGATGAGCTAGAAAGCTGATATTTGGGCAGATTATAAGTCTCCAGGTCTTGTAATTTCTTGTAATTTTCTCAGAGTGTGTAAGTTACGCTTTAGTCGTGTATCCTTACTTTCCTTTTCAAATATTGAAAAGACCAAGGTTCTTTTGTGAAACCAAGTTTCGAAAATATGACCTCAAAATTAATTTAAATATTTCAGAGCCCCGAGATGAGATAGAAAAATGAAATTTGCTCATGTTGTAATTTCATAGGTTTCTTTAGAATTTCACAGGCCCGACGTCATTTAACGCCTTGACGTTCTTATATGTTTTCCTTTCCTCGCGCAATAAATTCAATGTGATCCGAATGGTCCAGAATCATGAAGATTTTATAACATGTATTTAAGATGCTGAATTTTTAAATGCAATGAATTCATATTCATATGACGTCAGATTAGACGTCAGGTCAAAAAGTTTGTATGCGCTCTGCAGACATTATAAATGGATGGATTTTCCTAAACTTTTCATAGAATGTATAGGAAACACTATCATTTCCTAATGACTTCTTCGTATTCCATATATATGATTTTTAGTTTGATCAAATTTTAAACGGGTTGCAGAAAGTCCTATCGTTTGCCGTGCAAACGGAATCTAGTTATTATTATTCTTTTTTTCTTCTTTTCTACGTTTTAATTTCTATATGATGCAATGGTCCAAGGGCGGTGAAAATTTAATGGCATATACTTCAGATGCTGAAATTTTGATTTCAATGATTTTCATATGCCTATGATGTCATATGACGTCACACTTGACGTTGTCTACAAAAGTTTGTACGCGGTCTACAGCCATTATTATACCCCCGAAACAAAGTTTGGGGGGGTATATAGGAGTCACCCGGTGGTCGGTCGGTCGGTTGGTCGGTCGGTCCAGCGGTCCGTTGCATTTTCCTTGTCCGGAGCATAACTTGAAAACCACAAGTTGGAATTCAATACAACTTCATGCAATGATCAAGCACATGGAGAGGAAGTGCAGTGCACAAGAACCATAACTCCATCTTGACTTATTACAGAGTTATTGCCCTTTGTTACTTTTCCTTGTCCGGAGCATAACTTGAAAAGTACAAGTTTGATTTCAAAACAATTTCATACAATGGTCAACCACAATATGAGGAAGTGCAGTGCACAAGAACCATAACTCTATCTAGAGTAATTACAGAGTTATTTCCCTTTGTTACTTTTCCTTGTTTTTCTTGTCCTGAACATAACTCGAATATTATACATGTAATATACTTGAAACTTAAAATGTAAACAGATGGCGACTAGGAGAAGTGCAGTGTCCAAGAACTATAACCTTATATTTTTAAACTACTGTGACAAACAACCATTATTGACTCTCTATCAACTTTAAATAAAAACTTTACTTACTTATTACTATCACAACCAATATACTATACAGGTTCTTATCTATGCTCTGCCTGAAGTATGGCTTCTCCTGCATTAAAGTATTTTGCGGGGGTATTAATCACCTTCAGTGATAGCTCTAGTTTCTGGGCCGATTTTCATCAAAACTTCACATAATATATATGTTAGGCTCTAGTTGTGCCTTCTGGTGTCCGTTTTTCAAATTTCGAAAAGGTAATGGTTCTATGGCGAATCCAAGATTCAAACTTTTGACGTCAAATTTCAAATGCGTATAAAATCGCTTCCAGATAAGTTAGAAAGATGATATTTAGCCAGAATATAAGTCTCTATGATTTCTTTACATTCTCTAAAGATGAACGTCATATGACGTCATGAGGTGAAAAGTAATTTTTAAAATTTATGTGTTAATTTTTATATGTTGTACACGTCCGAGCACCATGAAAATTTAATAGCCTATGCTTCAGATGGAACATATTGCATTTCAATAATATTTATTTGACTATGACGTGTTTTGACGTCAAACTTGACGTTGTCTAAAAATGTTTGTACGCTGTCTACAGCCATTATTTCTGGACCGATTTTCATCAAAATTTCACAGAATGTGTATGTTACACTCTAGTTGTGCATCCCGGTGTCCGTTTTTCCAAATTCGAAAATGCAAAGGTTTTATGGCGAATCCAAGATTCGAACCATTGACGTCAAAATTCAAATACGTATAAAATCGCTTCCAGATTAGTTAAAAAGCTGATATTTGGATAGTGTATAAGTCTCTAAGTGGGCTTTAAATTTTGCGAAGATGAACGTCTTTTGACGTCATATGACGTCATAAGGTCAAAAAGAATTTCTCATATATACGCGTTAATTTAAATATGTTGTTAAGTTCCCAGGACAATTAGAATTTAATGGCATATACATAAATAAATGAGCTTTTGAATGCAAGGTCTTTCATATTAACGTGACGTCATATAACGTCAGATTTGACGTCAGGACAAAAAGGCTTTACGCGGTATACAGCCATTATTTCTGGACCGACTTTCATCAAAATTTCACAGAATGCATATGTACTGCTCTTGTTGTGTATTCCGGTGTCCGGTTTGGCAAATTCATAAAGGCAATAGTTCTATGGCGAATCCAAGATTCGAACCACAGACGTCAAATTTCAAATACTTATAAAATCACTTCCAGATGACTTAGAATGCTGATATTTGGACTGAATATTAGTCTCTAAGACTTCTTTCTATTCTGTGAGGACGAACCTCATTTGACGTCATATGACGTCATAAGGTCAAAAAGAATTTCTGATATCTACGCGTTAATTTCTATATATTGCAAAGGTCCCAGGGGCATGACAAATTTATTGCATATATTTAAGATAATGATTATTTCATTTCATTGGTATTCTTATGTCTATGACGTCATATGACACCAAACTTGACGTTTTCTGCACAAGTTTGTACGCGGTCTACAGCCATTATTTCTGAACGGATTTTCATCATAATTTCACAGAATGTGTATCTTACGCTCTAGTAGTGCCAATTGGTGTCCGTTTTTCCAAATTCGAAAAGGCAAAGGTTTTATGGCTAATCCAAGATAAGAAGCATTGATGTCAAATTTCAGTATGTCTTCAAGTCTTCTTTACATTCTGAGAAGATGAACGTCATATGACGTCATGTGACCTTATAAGGCCAAAGTATTTTTTTTGTTGAAATTAAACGGTTTTTAAAACCTGTATGCCTTATTTTTTGTTTGATTTGCATTAATTCTTACTGAAGGTGCAGCATTTGATCCTATGGAACAATATCACTTCCATTTTAAGTTCAATTATTGCTTATATCTTGAAAACCTCTAAAGATAAACCGAATTATGTGACAATCGAATTGTAAGCATTTTCAATAAATTTGTTTTGTAACATAGTTTATAGAAATAGGCCAAGTTAAATGAAATTAATAAAAAAAAATGATTTTCATTTACTTTTGAGATAACCTCAAAGTTAATTGGTTTATTTTTCAAAGTTTATGGAAGTTATGGCCCTACAAAAACAATTTAAAGGAAGGAATTTGATATCCTTATACTTTTTTCGCTTTTAGTGTTTGTCAAATGTAGCAGAAAGTCCTATCATTCGTATCAACAAATGAAATCTAGTTTAGTTCATTTTTGTATAGTTGTCATACATATAAATGTAAATATCATGGGAATTGTTTCAAAGTGTTTGATTTGATTAATATATGATATAAGTTTCTTTGTGTATATTGTAAAAAAAATAGTGAACCCAGCGGTGTTGTTTTAGATTTTTTTGTTAACTTAAACCATGTCATAAGATCTGTGCTAAAAATATGTACTTGAATAAAAGGTTGAGTTTTGGATGGGTCTTGCTTTGTTTTTAAGTAATTTGTGCAATAATTGACATAAAAGCCCATGGTCCTATACTGTCATTACATGGTTTGATCCCCTAATAAATACGTTCTGCTGATGGTTGACTAGTTCTGTATAGAAACTTTGAAATTGTATTTTTTATCAGAAATTTTAATCAAGGTTCAACTGAATTGTTAAATTAAGCTGATGGTACCTTGGTGAGCATTCTAGGGCCAAGATAGCCCTCTTGTTTCCAATTTTGCAAGCCCTTAAGTTTTTAACATAGTAACACCCCAAATTAAGATTTCACAAATTGGCTTTGAATTGAAGGGTGTAAATTGGATATACCCGTCAAAATTGGAATAAACATTCTTTTTTTTAAACAATTCTGAATAATATGGCATCATATTATCATATGTATTCAGCAGCTGAAAAAAGGCAGTGTAATAATATTCTGCTATTTAATAATTTCTGTTTTTATTTTGTAATGAGTGTGTAACCATTTACAAAGTTGTATTACATTTTTCGCTGTTGATTTAAGCTTGATGTTTTCTTTCTTCAGGCAGGTCTATGCTTTTTCAGACTATATCAACCTATGTCCATTTTATCTACAGTTTTACTGTATTTATTAACTTTTATTCAAAATTTCAGCCTGAATTCTCATTAATAATTAACTAAAAAAAATTTTGCAGTTACTCATCTACCCAGTGAAAATGTCACTACATTTTTTAAAAAGATTTTTCTTTGTGGTATTTTCTTAAAACTTTTTTTCAAACACTTAGTGGGAATAACATATATAATTCCTTGGCTGTTTCATTAATAAAAAAAACAGAAAATGAAGAATAAAAAATAATAATAATAAAAAAATACATGCATACATGATTTTTTTTTTAAAAGAAATCCTACTGTCATGATGCCACTTGAAGTGGGAGACATTAATTTTTTGGGTTAAATGCAACCAGAAATGATACAGTGTAGTTTACAAATACTTTTAATGAACACAATTATAGGTTATCTGATTCTTTTTTTTAACAGTAACTTGTATGGTTATACACTTAACTTTAAAATACATTAAAATCTATATAGAAGTTTAACAGTCGTCTTCCTGTGTACAATTATGAATATGTTGTCCTTGCTCAAGATGGATAGGCTGCCACCATTTCTAGGCCTTCTGTCTCTGGTCCGGGATCTTTTTGTTCTTTCTTTCCTTCCTTATACACTCTGGCATCATGATTCCGTTTTCTGTTTCTTCCTTTCATTCACCAGCACCCACTGGCATCAATATGTCACACCATCTCCTAGCAGCAAATTGTGCTCTTTCTTCCTATCAGGCTAACCTCCAACTGACTCTCTCATGAAGCTTTTTCCCAATTCTCTGACCCAATTAAATTCCACAATTTGACCATGACTATAAAATTAGTGCCAAAACAAAAATAATCTCTATTATAATGAACCCCAGAACATTTTCCATGAATATTCCAACCTATCTTTAGATAACCTATCAGTGTTGTAGTAGCCCAGCAGTGTGACTGACCAAGTTTAATGTCCTGCCTGAATCTGCTGATGACTGTGTTCATGGGCTTATTAGCTTTTACAATGATAAAACTCCAGTGGTCAGCATTCTTAAGGTGGTTAAGCATTAAAAACGTACATTCTAATAACCTTCTAATAATCTTTTGACACCTACCTAATTGAAAAAAAGTTGGGGTCTGGAAACTGCAAAAATGCATTTCTTTAAGGACAGCCATAGGTAAAAGAAAAAATATGGTGTTTGCAGATCTCCATTGAAAACAACAAAATCATTGTCAGAAAGATATTGAAATGTTTTTTTTTTAAAACATCATTTCTGAAGGAAATAGTAAAAACTTAATTAAGCACTTTTTTTGCAGGGGTCTCGATAAATTGAGCCCCCTAACACCTACTTTAAGGTCTTACTTGCTTCTTTTGTTGAAGTAAACATTATAGACTAATTCTGTGTCGTTTCAGGAGATAATTCATGATATTCAATGTAAGGTGTGTTTAAACCTCCCTCCTGAACTCTCACATTAAAATCATACTCCTGTTTGCTTGTAGGTATATTAAGTTATGAAATTATGACAACTCAGTGGTATTGCATTTTGCCTTTCACCAATATGTCACAGATATAATCATATGTGAAGGATTGGTTGTTTTTCACTCTAACATTTTGGTTAACCAGTTGCCTCACATAATCATACAATTTATCTGTGTCATTGAGGTTGATGTATATCCGTGGTAAGATTGTTTTGCTGTCAATTTAAGGTAAATGGGGCTGAAGTTCCATGAATAACCTGTAAATTGTTCTTCCATCATAACCTACTTCTCTACAAGTTGAGCTACTCTTGGTGTGTGATTTTAATGTGATAGCACTGCCTTGCAGTTACATGCAGCTACTTAGAAAAACCTTTACTCCTTTATGCATAATCAGGAAAACTTGTATCATACATATTCATGAATACTAAAATATGCACATTTATTATGGTTGCTAATCAAGCATATTAATTGTATTGGTATATTGACTATATTGTCCAACTAATTCAGCTTTCTGTACAGCTCTGCCTTGGCTTATTGTATCGCAGCCTTGTTTCCCTGACACTATAAATCACTGGGCTGTAGTAGTTAGTTGTGTTTTAGTATTGAATGTGACTAGTTATTTTCAGGTGAATGGATTTGATAGGGACTTATTCTTTCTTTTATTTATAAGTCTGATATTGTTAGATTACAGTGTTACACTTTATCTACACATACACATAAGTCAGTTGAATTGTTCTTAGTATTTGATGTAATGTGGAGAGTGTTCTGCTAAGTGAGGCATTGGATGCATTTAACCCTTTACATCATATAGATGCCATAACAAACAGAGCAGACACACATGAGGTAGCTCCAGATCAGAATCTCCTATGTGTTTAATAGAAAAGGTAGCTGCCAGGAGAAAATTACACCTTATATATCAAAGGAAAAGAAAATGGCTTTCTTCTTCAGATATATATCTCAAGTACTTGCACACCCAGCTCTGACCACCTGCAAATAATTCTTATAGAAAACATTGAACAGTATAAAACCTTACCACCCAGCCAGTTACCTGCAGAATGATCAAATGTGTAACTTCTTGATAGTTCAGGTCAATTTCTTGATGGGGTGATGGCTTTTATTAGCTCACCTGAGCACTATGTGCTCAAGGTGAGCGTTTGTGACCACCCTGCATCCGTTGCGTTGTCCATTGTCAACAATTGCTTTAAACGACATCACCTGAAAACACTGGACAGAATTTGATTAAATTTGGCAGGGATGATCCTTGGGTGAACCTTCACAAAGTTGCTAAAATAAACTTGTAGAATTCTGGTTGCCATGGCAACCAAATGAATATTACCACTTTTTTTAATAAATCTTCTTATCTAAATATGTTGCTAAGAATTTAATATCATTTAAAAAAATGATCACATCATTACTCTCTACTAAAACTGCTCAAAGCTGATCCCTTGAAAAATCAGCTTCCTACAAATTATTTAGAAACTAGACTTACACAAACCTGATGGTAATAATAATGACTATTATCTTACCAAGGCTGACTTTGGTATTGGACCACTATCTCCAGATATGGCCCTTGAAGTATAGAAAATGTCATATTTAACTTTGTTTACATTCTATCATTGAATTGACTTAAAAAATCACGTTATGCGAAATACTTTTATGTTACTTCACCAATTCAGCTCTAAGTTAACAAGCATTAATAATGACATGTAAATCTGCTTGACAAAACTTACATGTGTATCATCCAAAGAATGTCATAGTTATGGTCCCTTTATTAACTAAAAAAAATCTTGTGATGTGAACTACTTCTACATTACTTCACCAGTTCAGCTCATTTAAAAAATAGCGTGTAGATGTGCATGGCATAATTTATATGCGCGCCATACAAAGAATGATAGTTTTGGCTCATGAATTGACTTAATGAGTCAAGTGATGCAAATTACTACATTACTTTACCAATTCAGCGCAAATTATTTGCATTAATAATGACATGTAGATGTAACAATTTTTATGTCTGTCTTCTAAAGAAAGAGTTAGGCCCTGATTGGACTCTTTTATAGCTTTTGTTCTTTAAAAAAAAAAGTCCATGATGGAGTTATTCATCACCTTCGGTGATTGTTCTAGTTTGCAGTTGTTCTAGTTTGCAGTAAGTTTGTTTTTTGTTTTTTTTTAAATACGCAGATTTTCTTTTGAAAGAAATAACATGTTATTATTTGAAGTTATGTATGAATTTTAGTTGATATTCCTGAAAGAATTGATGAATCTTAGGTCAAAGCATCAATCTTTTATAGAGCATATTTTGCTTGCTTGGGTTTTCTTCACTATTAAGACTGGTAGAAATGACAAAGACACATTTTGCGTGATGTCCAGAGCTGTTTAAAGTTGCGAAAAAGAAAATTTGGAAATATACATCAAAATATCTACATGTTGGTCGGCTGTGTTTGTGGGCCCGCTGTGATACTTTGTATTTCACTTTGTGTACACTCTAGCATCTTCATTTCTTGATCAATGTTCTTCAAACTTTATGATAATGTTTATAATCATATTCTCTCGGATGGTTTTGATTATGGCAGATTTCAGCCAATTTAATCAGGAGTTATTGCCCTTGTTTAGACTTACAAAGGAAAATACTTGAACAATGTTCTCTTCAGAAACCTCAAGGTCTGGAATTAAAATATTTGGTGTGTAACATGGCCTAGTGGACCTCTTCCTGGTTTGTTCATAATATGGACCTGGGGTCACAATTGGCCTTGTCCAAGGAATCACTTGATTTTATATAGACTTATATAGGAAAAAAAACTTTAAAAAAAGTCTTGAAACAACAAAGCTTTGAACTTAAATATTTGGTGTGTGTCATTGTCTAGTGGTCCTTTACTATGTTTGTTTAAATAATATGGCCCTGGGGTCAAAATTGGCCATGTCCAATGTTCACTTGTTTTTTTTTTACATTGTCTTATACAGAGAGCTATAACCTTCAATTTTTGAGTACAGATACAATTTTATTCAATGTAAATGGGCATGTGTTGTCTTGCTGGTTCACTATAAACTCAATGACATGTACACACTTTGACATCATAAGCACTTCTCTCTGAACATCACCTGATTTAATAGGAATAAAATGTTGGAGATACTTTTAAATAACATATTTAAAATAACATGTTGAAAATCACTGAAAAGGAAATCAGTCTGCAATCCTTCTTTTAAACTTAGAGACAGTACCCATGTTTGTAAACATTTTAAATACACATTGCTGACACTTTTGGAGGAAAGAAAGGGAAGAAGCTTACAATATAAATCTGTTTTGTTCTATTAGTACAAATCAGTCTTATTATGTATGTATTGATTTCAGCATATTAAATTGTTGGGTTTTTCAACCCATTCTATTAAAGAAATGACATAAAGATGCATCCATTTTGATTTTATTCTGTTCATCATTAGGGCTTAGCACTGGAGTTGGTGCCCTATAGTATTCGCCCTGTCTGTCAGTCAGTCAGTCAATCAGTCAGTCAGTCCATCACACTTTACTCATCCTCTAACTTGAATGACTTTCAGTGAATCTTCACCAAACTTGCTGTTAATGCTTTTAGGTATAAAATCTAAGGCCAAGTCCAATAACCAGCCAAATCACTTGAGGCACTTCGGAGTTATGGTTCTTGAATTAGTCAAATTGGACACTTTAGCTTTTGTCTGCTCTCTAACTCAAAAAGTCTTCATTGCATCTTCACCAAACTTGTTGAGAATGTTTTTAGGTATAAAATCTAGGTCAAGTTCAATAAATGGCAAACTTATCCTAGGCACTTTATGGCCTTTGAAATAGCCAGCTTTATGTGGGGCCCTTTCTGACTGTGTCAGTGTTCTAGTTTTGAAATTATTTTTTTTACATATTTCTTTCATGTTGATTTTGAAGTAAGTTTTTATCTAGCTCATACTAATTCCTCTGAACAGTTCTTGTATTGGACCAGTACTTTTTGCTTGAAAAGATCATAAAATGATTGTAATGAAGCAGCACTGTGTTATCTGGTCATTGGTTTATCAGATTTTTTATTTTATTTACATTGTATAAGAAGACAAGTCACTTTTTGGCCAGTTTTTTTTTTGGCCAGAATTTTCTTTTACTCAAAATTATGTTTCTGCCAGAGGTTTGGTAAGCATTAATTTACACCACAAAAAGAGGAAAACTTATTTCATTATTCATCCATTGTACTGGCCTAAGTAGCTGTAATCAGCAATTTCTTGTATGTTTTAAAACAACATCGGACAGAGGTTTATCAACATGACACATTTTGCAGACCTGTTCCATTAATAATGCATAGCCCAGTTTAGCACCAAACTTGAAATACTTGTCATTAGTTGTCAATACTTTAAGTATGTCACATTAACACCACAGATACTCAGGTTACTGTCAGTCCTTTGTAATACATGTGTACCTCTCCCATTTTTAATATTCATTCAGCAAATGTGTCTTTGCACAGCCATAAAATATTAAACAGGGCTGTCCCATTCCTGTTGCCATCGGACGACTTGATATCAGAGTATTTGTCAGGGAGAGATAGACCAGTATTATTGATTCTACTGACATGAAATTGATTAAGTTTTGAGACGATGGTTAATTGGGACAATTATCGTGCCTGCCTTAATTGATTAAGCATACAGGTGCCTACAGCATTGATTATCCTTAAGGTTGGATGCTGTGGTGATAGGAATTACTGGCTTCAGATAAACTAGTCCCCTTGATATACAATAGTCTCTCTAATAAAAGCCCCATCTCATATAAGCACCTTCACTTTTCTGTGAAGGTGAAGAATTATGATCAGGAAAAAGAAAGTTCTGGTGTATTATGTCTTAACAATAGAAATTAGATCTGGTAGAAGTTTATTAAGAATAGGTGGCCAGTACTGAACATGTAAATATTTTCATTAATTTTGTAAATAATTCTAAATTAGTAGCAGTCTCTGGTTACTTAAAAACACTATTTATTTATTCCACATATTCCACATTCCAATTAGAAATGGACATGATGTATCTAGATATTTTTACAGGTTGGCATTTGCATAGATTAAACAGTTTTGCTCCCAAGATCTGTGATTAGGCGCATATTGTTTTTGCCCTGGTGTCTGTTGGTTGGTTGGTTTGTCGGTAACTGTAACATTGGCCATAACTTGAAAACTATACAAGGTATTGACTTTAAACTTCATATATGAATAGTATGAGACTAGGAGAAGTGCAGTGACTAAAAACCATAACTCTTCCAGGCCCAAATTTTAGCTCACCTAGGCACATGTGCTCAGGATGAGCTATTAGAATTGATGAAGGTCTGTCGTCCGTCCGTTGTCATCCACTTTAAGTTTGTTTGCACTCTAGCATCTTCATTACTTGAGCAATCATCTTCAACCTTTATGACAATTTTTATTGCCATCATCTCTCGGCCAAGTTCAATTATGGCTGAAATTAGTAAATTAGGTCAGGAGTTATGGGCCTTTTAATAAAAAGAAGTGCAGATTTCACTTTGTTTGCACTCTAGCATCTTTATTTCTTTCGCAATCATCTTCAAGCTTAAAGACAACGTATATTGCAATAATCTCTTTGCCATGTTTGATTTAGCTGATATCGCCCAAAAAGGTCAGGAGTTATGGCCCTGTTAATATTAAGAAATGCCAGATCTCACTCTAACATCTTTATTTCTTTAGCAATCATCTTCAAATTTTATGACAATTTATGTTTGGCTAAATTTGTTTATGGCTGATTTCAGCCAATTATGTCTTTTTAATATTTCTTAGAATTTTTTATCCTACAACCTTTAAATTTTGACCACATATACTGTTTGGTTTGTGGTTTTGAAATGATCTTGCTGTATTTCTTCATAGATGATGTATTCGGTATAACTTAGGATGCCATAGTATAGAACTCATATTTCTCAGGTGAGTGTCATGCCATAATATAGTACTCATATTTCTCAGGTGAGTGTCATGCCATAGTATAGTACTCATATTTCTCAGGTGAGTGTCTTCAGGGCCATCTTGGCTATCTTTACTATATGCTTGAAAACTATACAAAGTATTGACTTGAAACTTCATATATAAGCAGATGACAACTAAGAAAGCGCAGTGACCACTGACCAAGAACCGTAACTCTAACAAGTCTTTTTTTAGCTCACCTGAGCACGTTATGCTCATGGTGAGCTATTGTGATCGCCTTTTGTGCGAAGTCCAACATCCGTGCCTCTGGCGTCAACAATTTCTTTTAAACAAAATCTCCTCCTAGACTACTTGGCCAAATTTGATGAAAATTGCCTGGGCTGTTATTTGCATGAAGCTCCACCGAAGTTGTTAAAATGGTTCCGGTCCGTTGGATATCTTGGTCACAGGAGCAAAAAATAGATTTTTAAAGTAAAATCTTTAAAAATCTTCTTCTCTGAAACCGCAAGGCCTAGAGTGTAGATATTTGGTGTGTGGTATTGTCTTATGGACCATTACCATGTTTGTTCAAATCATGACCCTGGGGTTGAAATTGGCCCCGCTCAGGGGTCACTTGATTTACATAGACTTATATAAGAAAAACTAGAAAAATCTTCTTGTCAGAAACCACAATGCCTGAGTTTAGATATTTGGTGTGTGGCATTGTCTAATAGACCATTTTCAAGTTTGTTCAAATCATGACCCTGAAGTTGAAATTGGCCCCGCCCCAGGGGTCACTTGAATTTACATAGACTTACAATAGAATAACAAGAAAAATCTTCGTGTCAGAAAACACAAGGCCTGGAGTTTAGATATTTGGTGTGTGGCATTGTCAAATTTCCTTTCATACTCTTTATAGAAAATTTCAAAAATTTCAAAATTCTTCTTGAAAAATGAGGCTCCTAGGGGCTCAGCTAATTTCCTTATATACTCTATACATAAAATTTCAAAATAATTCTTCTATGAAGCTAATGGTCAGAATTTAATTTCCTCTAGCACAAATGGTCACCTCATGACTGTCTACTATAATTGTTAAAATGAAGTTGATCCCTTGAAAAATGAGGCCCCTAGGGGGTCAGCTAGTTTCCTTATGTACTCTTTATAGAATATTTCAAAATTCTTCTGTGAAGTTAATGGTCAGAATTTATTTTCCTCTAGCACAAATGGTCACCTCAAGAATGTCTACTATAATTGCTAAAGTGAAGTTGATCCCTTGAAAAATGAGGCCCCTAGGGGGTCAGTTAGTTTCCTTATGTACACTTTATAGAAATTTTAAAATTCTTCTTTTATGAAACCAGTGGTCAAAAGTTAATTTCATTTTGCAGAAATGCTAACCTCATGAATGTCTACCATAATTGCTAAAATAAAGTTAATCCATTGAAAAATGAGGCCCTTAGGGGCTCTGTTAATTTCCTTATATACTTATATAGAAAGTTTCAAAATTCTTCTTCTGTAAAGCCAATGGTCAGAATTTAATTTTATTTTGCAGAAATAGTCACCTCATGAAAGTCTACCATGATTGCTAAAATAGTTGATCCCTTGATAAATGAGGCCCTTTGAGGGTCAACTATTTTTTTTTATAATTTTTATACTCTATATAGAAAAAATTCTTCTTTGAAACCAATGGTCAGAATTTAATTTCATTTTGCAGAAATAGTCATCTCATGAATGTCTACCATAATTGCTTAAGTAAAGTTTCTCCCTTGAAAAATGAGGCCCATAGGGGGTCATGTAGTTTCCTTTTAGAAATGACTTGAATTGTTTTATGTAAGACGATGTACTCTGGTGAGCAATCTAAGGCCATATGGCCCTCTTTTTTTCCATAAATTTTTGTTGGGAGCAAAATTCATTAACACGACAAGGACTTTAAACTTGAAACAGAATATGAAAGCAAGTAGGAGTAGTGCAGCAACTAAGAACCAAAACTCTACCTGGTCCAGTTATTGTATTAACTATCTTTATTTTTTATAAATTTTGGTCCAGAACATAACTCCTCAACGATTTGAGGTATTGATTTTAAACTTCATGTATATAGTGAGTAGCAGAAGTGTAATGATTAAAGCACAACTCTGGCAGGTTATTTTTTTAATTATCTCCCTTTATTTTTAGCTCACCTGAGCACAACGTGCTCATGGTGAGCTTTTGTGATCGCCTTTTGTCTGTCGTCTGTGCGTGTGTCCGTCCGTGTGTGCGTCCGGCGTCAACAATTTCCTTTAAACAACATCTCCTCCAAAACCACTGAATGGATTTTGACCAAACTTCCCAGGAATCATCCTAATGATGTCCTCTAACAAAGTTATTCAAATTATTTTGATTGGTGGAAAAAGTAGGTTACTATAGCTAAAAATAGATTTTAAAAATTCAAACTTTGAAAATCTTCTGCAAAACTGCAAGGCCTAGAGCTTAGGTATTTGGTGTGTAGCATTGTCTAGTGAACCTCTATTAAGTTTGTTCAAATGATGACCCTGAGGTCAAAATTGGCCCCGCCCCTGGGGTCACTTGATTTTACATAGGCTTATATAAGAAAAAAAACTAGAAAAATCTTCTTGTCAGAAACCACAAGGCCTGAGTTAAGATATTTTGTGTGTAACATGCCTTTTGAGTATCTACCAGGTTTGTTCAAATCATGGCCATGGGGTCAAAATTGGCCCCGCCCTAGGGGTCACTTGATTAAACATAGACATGTATAGAAGAGTCTTTAAAAGATGTTCTTGTCAGACACCACAAGATCATGGGTTTAGATATTTGGTATGTAACATGGCCTTGTAGACTAGGACCAAGTTTTCAAATTATGGCTCTTGGGTCAAAATTGGTCCCACCCTAGGTGTCACTTGATTTTATAGCTTTAACCATCAAAATTATGACCACAGGTACAGTTTTTGTGTGGAATTACGATTATTTTGCTGTACTCAGCAAATGTATTCAGTATGACTGTGTTATAAAAGGCAATGAAGGCAATATTTCTCAGGTGAGTGAATCAGGGCCATTATGGCCCTCTTGTTTACTATGTGGAATGAAGTCTCTATGTTTGAGATACTTACTCCACTCATGGATGGATTACAATTGACATCAATTATTTGACATCTGGCCTGCTCAGACAAAGACATAGTGTTTTTCGAACACATCTTGTTAATTTATTAAAAAGATTAATTTTGAATGATGGAATTTGCCTATAGTTTTTTCATCCACTTGGAGACACTTAAAGTGTCATCCTTCATTGTTAGACTATATTTGTATAACAGTGTAACAATATAATTCATATTGTATATACGCAGCATCCCTTTGACTGGGAAGTCAATGCCTAAGAAGTACCTGTATGTGTATGTAATGGGTAGTTAATTAGAGTATATATATATGATGCAGCTGTCCAAGTTTTCTATAACCTAGGAAAGGAAACAAAAATAAAGACATTTTAAAAATAAGTCAATGAACTGTATCAGATCTATAATATTTAGCTCACCTGATCACTATGTGCTCAAGGTGAGCTTTTTTGATCACCTTGCATCCGGCATCTGTCGTGCGACGTGCATCATCTGTTGTCAACAATTTGCTTTAAACGACATCTCCTCTGAAACTGCTGGATAGAATTTGATTAAACTTGGCAGGGATGATCCTTGGGTGAACCTTCACAAAAGTTGCTAACAAAAACTTAATCTATGTAGAACTTTGGTTGTCATGGCAACAAAAAGAAAAAAATATGATAACTTGAGAAATCATCTCCCTCAAAACTACTTGCCAGATTTCAAAATATTTCAGTACAGATGTTCCTTAGGTAACCCTCTACCAAGATTTTAAAAATAATTCCGATCCATGAAAAAACATGGCCGCCAGGAGCGGGGCTAATTTGCATTAAATGTATTTAGTGAAAACTTTAAATGACATCTCCTCTGAAACCACTTGACAGAATTTGATTAAACTTGGTAGGGATGATCCTTGGGTGAACATTCACAAAAGTTGCTGAAAGAAACTTGATCCATGTAGAACTCTAGTTGCCATGTCAATGGAAAAAAAGAATTATGAAAACTTCAAAAATCATCTCCTTCAAAACTACTGGCCAGATTTCAAAATGTTTCAATACAGATGTACCTTTGGTAACCCTATACTCAGGTGAGTGATCCAGGGCCTCTATGGCCCTCTTGTTTTTTTCTGTCATGGTAGTAAGACAAAATAATCGTACATGTGTCAGTTGAAAGTTTGACCCAGTTTTCAGGCTATATAGAATATGAAATGACACTATCCTTTGATTCTTCCGGCAATAAAATGATTGTATCTTTAATCCCTTCATACAATCAGTGTAATTGGCTGATAAACTGCTCAACACTTAGACAATAAAGTGTCAACTGTCAAAAAACAAGTAAAGGATGCATGTGGTGGCTTTTCGATTCTTCTTGGTCCAGCAATTAATCAAAAGGCACAATGCGCTGAAAGACTGTCAGCAGGATTTAAATGCTAAACTACTTTTACATGTTATTTTAACTCCAGCATTTTAGCAGGGTTGATCCTGATAGAAGCATAACGTGTTGAATAATTTTATTTTGTTACTTATCCATTTCAATGCAATCTCCAATGCAGGAGGCCATGATTTACCCATAATCATTTGAGCACATTCACACAGGTCATTCAGACTGCATACCTAAGGAGGTCATGACCTTACTAACCTGATGTAGTTATACCAAACAGTGAAAATGGAAACCCCATCCAAGCACTTGTTGTGAAGGATGGGGACCATTATTGGATTTAGGCCGCAGGCCGAAGATATACAAGCATGTCACTCCAGTGACCCATGACCAGTCGCTTTCTACAGGTAAAAAACTTACCTGTATCACGTGACTTCAGTACCCTATAAAGCCGGTACCTGCGCATGAGACCCTCATAGCTTTTAAAGTGAAGTTGTCTTATGTGACCACACATCCATACATGCCATATCTCCCGGCGGGAGATTAAATCTCCCGGGATTTCGACTTGTCTCCCGATCTCCCGCCGGGAGGTGAAAATCTCCCGGTCTGACTTAAATCAAACAGGTTTCCCTTTGAACTCCTATTACCAAACTATGATACAGCATCAGGAAGCTTACGTAAGAACATGTGTTAGTATCAATTCTGACCAGTGTGCTGTACACAGCCACAGGCAATGTGTGATTGTCCTTATCCAATCAAATTGCCTGATTCAGACAGGTAGCAGATTCGCCAGTCTATCAGTTGAAACAATTATCGTCGGGTCATTAGCAGCTATCAAGGCAATACTAAAGCTAGAATGAGTAAGGTTAGAATGCATTTGGTACATCGTAATAAAGGCGTAAATGATTGCTTTAGTATATCTTACCAGGGATAAAAAGGTCCCGGAGAATAGCTAATCCTTATTTACCGGAAGTGTAAACAATAAATGATAATTAGATCAGCTGTTTACCAATTATTTAAATCTTAACAAAACTTGTCATATGGACACATCATATAAAGTACACCTCACCTAGCGGTAAATAGCAAATGAAGTGCAATTTTCGCACCGACGCTGATTTGATTAACAACGGATATCGTCTGCTGAATAATTTACTATAATGAGATGTGCTGATCGGAAGAGTTGGATAACCACTTCATATCACCATACCGTACACGATAAATATTTTCAGCTAAATAATATTTTGGCTAAAAGCAATTTAATTTAGAAAAAAAAAAAAGAAAACACAGACAGAAGGTGAAAATATTATTAAATATGATCTGACTCTTTATCTTTATTCATCCCCATTAATTAAAACCATATGATCAGAAATCATTCCATAAATCAAAGATACTGTATCAATTTAAATGTGTTTGATGTAAATGGCATGATTTCTGATCTGTTACAAGGTAGTGTTGCATTTAATGTGAAACGGTACTTGTGGAAAGTTAAGTTTCTATTTGAATAAGATATCTATTAATAAATTTTTAGAATTTTTTAGATATAATTTTTAAAGGTATTTTCATTAATGCAATACACAGTATATAATATAAACTGTTAATGAATTTAATGAAGGGTAATCAAATGTGTATTTTTCTTTATTTTATTTTTTCATTAACAACGTCTCTTTGATATATGTCGTAAAATCTCCCTGGCTGGACCCCAAATCTCCCTGTGAAAATTTCAAAACCTCCCTGGGAGACATACTGAAAATATGGCATGTATGCACATCAAAGCAATAAAGATCTTACATCTTGCATCTCACACACTCAATATATTATACACACACAAATATGCTCTGTCCTGTAACACCCTGATAAAGGAGAACAATCGTTCTGGGAGGGTTACTTCATATGGGTTGGGTGCTTGTATATCTTCGCCTCCGGCCTAAATCCAATAATGGTCCCCATCCTTCACAAGTGCTTGGATGGGGTTTCCATTATTTCCTTAGGCCTTCAGCCTTCAATATACAAGCATCTTTAAAGAAGACAACATAAACATTACCATAATCTATCAAAACAAACCTTGTAAAGGGATTAAATAAAAAATAGAATATTGAATACTTTTAACAGAATCTTATTCATCGCATCAAGGGGTACAAGGGGCAGACAAAGTATAGCCCATTTTTTTCAACACCATGTGTACATAACATACTATACATAATAAATCATGTGATTCATATCAAAAACATTGTACCCTAAAAATAAGCAACCCTTGCTAAAGAATCGGTGATTCAATACACTATGCAGAAAATTATTGCCTACAACATCTGTTGTTCTTAAAGACATCTCGAAAGGAATGTGATGTCCCACTGAGCCAGGCCCCCATCTGCTGTGATCAGACCTGCTTTGCTGGTCATCACTGCAGGGAGTCTTTAGCCAATATAGTACCTATATGTTACGGTAAAACCTCTGATGGGTTGATGCATAACTAAATTACACAAAGCAATAAACATTTAATGAATGATAGTGATAATATGCGGGTTGTTTAGTTTATGATTCTTTACATATTCTTTATTACATTTATTACTTGGGGTCAATTTTGTAACTGCATGATTCTAGGATATCATACGTTTATGCATTTATTTCAGAATTAAAGTTTTGATATTGAAAATATAGAGATACGCATTTTTGTAGTAGGTTAAAATGAGCTTGAAGGACATAATTCTGACAATGAATAATCTTTTTGTTTTGTATTTGATTTTGCTAGAAACGTTTCATTAAATTTTACTCAACAGAATTTCTCTTATTGAATAAACAAGTAATAAAATTTGTGTTGATTTCTGACATATAAACATGTGTTGAGGGAAGAAATGAGAAAATGAAAGTCTTAAGTGATACATAACTAATTTCAAAAATTAATGTCCCTTTTTATGATAATTTTTACAACTAAAATAAAATAAGAAAGAAAGAACAAAATAAATGAAAAATAAAGAAAGAAAGAAAGAAAGAAAGAACAAAATAAAGTAGACAAAATAAATCAATTGAGAAAGAAAGAAGAAAAGGAAGATTTATATTTGCTCAAATAAAAAAATAAATAAAAGAGAACTTTTAGTATCATTTCTGGTATTTGGTATGTTCAAATCTTTTTTACAAACTGTGAATAACTATATACAACCCCATGTTGCAACATATGCACTCTTGAACAATACCTGTGACAGACTGTGGCAGCCTGCCTAATCAAAAACAGGTGCCCACACAACGGCGGGTGGGTGAATAAATGGGGGGTCACTTTTATAAGGGTTTTGAAATGCCTTTAAATAATAAGCCCTGAAAGTCTCTGCAGATGACCAATTAGCCATTTTTAAAAATGTCAGACATTTTGCAACCTGCATTAGCAGCTGCTGAAAATGACGCACTTCTAAACGAATGTGCTTTGAATATAGACACGTCTATGTTAGCTATTGACAAAACGTCTTTCAACCATCTAGCAATCATACTAGTAGATACAGGCTTATAAGTAACAAAAGAAATAAACAACTGTTTATCTTTGCGCAATTTCTTTCTCACTGGACACAGTTCAGGCTTTAGAAATGTCTTTAATTCTAAAAAGAAATTTCGTCCAGGCTTTGTATTTTTCAATTTATCACCACAATTAAATACAACACTATCATCTCTTATAGTAATTTGATCAACCTTCAAAGCCCTAAGAGTCTGTAATCTGGCAGCAGTTGACAAAGCTAGTAATGACACCAGTTTATAAGTTAAATAAGCCACTATATCTGACTCAAGCAGCCTAATGGAATCACATTTCCTGAGACGACACCACAATGACCATTTCCTCCATGCACTTGAAACCCAGGATTTCAATGTAAAGAAAATTGCAAGTAACTCTATATAATTTTTATGATTCATAGATTCATATAAAGACCATCTGCCTCCAGTGCTCTGCCTCCCTTCAACATAGTATGAACCATACACTTCAAAAGAAGCATCAGATTGTATATTGATAGAAATCTTATTTCTTTCCATTTTTATTTCTGACATTTTCTGACCACCATCTTATCTCTTCTAGAACTTTAATGTCAAGCTCTAAAAAAGAGTCAAATTCAGAGGCAATCTGAAGAATTTCTACCTTAGACCTTTCTAAAGCTCTGTAATGCATAGGAGCCTCAAGTATTGCGTAGAAAGCATTGATCAGAAGTCCAATAAAGGAGGCCAATTCCCTAACTCTGACAGTTTTCTTTTTCATCAAATAAAGTGCCAATTTCTCAATTTTTAGGATTTTCTTTTCTGTCAAAAACACCATAAACAAGACCGAGTCAATTATTAAACCAAAATATTTCATTCTCTGTGTTGGAATGAATACAGACTTTTCTTTGATAATTTCAAACCCCAAACTTTCAAGTTTATTCCCCATCAGATTTGTGTTACGTAAACAAATATCCTTGCCTTCATTCATATTTATATTATCATCAATGTAATATGCACAGCGGATACCTAGTTGCCAAAAAAAACGCATAAACTGGTTTTAAAACTTTCGTGAAACAGAAAGGGGCTGAGCTTAAACCAAAACATAAGCACACGAATGCATAAACCTATTTCTCCATTCAAACTTAACCCTTTCCCTCATATAGACTCTTTTTGACGCACTCAGTAGGTACCACATAAAGCCTGATCTGCAGAAAACCACAGTTAAACCTCACCAAATTTAATTACAAAATCCTCATTTCCAGACCACTGAGGAGCAGCGAACAGCATAAAACCTGATCAGCCTGCAAGTTACTCGCAGGCTGATCTGGTTTTATGCTGTTCGCATAGGTCTTTTCATGGTATCCTCTATGAGGGAAAGGGTTAAGATATTTAACACTTTCTTCATGAATCGGGATAGACCAGTACGCCGATTTAAGATCAAGAGATGCCATGTAATCATTCCGTTGTATCAATTTCAAAACAAAGGGAAAAGTTTCCTGCTTGAATATTTCATAATGAACAAATTGATTTAATTGTCGTAGATTTATTACTGGACGGAATTTCCCATTTGGCTTAGGAACCAGAAAATATTTGATATAAACTCATCCATCTCGTATTGTTTGAACTTCCTTATCTATCTAAATTTTTGTTATTTTGTTGGGGTATCTTGTTTGAAGTGGAGGATTGTCAAATACTACCTTATAACCTTGTACAGTATTTAATACCCATGTGTCGGAAGTCAGCTTTCTCCATTCCTTAAAACACCTTTTCAGCCTATCAGAGTTACTTACCTTTGCCTTCAAACCCTGGCCTAACAGTTTGGGCTACTGCCTGTAGCTGTATGCGTCGCTGTTGTAATAGGCTTTTTCTTCCCCATGTTATGTTGGTAACCAAACTGGCCATAGCTCTGTCTCCCGGGCGCCATGCCCCTGCCATATGGCCGTGTCCTGCCATTGGAAGTTCTATATGAAAAGTTTCTCTCAACTTTGACAACTGTCTCACATTTTTTAATTTCTTTTCCAATGTCATTGCCAAAGAGCCAAGATGTAACCGGGGTACTTATGCTACAAATATTTGCATATTTGGGTTTCAGACAAGGTCTTAACATATAACATCTACGAACACTCATGTTAAACTGTACTTGACCAAGTAATGTCAAGGAATCCCCAATCAAATTCTTTATTTCTGGGGCCTGTGCAATATAGGGCTTCAAAATTTTCGCAAGTGAAAGAATTGGGAGCATTCCTGCTGTAACCAGATTCTGAATGTCTCTCAGTAATTTATCGTTTGTCTGAACCTTATGGTTACGAACCAAATCACCCCAGACCTCTTCGTTTACTCAAGGGGCAGTCATATATTCACAGTTTGCTGGTTCTTTATTAGTCCCCTACCGGTGTTCACACCGGAGGGGACTATAGGTTTGCCCTCCGTCTGTCCGTCCGTCCGTCCTGTAGCCGAGAATATGCCACATCGACGTTTAATCGAGAGCTGTAACTTGAATTGCACTTGGAATAAATGAAAACATAAAGACTAACTGATATCTTTATCCAGTCTTTTAATTTCACTTTGATTTGCCCAAATGCCATATAGATAAAATGTCACAGGTATAAAACAAATGATATATGAAATATTCCATGTATTGCCAAATAACACTTTTATCAGTAAAATAAACCACATTTTAATTTATGTTCACATATTCCGATTTTGACTTATAATAATTAGGTTTCTAATCTATTTTAACACGTTTAATCCACATAGCTTACTCTAACTACATTTGCTCTAACTATGGTAACGAACCACCTCCTTATATAGTGGCAAAAATAGCCGTTGAATAGACAAAGGTGGCCGTTTACGGCATTATAATTATATAGCCGATAACGGCTTAAACAGAACCGTTAACGGCATACAGCGTTGATAACTTCTAGATAACGTAGTCATAAACAATATCGTTTACAACAACTATTAGAATACAGCAAGTAAAAGAGAATAGTAATAAATGTTTAGTACATATATGAGTATAAAAAAGCAAGCTAACTTGATAAAACTTGGTATATGACTAGATGGCAATGTGTAGATTATGCACATCATTAGGTTTTCGCCTCTGCTGGGCGAAAACCTATTGTTCTTCTTCTGTTGATTTGTTTTTTTTTTGTTTTTTTTTATTATTTTTCCAATTCCACCCATTTTTGTGTCCAGCCTAGCGGCCAGATGAGAAAAGCTACAGCTATGAAATTTTAGACATCATGGAGTCATCTTTATCTGAACATGTGCCTAATTGGTCAAACTTTTCACATTTTTTTCTGATTTAGCCACTAGGGGGCGCAATGCATGTAATCACTGTTTTGCTAATAACTCAAAAATTTGAAACCTGATTTAGATGCGGTTTTTTACATAATGTTCCTTGTTGACAGCCCAATCAAATATGATGGATATCTTATCATCGAGTACTGGAAAAAAATTGTTCTAGGAGAGGTTGAATGTTCGAACCTTGGAAAAAAGTGGAAAAATGAGGGTAGGTCTACGAAAAACCTACCCACTTTTGTTAGAGATCAGATAGAATAATTCTGTTTGCTGCATACGATTTGCAAGACATATACGCACAAAATATATGGGGTGGCGAATTAAGGAAATGCGTGGTTTGTCCTCTAGAAACGGTCAAACTTCACTAAATTTTAGGAAAAATTAAAATTTCAAAAACATGTTTTTGTCGCTCCTGACTTTATTTTCTGTTCATTCTTCATGAAATTTTCACACGATATGTATTGTTATGTTGGAAAGGGCCTCACAATTCAAAAAATAAAAAAGAATTGAAAAGGTCAAGGTCATATTACGATTATTGTGTTTTTATTCGGCCACAAATAGCTCCAAAACTAAAAATATTTCATTGAGAGTATATGAACAAAAGTTTTAGTTCTTCAAGAGCTCTTTCCAGTGATGTTTAGTTTTTGAAGATCGGACTTGATTTGGTCATTTTACGGCAGTCCAAAGTTTGATCCTTTTTTGGAATAATTGTAAATCAGGTTTTATGCTTCAAATTCTGATACATAAGAATAAAAAGTTTGACTTGTGCGACTAGTATACTTGATTGAACTATTTGCTGCTTTGCTAGGTACCTAACAGTAACATTTTAATCAATTTTCTTTCTCATTTTGCCGCTAGGGGGCGCTTTTCTTGAAATCATTCTTTTGCTTATAACTCAAAAAGTTGAAGTCCGATTCGAATGCGGTTTTTTGCATTCTGTTCCCTGTTGATAGCCTAATAACATATGATAGGATTCGAGGGTCCGTGTGGTTGAACGTTTTTGAGCTACGAAAGGTTGAATGTTCGAACCTCGCAAAAAACAACAAAAACTGTGCAAATGAGGGTAGGTCTACGAAAAACCTATCCGGTTTTGGTAGAGATCAGATAGAATAATTCCGTCTCAGGCATAACATTTGAAAGACGTATACACACAAAATATATGGGGTTGCGAATTAAGGAAATGCGTGGTTTGTCCTCTAGAAACGGTCAAACTTCACTAAATTTTAGGAAAAATTAAAATTTCAAAAACATGTTTTTGTCGCTCCTGACTTTATTTTCTGTTCATTCTTCATGAAATTTTCACACGATATGTATTGTTATGTTTGAAAGGGCCTCACAATTCAAAAAATAAAAAGAATTGAAAAGGTCAAGGTCATATTACGATTATTGTGTTTTTATTCGGCCACAAATAGCTCCAAAACTAAAAATATTTCATTGAGAGTATATGAACAAAAGTTTTAGTTCTTAAAGAGCTCTTTCCAGTGATGTTTAGATTTGAAGATCGGACTTGATTTGTTCATTTTACGGCAGTCCAAAGTTTGATCCTTTTTTGGAATAATTGTAAATCAGGTTTTATGCTTCAAATTCTGATACATAAGAATAAAAAGTTTGACTTGTGCGACTAGTATACTTGATTGAACTATTTGCTGCTTTGCTAGGTATTTTAATCAATTTTCTTTCTCATTTTGCCGCTAGGGGGCGCTTTTCTTGAAATCATTCTTTTGCTTATAACTCAAAAAGTTGAAGTCCGATTCGAATGCGTTTTTTTTGCATTCTGTTCCCTGTTGATAGCCTAATAACATATGATAGGATTCGAGGGTCCGTGTGGCTGAAAGCTTTTGAGCTACGGAAGGTTGAATGTTCGAAACTCGCAAAAAAAACAACAAAAAAAAAAACTGTGCAAATGAGGGTTGGTCTACGAAAAACCACAGAATGTGAAGGATTTCAAGGGACAGGGTATGGGAAATATTTGCGCTAGAAGAGTTTAAATGTTCTAACATTGCAAAAAAAAAAAAAAAAAAAAAAAAAAAAATGCCAATGGGTTAATTCTTTTTTGAGAAAAAAGTTTTATTTTTGTTCTTCGACTAAAATTGTGGTTGCTAAAGTAACGGAAATAGTGAAAATATGGCAAAAAATAGGATCCCGCAATAACTAAGCAAGCTATCTTGATGAAACTTGGTATATGACAAGATGGCAATGTGTAGATTATGCACGTCATTTTATTTTTGTTCTTCGACTAAAATTGTGGTTGCTATGGTAACGGAAATAGTGAAAATATGGCAAAAAATGGGATTGATTACCATATTGAGTCAAGGTGGAGCCGGTAGGGGACTTTATGTGTTGCATACAACACCAGTTACTTGTATTTATCTATGGTTTCATTGACCTTGCACTGACAAGAACATGCAGTGTTAATCAGATTTGCCAGCGACTTAGAAATAGGTTCACCCAAATCAGGTGCCTTCAACTGAGGTTGTGACCACGTGTCATTTGACTCCATATTGTTCTCATCCTCGGAGTTATCACTCCCAAACAATGTGTTGACCAATTTCTCTCTAGAAAAATCTGACTGCCCAGAGCCTGATGGCTCCTGCATGACATTTCTGGGTGGAACATCATGTTCAAAATAGTCATTCTCTGACAGAAAATTTGTACTGTCATTCGACGTTTGTGACCCTGAAAGACCTAAAATGGTCTTCAACTGTTTTATCCCATCTGGAGTTAATTGATTCAAATCAGTGATATTGGAATTAGACTCGAGAACACTTGAATTATTCGTATCATTCTTGGATTTACCTGTTTTTGCACCTGTTTTCTTTCCACCGGAAACTATAGACCTACTTCCGGGTTTGGGGTTTTCATTATTACTTTTACTCACGTCCTGGAATGAGTATTTTCAGAATCAGAAAGGCTCAAAAACCCGGAGAATTCATCCAAATTTGCTGAATCTAAAGAAAGGACATCGTCCTTATCTTTTCCACTTCTCTTATGTTTACCTGACATCGTCAAGTAAATTAATGTCCAGGGGAATTTGTGGGCTACAGACAAGAAAAGAAGCGATGAAAGAAATACAGCATGTCGCCTAAAAAACCAAAAAACAATACTTACAAACTATATACACATTGTAACATTGTTACTAGTCAATAGAAAAAAGAAATAGCTCACGAAATCAATAAATTAAGCAATTCAACAATACACGTGGTATCTTACCTACTATAGCGATGCCATGTCCGAAAACTTCAGCTCTGCGTGCGACCTGAAATAACTATGAGGGTCTCGTGCGCAGGTACCGGCTTTATAAGACTGTAAGACTGGCGGCTACCTCCATTCAAAAAATCATATATATGCATCAAATAAAAATAAAAATATGAGTCACTTCCATTTAAGCCATTGGTGTGTGCGTCATAGTTAAATTAGTATAAACATCTTAGATTACAGTAACATGCTAGTCATCTTGTATGTTAACCTTGCTCTTGATTGCATGGTAGCAAGGAGTAGTAGTTTTAAAATAGATTTCTTGTTCAGGAATGTTATTTCTTGTTTTTTGTTTGTTTGTTAAAGCATATTTTTAGACATGCTTATGTGGTAAACAAGGTTTATTTTTAGCATTATTTTTGTTTTAATTGCAGACTATTTTTTTTTAGCTCAACAGAGCACAACATGCTCAAGGTGAGCTATTAGGATCACCCTGCGTCCATCGTCATGCATCGTCCGTTGTCAACACTTTGCTTTAAACAATATACCGCTGAATAGAAATTATGAAACTTTGCATGGATCATCCTTGGGTGAACTTTCACAAAAGTTGCTAAATCAAAGTAGATCCATGTAGAACTCTGGTTGCCATTGCAACCAACAGAATTTTACTTTAAAAACTTCAAAAATCTTTTCCTCAAAAACCATTGGTCCGAATTTAATTTCCTTTGGCACAAAATGGTCACCTCATAGTGCTCTACCATAATTGCTAAAATGAAGTTGATCCCTTGAAAAAAGAGGCCCCTAGGGGATTTGCTAGTTTCCTAATATACTCTATATATAAAATTTCAAAATAATTCTTCTATGAAGCTAATGGTCAGAATTTAATTTTATTGTGCACGAATGGTCACCTCATGACTGTCTACCATAATTGCTAAAATAAAGCTGATTCCCTGAAAAATGAGTCACATAGGGGTTGTCTAATTTCCTTACAGAAAATTAAAGAAATCTTCTCTTCTGGAACTAATGTTCAGAATTTATTCTTGCTTTGCACCATTGATTACCTCAAGGTCGCATACCATAATTGCATAAGCATTTTGATCCTTTGAAAATTGTGGTCTCCAAATGATTTACTAACTGAAGATTCTTTGTATCTGAAACTGAATATGGTTGCTGCTGGAAGAAACCAGGTAAAATCAAGTGACTTGAATCATTTTCAATAAGATGATGTCTCTGGTGAGCGATCTAGGGCACTCATGTTTAAATTTCTTTTTTACCGTGTTTGTATGACAACATTAATTCACATGATATTTGCTGAATGACTCAGTTTATACATACTTGTGTATTAAATCTGCAATTAATTCAAAAGAAGAGGGCAATATCAGAGCAGTGACCTTTTGTTTACATCTTTTTAGCTCACCTGAGCACATGCGCTCAGGATGAGCTATTAGGATCGATGAATGTCCATCTGTCCGTCGTCCACAATTAGTTTGTTTGCACTCTAGCATCTTCATTTCTTAAGCAATCATGTTCAAACTTTATGACAATGTTTATACCATATTGGCCTTAAAAACCTTTTTTTTTATTTCTTAAGCAATCATCTTAAAACTCTATGGTATTTTTCATAGCCATATTCTTTTGGCCAAGTTTGATTATGGCTGATATCCATGAATTAGGTCATATTTTTTACTTTATTTGCACTCTAGCATCTTCATTTCTGAAGTTATCATCTTCAAACTTTAAAACAATGTTTATAGCCATATTCTTTTGGCCAAGTTTGATTATGGCTAATTTTGGCCAAGTAGGTCAGAAGTTATGCCCCTTTTAATGTTTAAATTTGTGTGTTTAAAGCCATAATTTCTCAGTCAAGTTTGACTTCAAATTTCAATCACAGGCACTGTTTAGTTTGTGGAATTATAAATGATCTCATGGATTATGTATTCAGTACAACTATATTATAATTTAGTAACTTGTACAGGAAAGAAGGCAGTTTTTTTTAGGGCCATCTTGGCCCTCTTGTCTTATTTTCAAATAGTATATACAATTTACATGATACACAATTTTGAGCAGGTTTCTCATTATGATTATCATGTTTCTGTTAACTATGTAAATGTAAATTTATAAGATAAATACTTCTTTGTTGTTTTTCTTTCTTTCATTTTTTTCCATCAAAATTTTCTTGTCCTTAAATACCCTTTTTAACCCTGTTCAACATTTGAGAGCTGTCAGGATAAACCTGATTAAAGTGTAAAACCATTGTACTACCCTCCCTTTTAATAATTGGTTTTTAAGTTTT
>CM037792.1:24606112-24656112 GCA_021229015.1 Solen grandis | reverse complement strand
ATTATCATGTAGTAAATGTAGTCCAAAATAATTTGTGAACTTACAAAGTGTCTACTGTATGATAACAAAGTATGATATAGTGCAGTTAAATTAAATATTTTCATGTCCAACTCAAGCTGCACTATATCATACTTTGTTCACACACTGAAACTCCTCCTCCTCAGCTGAGGATTACTACCACAATAATTTGGTAGCTATGAACCATGCCTCTTTACCCATATATTTAAAATCATGCTTTTTTCGCCTTGTTAGTCCCCACCGGTAAAACTGGTTGGGGACTACAGGTTTGTGCATGTCCTTACGTCTGTCCATCCCGCTTTCAAATCTCAATTGAGTTTGATTATGGTTGAGATTGGCCAGTTAGGTCAGGAGTCATGCCCCTTTCAATATAAAAAAATGCCAGGTTTCAATTTGTTTACACTCTAGCTTCTTTAGCTTGTTTATACTCTACTGTTTTCATTTTTTAAATACTACTATCTTGCAACTTTATGACAATATTTATTACCATAATCTCTTGATCGAGTTTGATTATGGCTGAGATTGGCCAATTAGGTCAAGAGTTATACCCCTTATAATATGAAAAAATGCCAGATTTCAATTTGTTTACTCTCTAGCTTCTTCCTTTTTAGCTCACCTGAGTGCATGTGCTCTGGATGAGCTATTAGGATCAATGAATGTTCCTCGTCTGTCCATCCCACGTCCGTCAGTTTGTTTGCACTCTAGCATCCAAATAGATAGGAGTTATGCCCCTTTTAATGTTAAAAAATGCCAGATTTCACTTTGTTTGCACTCTAGCATCTTTATTTCTTAAGCAATCATTTTCAAACTTAATGACAATGTTTATAGCCGTAATCTCTTGGCCAGATTCAATTATGGCTGATATTGGCCTATAAGGTCAGTAGTTATGCCCCTTTAAATATTTAAATTAGCCAACAATATTATGGTCATAACCTCTCAGTGGGGCCTCCATGGCTGAGAGGGTAAATTTGCTGACTTAAGCACTCACTCAGCCCCTCACTGCTTTGGTTCGAATCTCGGCAGAGTCATTCGGATTTTCATGTGAGGGAGCCTTCCAGCTGGCTTGCGGTAGGTCAGTGGTTTTACCCGGATGCCTCTGTGCATTCGGTGTCTTCCTCCACCTGTAATTAGCTTGGCGTCGCTATATGACTGAAATACTGTCGGAACGACAGTAAACTCAAATAGTCAAGTCTTTTAGCCTCTCAGCAAGATTGGATTATAACTGACATTGGCCCTAAGGTCATGAGTTATGGCGTTTTTATTGTCAACAACCTTAGTGTTTACACTCTAGAAGCCACAATTTTTATCATTATTCCTCACACATGCTCAAACTGTATGTCTTGATAATTTCTCAGTCATGTTTGAACATGGGATGGGGCAGGGTAAAAAAACAGGTCACTAGGTCAGTTCTTGGTTAAATCTTGTTTACACTCCACAGATCACATTTTTTGCTCAATCTTTCTCAAATTTGTTCAGAATGTTTGTCTTGATAATATCTTGGTCAGGTTAAGTCATGGGTTGGAGGGGAAAAAAGGTAAAATCTTTTCAAACTTAAATTTGTCAAGTTCAATCTTGGGTAAGGCATGGTAAAAAAATAGGTCACTTGATCAAATTTTAGAATAATCCTGGCCACATTACTTTAACTAGATCAGAATGTTTGTCTTGTGATGATATCTCGGTCAAGTTTGTTCATGGGTAAGGCACGGTCAGTAATCATGTGAGCGATTAATGGCTATCATGGACCTCTTGTTCATAAAAGTCTATTTGGCAGTTGTTATGTTTAACATGAACTCTGTAATTTTAGTATGACATTTTTAGTTTAAATTTAAGTTTTTAGCTCACCTGAGCAAAGCTCAGGGTGAGCTTTTGTGATCTATTGATTGTCCATCGTTCATCGTGCGTCATGCGTCAACAATTTCAACAATCTTCTCCTCTGAAACTACCAGATGGATTTTTAGCTCACCTGAGCACAAAGTGCTTATGGTGAGCTTTAAGGATCACCCTGTGTCTGTTGTGCATTGTGCGTCGTCAACAATTTGCTTTAAATGACATCTCCTCTGAAACTGCTGGACAGAATTTGATTAAACTTGACAAAGATGATCCTTTGGTGAACCTTCACAAAAGTTGTTAAAATAAACTTAATCCATGTAGAACTCAGGTTGACATGGCAACGGAAAGAAAAAAAAAATGAAAACTTTAAAAATCATCTCCTTCAAAACCACTGGCCAGATTTTAAAATGTTCTGGTACAGGTGTTCCTTGGGTAACTATCTACCAAGATTGCTAAAATTATTTCGATCCGTGAAAAAACATTGCCAACAGGGGAGGGGCTAATTTGCCTTATATGTTTATAGTGAAAACTGTAAACGACATCTCCTCTGAAACTGCTGGACAGAATTTGATTAAACTTGGCAAGGATGATCCTTGGGTGAACCTTCACAAAAGTTGCTAAAATAAACTTGATCCATCTTGAACTCTGGTTACCATGGCAATGGAAAGAAAAAAAGTAAGAAAATTTGAAAAAATATTTCCTTCAAAAATACTTACTTGATTTCAAAATGTTTTGGTACAGATGTTCCTTGGGTAACCCTTTACCATGATTGCTAACATTATTCTGATCCATAAAAAGAACATTGCCACTAGAGTCAGGGCTAATTTGCCCTTATATAGTGTAAACTTTAAAAGACTTCTGCTCCAAAACTACTGCCACATTTTAAAATGTTTTGGCACAGATGTTCTATGGCTACCAAGATTGCTCCTTTAGAACAGTGGTTCTCAGGTGAGCAATATAGGGCCATCATGGTCTATATAGGGAATTCTTGAAAAATGTTCTGTTGCGAAACCACTCCATGGATTTTCACCAAATCTCACTAAAATGATACTAATGTCAGCCTTAGGCTAATTCCTAATTTTTCTTGAATTTCGTGAAGAACTTGGGTTGCTATGGCAACCAGAAAGCATAACTTAAAATGCGTTTTCTCAGAAACATACAGACCTACAGATTTGATATTTGGTACAGTGGCGCTATCGTATCAGTTGTCAAAAATAGCGTATATCATTCCTATCGCATCGTATCGTATTGTATACTCAACCTCATCGTAACGTATCGAATCGTATCCTATCGCATTCAATCATATTACACATAATGAACGGGATCTTATCGCATCGTATCGTAAAGCAATGGTATATCGTAAAACGCATAACGTATATCGTATCGAATCACTCTAAGATTTTTGGCAGTCTATGTTTCGGGACACCCTTTATTTATTTTTATTTTTTTATAGAAAATAATTATTCTTCGTGTCTCTAAATTCAACATTTTGCGTATATGTATCATTTTTTTACCATAAATTATATTATGCAGTATAATCTTATTATTTGTTTAGTTATAATAACATTCTTTTACTTTTTATGTACCAGTATTTACATGTGTAGTGGCCTACGTGACTTTCTGCAACAGACGCCGTGCGTCGTTAAGCAATTTAATGCACGTGTGCAAAATATGTATTCGAAAGCATTAAATCGGTATTGAAGTATATGCTGGGCTACATTCATTCCTAGTTTATTTGATGTGTTTGATCAAATTTCATGATTAGCAAGTCTGAAAATTAACAATTTAAATCGGACCTAATTATGCATAATCAAACTCCGATTTCGTCCAAGATGTTGCTTCCTTTGAATAACTTATTTTCCGGGACCCTTTTCCTCTGCAGTGTTCGCTCGCGTGTTCTTATTAAAAACATTGAAAGAGATGATCGTAACATACGCATATACCTACATTATAGTTTTAATGTGTATTTTTTTTTATTCCCTACTTTATTTACCCCCCCCCCCTTCTCTGCCCGTCTCTCTCTCTCTCTCTCTCTCCACATATGCAAACTTCATAATTCGCACAGAACATATTTCTTTTTCTTATCTCCCTCTCTTTCAGTTTGAATAAGCAGTATAATATCAGGAGGTCTTGGATTCGAAACCCAACCGGGGTACATTTCTCCGGTGATAGCGTCAAGACGTATAAAATTTGTACTAGATTCGCCCTTGTCTTGCACTCGGCAAATTGGGGTTGCTATTGGAACTCGGAGAACTCAGAACTGGTTCTAAGCAGGAACTTCTCTCCCGTGTATAGGTCTGAGGTCGGTGCTATTCCCCTGACACGTAAAAGAACCAATGCGTCTTTTCGCGAAATGAGCTAGGGTATCGCACCCCGACTCACTTATATCAAAACACTGTCTTTTCCGATGCTTTTTTTTTTCAGGGAAAAAAAACAAAAACAGGACTCCTACAATAGAAAATTAACATACTGCCTTTGAGAATAGAAGCATACGGTTTAGTCAAATTACCGATCTCTCCTTGTCCATGAAAACACAAATTCACTACATGATAAAAGTTAAATGGGAAAAAATCCATATTATTACATGTATAGTTCGCTTAAAATATATCTGATTTTTTTTCTTCTCTTGTATATACATTTATGCATGAATGTGTATATTTAACCAACGTAATAGTATTTCACCAGACGCGTGTCATACCTTATTATCAGCGGGCACAGCATGTGTTAATTTTGACCGGATATGTCACCTTTATGTATCGCCGGTACCGATATACCGTCACCCACCCCCAATCCCACCCCAAGGCGAGGGAGGGACAATCAACCTTTACACAACATGAATGTTATAACCGGTACTAATTAACGTGACAGAAAACATGAAAGATGGTCGCAGGCCTATTGTGAGAACATAATCACAGAAAGAACCAGGGTGTTATGTACGTAGTGTCACTGGGCAGCTTAGTCAAAAACTGTTCCTCTATTATAATAAATATTATACAATAATTTACAAGTAACTTAGAATAAGTATGTGTATATACATACATACACTATAGAGCACTTACGTAATATAAACTGTACCGACTAAATTAATATCGTCTGACCAACAGCTCTGCCGCCTATGCGTTTTAGAGTATATATTCACAACATTGCGAGTGTACATAATGAAGTGTGACCCTTAATACAGAAAACTCAAAATTCTTCATCCTACCAAGGAGTGTCCCGAAGACAATGGAGGAATCTACTAGACAGCAACATGACTACAAGTTTCTTCCATTAATTGATTCATATTCCTTTTTATGCATATCATAATTACATAATTATTCTAAAATTAAATTGTCATCATAGAAATATTATATTCCGAAGAATAAGACATTCTATATATCAGTATATTTCCATAGCGAATCCTGTTCATGATGATATTAATAGTAAAATATCTCTCTCTAACTTGAGGGGGTGGGGTTCTTTACAAATTAAAGACTAATGGACTTTTAAAAAATATAATAATCACATACAAGTAAGACTTAGAGTATTCTTATGATTGATAAAACAAATAAAAATAGCAACAGTTCTTTTATAGGAACAAATAATTTGTGCTTATGGTTAAAAGCATGGGACCAATTTAGAAGTTGGTTGCAAATAAGATTTTCTGCTATCATCATGTATAAGCTGCGACAAAATCGGCGACCTCTTCACTAATTACTTCCGGTCCTCTTTTTTTTTTTTAATTAATTGTTTAAAGAAGCAGCAATACGGGTATCTCTTTCTCTCTGTATATAAGGTATAGATTGCATGCAGTTGTTCATGCATAATTACATTTTTTTCGGCTATTTGACAGTTAACCAGAAGTTCTCTAGCACGTGCTATACTTCTATGTGTTGGTTCACAAGTGCTCAATGAGCGGTCGTGATCGTATATTAAAGGGCATGGATCAATTATATTCATATTTTTTTAAGAAAAGATATTGTGTGAATTAACACAAGTAGCAGAGTACTAGATATCAGTAAAGTACTGTTATCAATTGTTTTTTATTGCGATTGTTATTACTACACTTACTCATAAAAATATATTTATAAATAATCTTCATTAAAAAAAACAAAACTTTCTCTCATTACATGTACGGTTAACAGTGGTCTCGATGGAGATCGCAGAGTCCGTCACTTTTTCAGGGGGACCGCAATTTAGTATGTCCCCATTACTGTCGCTCGCTATGTTTATTTTAGATGAACACACGGATTACCAGTTATAAGTAATGATAAATATTGTTAACAACATGAAATTTTTGCATATTTCTTGACTTGTAGTCAAATCAAGCTTGCAGGTATAAAAATGGCATGTAAACCGTGCTTACCATATATCGTATATCGCATAACGTAAATCGCAGATCGTATATTGTATGGTATCAGATTATAAACGCATCGTATCGTATCGAATTGTAAAGGAAAATCAAACTTGCTATCGTACATCGCATATCGCAGATTGTATATTGCATATTGTATATCGTTCGTATTTCAATCATATATCAATTGTATTTTTTGACAACTGATACGATAGCGCCACTGTACATAGCATCAGCTTCTGGTGCTTCAACACTATCAACAAATATGTGAATCAGGGTTTACATGAGGACACTCCCGGGACCACACCCAGATTTTGTATGGAACTGTATAAGGAAAACAAAAATATCTTTACTTCTGAAACCATTGGTTAGGTCATGAAGAACGTTCATGCCATGGCAACCAGAATAGGTGGGGTTGTAGCCATGGTTACCGTGCATCCCCCCCTAGACTTTTTCTCATAGGTACCAAAATGTGCATTGAGGTCTTCTAAACACGATTTGAGGGTGCCCCCAGAAAAAAACTCATTTCAGCTATGTTTAATTAAAGGGTTTCCATGGTAACCATAAAGGATTTTTCAAAATACCCTAAGTAATTATTATTGGCTATAACTTTCCTTCTGTTGATGTTACAGAGTTCAAACAAGTACCAACGTATAGAAAAGACTTTATAGTTTATGCACATATATAAGATTAATTAATATTCATACGTGCTATCTCATGAATATTGATGAGATAACAAAAATAGAAGAAAAATATAAAAAATCATGATTAATACTTATTTCAAAAGCTGTTCTGATACGCAAAATGATTAAATATGGTTTTAAATTGTAAATTTTGATCTTTAACTGTAATTTAAAAGTTTTTGGTTCACAATATTTGAGTTTAAAATTGTTAAATTAAGCCTATTTGCATATAGCTGCGTTTTTCTATTGAAACATTTATTTGAACTTAAAACGTCAAAATGATTATATTCAATGAAAATCAATTTAAGATATTAGTTTAAGTCACACAAAATTCAGATAAAATGTTATTTCTCAAAAATGTTTTTGAGTTGAACAATTATTTAAAATTTAATCATAATTACCTACATGAATATTAATGAGAAGACTCAAAAATTAATAGCAGCACCCCCACCCCCCAAACTCCTGAAGTTTTGTATATTTGAAGAGATTTTTCAAAGAAAATTTTTATTAAATTTTTTTTTTTTTATTATATTGAGTGACTCAATTCATTAGACAATGACCTCGAGACAATAACAATGACAATGGAGTGATTGTTGCCCCTTAAGATACAGCAGTAGTGTATTATATATTAGAAATTGTTGCTGTTTGAACAACATCAACCATTGCTACTATATAACTGTTTCATTTTGCTTTTATGAAGAATGTTTCTGCATATACAGTGTACATGTACGATTAGTCATCATCGTCAACATCTTCCAAAGTGTCTACAGTGTCATCTTCTTCTGCATCATCTCCTTCAAGAGCTCTCTCCAAAACATCTACCAACAATGGAGGAAGTAGGTCGCCTTCAATCCAGAGTGGTTCTATCCTTCCACTCTCAAGGGTCCAACCATGCTGCTGTGAAACAGCTGGTATGTCTGGGTCTGCGATGTGCGAGTTCTGTCATGTTTATAAGTTTCCTGTGATTGCCAGACCCAGTGTCAAACAAGACTGTGATACCTTCAAACAATCCAATATAGTACAGGACAATAAAAAAGATGTCACTGTCAGGTGTTCTCACTTGAACTGTCTTGTAGCCTTTCTCTTTTGCACAGAGTATGTAAAGTACAACTCTCGTATCTTTTTCCTCCTGTGTTGATTTCAGATCTGCGATGTTTGTTGTGACTGTAGTCTTTCCATCATGTGACGTGTAATGGAAAGCTTCTACCTCACAAATGAGGATGACCTGTCTTTACCTGTCTTTGATTTAATGGTCACTTTTTTACTTAGATTCTCCATGGTTTTCAAGTTCAGCCTCTTGATTGGTTCGAAGAACTTCTCATTTTTCTCTATCAAAGGGTCTCAAGTACTTGATTGAAGGGGTTGAATTAGCTGATCCTCCCGAACAGGACAAAACTGTGCTTGTAGTAGAAGATGGAAATGCTCTTTTCCATTCAATGAAAGAAGTGCCAGGCAATTTCAAACAAATATCAGAAAAGTTGTTCAAAATGGTGCCTCAGAAAACCGACATCATTTTCAGCACTGACATATACCTAGAAAACTTGGTAAAAAGCATGGAAAGAGTTAGGAGAGGAAAGTCTGAGAAGCTGTTGGTCCAAGGAGAGCATACAAAGAGACCTGCAGACTGGAAATCATTCCTGACCAATGATGATAACAAAAAGCAGCTTGTGCAGATACTGCGTAAAACATGGCAAAGTGATGGATATGCCGGCATGCTAAGGGAAAGACAGGTCATCCTCATTTGTGAGGGAGAAGCTTTCCATTACACGTCACATGATGGAAAGACTACAGTCACAACAAACATCGCAGATCTGAAATCAACACAGGAGGAAACAGATACGAGAGTTGTACTTTACATACTCTATGCAAAAGAGAAAGGCTACAAGACAGTTCAAGTGAGAACACCTGACAGTGACATCTTTTTTATTGTCCTGTACTTCATTGGATTGTTTGAAGGTATCACAGTCTTGTTTGACACTGGGTCTGGCAATCACAGGAAACTTATAAACATGACAGAACTTGCTGATGCCTTCACACCAGATCATCGCTCTGCGTTGCTTGGCCTGCACGCCTTTTGTGGGTGTGATTCAACCAGTGCGTTCAAAGGTAGGGGACATGTTGGTCCAATCAAAACTCTGGAAAAGAGACCTGCCTACAAAGAATCTCTAGGTAGTCTTGGAAACTCTTGGGAAGTGACTGATGATTTATTGAACGATCTTGGAGCCTTCACCTGTGCCATGTACGGCAATGTCCGTGTCAAAGATGTTGACGAATTTAGACTTCTGAAAATAAAAGAGAAATGTGAGGACAAACCGACCGATGCACTGAGAAACGTAGACTTGGGGTATTTGCCTCCCTGCAAAAAGTGTCTACTGCAGTATATACGGCGGGTAAATTATCAGGTGGGCATCTGGAAGCAGTCGCACATCGCAGACCCAGACATACCAGCTGTTTCACAGCAGCATGGTTGGACCCTTGAGAGTGGAAGGATAGAACCACTCTGGATTGAAGGCGACCTACTTCCTCCATTGTTGGTAGATGTTTTAGAGAGAGCTCTTGAAGGAGATGATGCAGAAGAAGATGACACTGTAGACACTTTGGAAGATGTTGACGATGATGACTAATCGTACATGTACACTGTATATGCAGAAACATTCTTCATAAAAGCAAAATGAAACAGTTATATAGTAGCAATGGTTGATGTTGTTCAAACAGCAACAATTTCTAATATATAATACACTACTACTGTATCTTAAGGGGCAACAATCACTCCATTGTCATTGTTATTGTCTCGAGGTCATTGTCTAATGAATTGAGTCACTCAATATAATAAAAAAAAAAAAATTTAATAAAAATTTTCTTTGAAAAATCTCTTCAAATATACAAAACTTCAGGAGTTTGGGGGTTGGGGGTGCTGCTATCAATTTCTGAGTCTTCTCATTAATATTCATGAGGGTAATTATGATTAAATTTTAAATAATTGTTCAACTCAAAAACATTTTTGAGAAATAACATTTTATCTGAATTTTGTGTGACTTAAACTAATATCTTAAATTGATTTTCATTGAATATAATTTTTGACGTTTTAATTAAAAAATTTCAATAGAAAAAAAAGGTTAATTTAACAATTTTAAACTCAAATATTAAAAAAACTTTTAAATTACAGTTAAAGATCAAAATTTACAATTTAAAACCATATTTAATCATTTTGCGTATCAGAACAGCTTTTGAAATAAGTATTAATCATGATTTTTTATATTTTTCTTCTATTTTTGTTATCTCATTAATATTCATGAGATAGCACGTATGAATATAAATTAATCTTATATATGTGCATAAACTATAAAGTCTTTTCTTTACGTTGGTACTTGTTTGAACTCTGTAACATCAACAGAAGGAAAGTAATAGCCAATATTAATTACTTAGGGTATTTTGAAAAATCCTTTATGGTTACCATGGAAACCTTTTAATTAAACATAGCTGAAATGAGTTTTTTTCTGGGGGCACCCTCAAATCGTGTTCAGAAGACCTCAGTGCACATTTCGGTACCTATGAGAAAAAGTCTAGGGGGGGATGCACGGTAACCATGGCTACAACCCAACCTAGAATGCATAACTATAAAATGCCTTCTCTTAGAAACATACAGACCTACAGCTTTGATATTTGGTATATAGTATCCTCTCATGGTTCCAGCCTTTCTACAGCAAATCAAATTCAGGTGAGAGATTTTGGGCCATCTTGGCCCTCTTGTTTCCTTTCCCTCACTTCATGTTATTGTGTTACTTCATGATCCTTAAGTACTAAACTTAAGCATACAGTGGGGCTTGCGTTCATGTTGGCATATTTTTCGTGTATCGTGTGTGTATCGTGCGTTCCGTTTCCGTGTATCGTTCGTGTATGGTGCGTGCGTTTATCGTGCACGATTCTATCGTGTATCGTGTTTCGTTTATCGCATCGTTCCTTCCGTGTGAATCGTTCCGCACGATATATTTTGAGTTCAACGCTTCCTTAAAAGCCAGCATTAGAATTTCAGCTTTTCAAAATCAGTTAAGTGGTTACTCACCGCATGGCAACATTTAACTGTAGATTACTTACGTTGTCTGTTACAATTTAAGTCTTATATCGATTCATGTTTAATAAAAATAATGAGTTAACTACGTAGAGTGGTCTCCCCTGTATTGTGTACGAAGGGAGATCACTTCACCTGCTGTAAGATAGCCAATTAAATCGTATTATGCGGTTACCAATGACGCTTGGCGCGAATAAATAGTTGTTCAAAGCATAGGATCGTTATAGATCTAATAAATTCAATGTGTAACAACAATTATTTGTAATTTCGACACGATTTAGAACATGTGACTTCCTATATATAGAACATTCGTTGTTTTTTTTCGTGTGTGTGTGTATGTGTTAGTTTTAATGATGGTTTTATTTATAAATTGATTAATTGCCTTGTTCACTTGGGCGAAAAAAAAACGAGTAAATCGATTAACCTTTGCTACCGTGCCTATCTGCAATCGTTCGTTTCGTGCGGTCCGTGTATCGTGCATCGTGTATTGTGCATCAAACGTGTATATGCATCGTTCGTTTATCGTTCGTTCGTTCGTTTATCGTGTAACGTGCGTGTATCGTGCGGTTCGTTTGCGTTTATCGTGCGTGTATCGTGCGGTTCGTTTGCCAACATGAACGAAAGCCCCACTGTATAGTGAATAGTATAAAACCAGATCAATCTACAAGCTACTTGTAGGTCAATCTGCATGATAGCTCTTGTGTAGTATTAGGTTAAACAGAACAGAACTTCACATACAGTGATCTCAAGTGTACAAAGAAATATTGAACAGTATAAAACTTGATCAGCCGTTGAACTACTGGCAGTGAATAACTCACAGGTTGATCTGGTCATGTCCTTATAGCTTGGCATGTGTCATGGGTTTTATTGTGTGTATGTTTACAGACGCTGACCCACTGTGATACAAAGGAGTCGGTGGACTTTGTGAAGCTGTGTTTGGGATGGCAGCAGAAACTGGCGCCTGTCCTTGGTAAGGTCTTCATCAGATTCTGACTCCCAGCATAGTTATCCTTAGTGGGGTGCCTTTCTTAATAGACACCTCATACCTCATATCATACAAGGCTACACTTAGTGAATAGGCCTTGCTGGGATCTTTTGAAATATGTTTATATTGTTATACTTGCATATGCTGCTAGACTGTCCCCCTTGGGTGTGGGAGGTCGTGGGTTTGATCCCCGGCCGTGAAATACCAAAGTTGTAAAAAATGGTATTGTTATAGCTCCCTTGCTTGGCACTCAGCATATAAGGCGTGATACTGCATTGTGGCAGCCCTATATCTGTCTCAAGTAGACATCGCCTTCAAATGACTGAAATACTGTTGGTGAGACGTTAAACCCAACAAACAAACATACTTGCATAAAAATTATGCAAAGTAGACAGAGTTTGGCCATACTAATCAGATTTTACAGTGGAGGAGTATAATGAGGGGTTTATTTCCTTTTGGCTAATATAGAGTCTTATAGAATGAAAATGAAGGAAAACATGAAATAGAAATACCACATTGTCCATATTAAACTAATTAGGATTTGAAAAAAAATCTTTATATATGATAGATATAGTCAGTTTGAACCTCTCCTTGTCATTAATGTAAACAAATTTAGTGTTTTAAATAAATATGTCACAACTTTGGTGTATCTTCCTTAAATTGTGTGCTCATAAGAAGGGGGGTAATTTTATTAGGTAGAATACAGTATATGTATTTTAAGTAAAGCACCAAATTAGACAATTTTCTTTCTACAGTAAAGTTCCGCTATTAAGACCACTTAACAGACTGAGCCAAACTGGTCTTATCCCCCATTCCACTAGGTGGTGATCTATGGCACTCTGTGAGAGCATCACAGATCGCCATATAGAGCGCCACGATTGCCAGAAGCGCCACCTGATCTATAGTTGATCTCTGTCAGATCTCCATGATCGCCAAGGTCGCCGTCAGTTTACTCCCTTGCACAAAGATCCATGGCGCTCTGTCCTTCAAGTCTGGCATTCTTGTCACCAGAAGCAAAGAATCAGAGGGTTACAGCAAGCTTCAGACCTGGTTCCAGGGCCTTCCTTATCTTGGTGTCATCCTTGCTGATTCTTGGGGAGACTCGCTGAAGCAGTTCATCAGATATGGCGGGGTCCATCCTCATGAAGTTGAAAAAGGAGCTTGTGTCCTCTTCCCTCAGTTCTTCCATGAGTGTAGCATATTGGCCGTATTGAAGTCTCCTGTCAGCAACCAACCAGGATGTAACCCAAAAGACCTTCCTTCTTCTTCGAAGTTGCTGGGCCAGAATTGCATGCTGTTGGTTGACGATGACATGATTCATCAGATTAAAAAGAAGTTGAAATGCGGCATCATCTATATGGTTCATGATGGAATATTTGTGATGTGTTTGCTATTGGCCTACTCCTCAGCAGCCAAGTGTAAAAGTGATGAGCGTGGTAGAATGCCACCAGTTTTTATAGGATCTCGCCCTAATCTGATCGCCTGCAGCGCTAATTGAGCGATAATGGATCTTCATAGGTCACCAAGATATCAGATCTAGCTTAAGCGCCTCGAAGTGCAAATAGAGTGCATTGGATCGCATCTTACTTGCCTTGAATTGCCAATGGAACAAAAACTGATCATGCAGAGTCGAAACATTTTGAGGGAATTGGGTGGCGACCAAAGACCTCAGAGTCACTATCAGATCTTATAGATCGTTACTCAATCGCCTGTGGAATGTTAACTGTTCGTAATTGGATCGTAAGTACACTGTCACCTCAGATCTGGGAGATTCATGGCGCTCCATCTTTGCGCTGCATGGTGGAATGGGGGGATATGTAGTGAGTCGGTTTTTTTTAGCGGGTCTGGCCTTCATGTACCCACGTATATGTTTTCATTATGTCTGTTTTTTCTTTCAATCATTCACTCTGTGTTATGTCTTTTCAATAATTCACTCTAATAGCCTATTTCATGTATGTTGTTTTCAATCACTCATTGTAGTATTTTTTTTTCAATCATTCACTTTAAATGCATCATCTCTGTCTATTATTTATTATTCATTCTCAGTTTGTTCTTTCTTTCATCTCAATGTATTCTTTCTATCAGTCACTGTCACTTTGTTCATTCTAATCTTTACACAAATGTACATTCAGCCATTCACTATCAAACAGTAATAAAACAACAAAGTTTATTTCTTCATTTATTATCCCCCACCGAAGGTGGCGGGGGATATAGTAATAGTTTCCGTCCGTCCGTCTGTCTGTCCTTCCGTCCCACATTATTGTCTGGAGCATAATTCGAAAAGTATTTAAGGTATCAACTTGATACTTCATAGGTGAATAGATCTCATTGAAGAGGAGTGCAGTGCACAAGAATGATAACTCTACCTTTCATAACTTTTGTCGAGCCCGCTTGCAGTGAGCTCGACTAAGTTGTCATAATGGCAGTTCAGAGTATGTATGTGCGTGCGTCCGTCCGTCTGGATTTGGTCTTGTCCGGGCTATAACTTCATCATGGATGAAAGGATTCTCAAATAATTTGGAAAAAGTTCAAAAACATGTACTTTTTTGCTTGTCCAGGGTATAAATTCATCATGGATGGAAGGATTTTCAAATAATTTAGCACAAATGTCAAGCTCAGTGAGATTGAGTGTAGTCAAAGGTCAAGGTCACACTTAAAAGTCAGATGTAAAAAAAATGGTCTAAAACAGCTTATCCGGACCATTACTCTTTCATAATTGGAGGGGGGAGGGGGGGGGGATCCTTAAATAACTTGACACAAATGTCAAACTAAGTGAAATGTTGTGTCATGCACAAGAACCAGAATCGTAGTTCAAAGTTCAAGGTCATGCTTTGAGGTCAAAGGTAAAAAATGAGTTTATTTTTGCATGTCTGTGCTGTTACTTCCCCATGGATTGAGGGATTCTCAAATAATATAACACAAATGTCAGGCAAAGTGAGACAGTGTGTCCTGCACAATGTTTAAGTTATACATAGAGGTCAAAAGGTCATGAAGTTGGATTTGCTTGTCCAGGTTGTAACTTAGACTTGGATTGCAGCATCTTCAAACAGCTTGGTAGTTATGTTAACCTCAATGAAGTGTTATGTTGTGCAGAAGAGTTTGGTCCCTAGCTCAAAGGTCTAGGTCACACTATGAGGTCAAAGGTTGTGGAGTTAGATTTGCTTTTCTGGGCTGTAACTTAGACATGGATCTCAGGGTTTTCAAATAACTTTGTCGTTATTTTAGGCACAAGAGTTTTGCCCTCAGCTCAAAGGTCAAGGTCACAGCTAGAAGTAAGTTGTCATGGAGTTGGATTTGCTCATCAGAGCTGTAACTTAGACATGGATTTTTAAATATCTTGGCACTTATGTTAACCTCAATGACCAGAAGTGTTAAGCACAAGAGTTGGGTATATAGTTTCAAGGTCAAGGTCATACTTAGAAGTGAAGGTCATCACACTGGATTTGCATTTTTGGGCTGTTCTTTTTCTCTGGATCAGAGGATTCTTAAATGATTTGGCAGTAAGTTTTGCCTCAATAAGATGATGTATCACACAAAAGAGTTGGGTCCCTAGCTCCATGGTCAGGGTCACATTAGAGGTGAAAGGGGCACCTTAGGCCGTGGGCTCAACATGTTGGCCTTGGTCATCTAGTTGAGTTATTGCCCTTTGTTATTTTTCAGGCTAAATCTTTATCTGGAGCATAAGTAAAAAAGTTTGAGATATCAACTTGAAACTTTGTAGGTGGATAGATCTTATTGAGAAAGAGTGCATTGCACACGAATGATAACTCTACCTTTCATAATTTTTAAGTTATTGCCCTTTGTTATTTTTTAGACTTATTTTTTTTTGTCCGGAGCATAACTTGAAAAGTATTTGAGATATCAACATGATACTTCATAGGTGGATAGATCTTATAGAGGAAAAGTGCAGTGCTCAAGAATAATAACTCTACCTTTCATAATGTTTGAGTTATTGACCTTTGTTATATTTCAAACATAATTTTTGTCCGGAGCATTTTTCAAAAAGTATTTGAGGTATCAACTTGGAATCTCATAGGTGGATAGAACTTATTGAGGATAAGTGCAGTGCACAAGAATGATAACTCTACCTTTCATAATTTTTTAGTTATTGCCATTTGTTATTTTTCAGGCTTAATTTTTGTCACAGTGACCGTGACATTTTACCTGTATACCTCAAAATAGCGGAATTAGTAGGTCTTCACATGGGTTTCATATCTATAATCAGGGTTTTACATTAAGGCCCGACCAAATGACATTTACTAGTAGATTGATGGTCCGGTCCAGCTAGGTCCCAGGCTAACAGGACCGACTGGTTGTGTTCTTAATTGGTCAAAGTTGGTAGAAATTTTATCTATAGACACATCAAAAGCACAAAAGTAACTGTAATGGTCAAACTTTTGACCCTTGTTGAAACAGTTTCTTGGAAAACCAGTGTGTGCTATATATAGCGGCATTTTCAGTAACAACCTTGACACTCATTGGTTTGTGTTTTCAGAATGAGGCTTTTCCCCCCCACGCACTTGCCAAGTTCAATGTCGTAATACTAAGCTAAGAATGCTCATTTCTTCATCTAGCTTTTCATTTTATAACGTTTATGAAATCTTCATATTATAATGAATAAAATTTAATTTAAGAATGCTGAAGATGCAAGTTAATGCATGAACAATAATCTTTTTATTATGCTGGGATCCCATGTATAACGACAGTAGACCTTTTTACGATTTGTTAGTCCCCTACCGGTGTTCACACCGGAGGGGACTATAGGTTTGCCCTCCGTCTGTCCGTCCGTCCGTCCGTCTGTCAGTCCGTCCGTCCGTCCGCTCAAATCTGGATCCCGCGATAACTTAATAACTAAGCAATGTAACTTGATGAAACTTGGTATATGACTAGATGGCAATGTGTAGATTATGCACGTCATTTTTTTTGTTCTTCGACTAAAATTGTGGTTGCAATGGTAACGGAAATAGTGAAAATATGGCAAAAATGGGTTCCCGCGATAACTAAGCAAGCAAACTTGATGAAACTTGCTATATGACTAGATGGCAATGTGTAGATTATGCACATCATTTTAATTTTGTTCTTCGACTAAAATTGTGGTTGCTATGGTCACAGAAATAGTGAAAATATGGCAAAAAATGGGATTGATTACCATATTGAGTCAAGGTGGAGCCGGTAGGGGACTTTATGTGTTGCATACAACACCAGTTACTTGTTTTTACTGCAATTTGCAGCCAATACCAAAAATGTCAATCAGTCTTTTTATCCGACAAAAAAGACAGAGCAGTAATTAACGAAAAAGGTAGAGAGGAATCAAAGAAACTGTATGAATAGATGACAGGAAACAGATCGTTTTACTTTAAATGGAATTACTTGAAAATCATTAAACAATAGACATTATCCGGAACTCGCATATATGGGGATTTCCATGTAGGTACAATCAAGATGTTCATGCTATGTTAATGGAAAGCATGTAACACATGAGTAATTCTAGTATTACCTTTGTAGACCTTTATTCATTTCTAATGGTAAACATGAAAAAAAAAAAAAAAAAAAAAAAATGTTAGGTATTCCGAAGTAAGTATATTGATCTAAGTATGACATGTATGTATGTGTTTTACACTTCGGTCTAGTTCATTTAAGGTCAGGTCTAGTAGGTTTTCTAAATTACTGGACCACTGGTCGAGCTCTCAAAAAACTTAATGTCAAGCCCTGATAATCACTTCAAGTCTTCATTACCAAAAATTTTCTTTTAAAAATGAAATATTTTACTCTCCAACACATCTTCTAAAGAGCAAGCATTCGGCGGAGGATGGCCATGTCAACATGGCTCTTGTTTTATTCTTATTTTGTTGTTTTCAAACTCTTCCATAATCTCTGTTTTTCTCTTCTTTGGACCTGCAAAGAAAATAAGGTCTTTAATAAGATGAAGTCAAAATAAAAATACAAATTGTCATGTAAATAATGATAATGAAAAAATTCAATTTAAAGATTATTTATGCTCTTACTTTATAATTCAACTTCAGTTTTGAAAAAAGAAAATGTTTTTCCATGTTCTTAATTTGATTTGATTTTTTCCATGTTAAAACAAACTGAATTTAAATCTTTTTCATTTTTATCTCACCTGAGCACAAAGTGCTCAAGGTGAGCTTTTGTGATCGCCCTTCGTCCGGCGTCCGTCGTCGTCCGTCGTGCGTCGTCCGTCGTCAACAATTTGCTTTAAACGACATCTCCTCTGAAACCGCTGGACAGAATTTAATGAAACTTGGCAGGAATGTTCCTTGGGTGAGGCTCTACAAAAGTTGTTAAAATAAAGTTGATCCATGAAGAACTCTGGTTGCCATGGCAACAAAAAGAAAAATAATTTGAAAACTTTAAAAATCATCTTCTTCAAAACTACTGGCCAGATTTTAAAATAAATTGGTACAGATGTTCCTTGGGTCAACCTCTACCAAAGTTGCTAAAATTATTCCAATCCGTAAAAAAACATGGCCGCCAGGGGCGGGGCTTATTTGCCTTATATGTATATAGAGAAACCTTTAAACAACATCTCCTCTGAAACCACTGGACAGAATTTGATTAAACTTGGCAGGGATGATCCTTGGGTCAACCTTCACAAAAGTTGCTAAAATAAACTTGATCCATGTAGAACTCTGGTTGCCATGGCAACAAAAAGATAAAAAAAATATGAAAACTTTAAAAATCATCTTCTTCAAAACTACTGGCCAGATTTTAAAATAAATTGGTACAGATGTTCCTTGGGTCAACCTCTACCAAAGTTGCTAAAATTATTTCAATCCGTAAAAAAACATGGCCACCAGGGGCGGGGCTTATTTGCCTTATATGTATATAGAGAAACCTTTAAACAACATCTCCTCTGAAACCACTGGACAGAATTTGATTAAACTTGGCAGGGATGATCCTTGGGTCAACCTTCACAAAAGTTGCTAAAATAAACTTGATCCATATAGAACTCTGGTTGCCATGGAAACAAAAAAAAATAAAAAATGAAAACTTAAAAAATCATCTTCTTCAAAACTACTGGCCAGATTTTAAAATAAATTGGTACAGATGTTCCTTGGGTCAACCTCTACCAAAGTTGCTAAAAAATTTCCGATCTGTAATAAACATGGCCGCCAGGTAGCTTAATAAAATGCAAAAAAGTTACATTAAATTACAAGGCCACTTATTAAAGAGAGAGAAGTCTAACAGAGAGAGAGAGAGAGAGAGAGAGAGAGAAAACCAGCTAGAAACAAAAAAATAAATTGTACCCTTAGATGAGATAGTCCACTAGTCTGATAGGTCATTTGGGTGATTCCACTACATATGCAGAGGTGGAGAAGATAACATTACCACAAATGCCATTCCTATAGCTTAGTCTGACCTTCTGGCAGAGGTCACATTTTCTGGACTGTGTTGCCCCACTGAGTTAGTGCAAAACTACATTACCTGCTACTATGTATATGAGATACTAGGCTAGTTTTACACAAAGCCACCTGATAGAGATATAAGGGTTATTCATACTATCCTAAATCAGCAGCAGCATCAACATCATCATTAAAGTGATTGTGGGGGGGGGGTGAATATATGCAGATTGTCTGCATGTCAGTGTTCCAGTACACAGGGATTACCAAACACCTCTTAAAAACCACAAACGAATGATTAAAACACTTTGTAATAAATTGCAACTTATTTCATAATAATTAACCCTTTTCCTCATAGAGATCTATAAAATACCTATGTGAGTAGCATAAAACCCAATCAACCTGCAAGTCCAACTGTTACTCGCAGGCTGATCAGGTTTTATGCTGTTTGCTGCTCCATAGTGGTCTGGGGATGAGGATTTTACAATTAAATTTGGAAAGGTTTAAGTGGGGCTTTCTGCAAATCAGGATTTATGTGGTACCTATAAAGGGCGTCAAAATGAGTTTTTATGAGGGAAAAGGTTAAGGACCATCTCTCTTTTTGTCCATTTTCAATCAGCAGTACCACACTGAAATCTCATGATCACTGTTTTTTTCCATACTATTGCTAAAATGGGTAAGAAAAACTGTCAAGTTCCTGAGAAACATGTATATCAGTATGATACATGTATACTAGGTTGCATATAGAGCAGTGGTACTCAGGTGAGCGATTTGTGGCCCTATGGGCCTCTTGTTATCTCACCTGAGCACAACGTGCTCAAGGTGAGCTTTTGTGATCGCCCTTTGTCCGGCGTACGTCATGCGACATCAACAGTTTGGCTTGTTAACACTCTAGAGGCCATATTTTTAGGCCAATCTTCATGAAACTTGGTCAGAATGTTTGTCTCCATAAAATCTTGGACAAGTTCGAAATTGGGTCATGTGGGGTCAAAAAGTGGTCATGAGGTCAAATTTTATAAAAACCTTGTTAACACTCTAGAGGCCACATTTTTGGCCCAATCTTCATGATACTTGATCAGAATGTTTTTCTCCACAAAATCTTGGACAAGTTCGAATTTGGGTCATGTGGTGTCAAAAAGAAGGTCATGAGGTCAGATCTTAGTAAAACCTTGTTAACACTCTAGAGCCACATTATTGGCCATATCTTCATGAAACTTAGTCAGAATGTTTGTTTCCATAAAATCTTGGACAGGTTCCAATTTGGGTCATGTGGGGTAAAAAAGTAGGTCATAAGGTCAAATCTTAGAAAAATCTTGTTAACACTCTAGAGGCCACATTTTTGGCCCAATCTTCATGAAACTTGGTCAGAAACTTGGTCAGAATGTTTGTTTCCATAAAATCTTGGACAAGTTCTAATTTGGGTCATGTGGGGTCAAAAAGAAGGTCATGAGATCAAATCTTAGAAAAACCTTGTTAATACTCTTGAGTCCACATTTTTTGGCCATATCTTCATGAAACTTGGTCGGAATGTCTGTTTCCATAAAATCTTGGACAAGCTCTAAAGTGGGTCATGTGGGGTCAAAAAGTAGGTCATTATGAAAAAATCCAACAGATGTTGCTCATTTATAATCAGGTGAGCGATTCAGGGCCATCATGGCCCTCTTGTTGTTTTTTTTAGGCACAAATATGTAAAAAAAATCATTTCTTTTATATCCCTGTATATACCTGTGTATTTCTTATGCCATAATTGTCTCAGCAAACATTTATTTTTATGTCCCCCTTCGAAGAAGAGGGGGTATATTGCTTTGGGTCGGTTGGTCCGTAGGTCGGTCCGTCGGTCTGTCGGTAGACTAGACCTTGTCCGAGTGATAACTTAAGTTCTATTTGACCTTTAAGTCTCAAACTTCATGTGGTTGTTGCTCATGATTAGTAGATGACCCCTATTGATTTTGGTGTCATTACCTCAAAGGTCAAGGTCACAAGGTCACATGTTGTGTATGTATAATACCAGACCTTGTCCGAGTGATAACTTAAGTTCTATTTGACCTTTAAGTCTCAAACTTCTTGTGGTTGTTGCTCACGATTAGTAGATGACCCCTATCGATTTTGGTGTCATTACCTCAAAGGTCAAGGTCACAAGGTCACATGTTGTGTATGTATAATACCAGACCTTGTCCGAGTGATAACTTGAAGTTCTATTTGACCTTTAAGTCTCAAACTTCATGTGGTTGTTGCTTATGATTAGCAGATGACCACTATCAATTTTGGTGTCAATACCACAAAGGTCAAGGTCACAAGGTTGCATTTGTATATATGTTTGATGACTTGGCCACTATATGGAAATTATGCAAAAGACTTTTTATTACTTAGATCAAGATAACATAATTTATGTTGTAATGTTGTTTTGTTTTAAAGTTTGAGATATTTGAAGGATGATGTATCATTTTTATGCTCACCGAAGGTGACGCATATAGTCGCCGCTTCGTTCGTCCGTCCGTCCGTCCATCCGTTCGTCCGTCACACTTTCCTTGTCCGGACTATTTCTCAGGAAATAATGGCTTGAATTCAACGAAACTTTATGGGAAGCTTTATTACCAAGAGGAGATGCGCATATCGTCAGCATGACCCGATTCCTAAATTTTTCACAGAGTTATGGCCCCTTGACTTTTTGGCCTATAGTACATATTGCATGATTCTTGTCCGGGCTATTTCTCATGAACTAATGGCTTGAATTCATTGAAACTTTATGGGAAGCTTTATTACCAAGAGGAGATGCGCATATCGTCAGCATGACCCGATTCCTAAATTTTTCACAGAGTTAAGGCCCCTTGACTTTTTGGCCTATAGTACATATTGCATGATTCTTGTCCCGGCTATTTCTCAGGAACTAATGGCTTGAATTCAACAAAACTTTATGGGAAGCTTTATCACCAAGAGAAGATACTCATATCGTCGGCGTGACCTGGTTCCTCAATTTTTCACAGAGTTATGGCCCATTGACTTTCCGGCCTATAGTACATATTGCATGATTCTTGTCCGGGCTATTTCTCAGGAACTAATGGCTTGAATTCAACGAAACTTTATGGGAAGCTTTATTACCAAGAGGAGATGCGCATATCGTCAGCATGACCCGATTCCTAAATTTTTCAAAGAGTTAAGGCCCCTTGACTTTTTGGCCTATAGTACATATTGCATGATTCTTGTCCGGGCTATTTCTAAGGAACTAATGGCTTGAATTCAACAAAACTTTATGGGAAGCTTTATCACCAAGAGTAGATACGCATATCGTCGGCGTGACCTGGTTCCTCAATTTTTCACAGAGTTATGGCCCCTTGACTTTTTGGCCTATAGTACATATTGCATGATTCTTGTCCGGGCTATTTCTCAGGAACTAATGGCTTGAATTCAATGAAACTTTATGGGAAGCTTTATTACCAAGAGGAGATGCGCATATCGTCAGCATGACCGATTCCTAAATTTTTCAAAGAGTTAAGGCCCATTGACTTTTTGGCCTATAGTACATATTGCATGATTCTTGTCCGGGCTATTTCTCAGGAACTAATGGCTTGAATTCAACAAAACTTTATGGGAAGCTTTATCACCAAGAGTAGATACGCATACCGTCGGTGTGACCTGGTTCCTCAATTTTTCACAGAGTTATGGCCCCTTGACTTTTTGGCCTATAGTTCATGTTGCATGATTCTTGTCCGGGCTATTTCTCAGGAACTAATGGCTTGAATTCAATGAAACTTTATGGGAAGCTTTATTACCAAGAGTAGATACGCATATCGTCGACGTGACCTGGTTCCTCAATTTTTAAGAGAGTTATGGCCCCTATTACCATGTTGTTGACTAATATTCATGTCATTTGCCTAATTTAACAGGAGATATCATTTAAACAAAACCCCACAAAATTCAATATGCTAGTAATGTCAATCATAATCATGTCATCTAATTGTTGTTTAGGCCATTATACACTATTTCAAATATCCAGTCATATGTCAAGAGTGTTGGTTAACCTCTTTGATATGAGCACACATTGAAATGTATGACTTAATTTTTAGTAGTATAAAAACTTTAAAAAAATCAATGAAAGATCTGATGAGTAACACGTATTATCATATTAAATAGTAAACTGTTACTAAGTCTCCAAATGAGAGTTGGTAAAACATCTCATCTGATGAGGAGAATAGATATGATTTAGGAATGGGGATTTCAACATATCCTCCCACCCATTGACCAAGGCCTTATTTGTAACAATGACGTTCTTCGGGGAGCATCTGTCAGTTCTCCTGACTTTCTTGTCTTTCATTATTGTGGATGTTTGTGCTTATGGCTAGCAAGGCTGATTTGTTAATTTTTATAATAAACCTAGAGCACTAAGTCTTAATGTTTTGTTTGTTTATAACTGACAATGTTCTTTCACTTAAACCTTTGTGGACTTGTGTAAATAATTCTCCAGCCCATTTATTTCAGTAAATGTTTAGTTCCACATTTTAGCACATTATATTTTCACTCAAATCTTTGAAGTTTGAGAATTTTTTGTGACAAGCCAACATTATGAAGGCAAACTCCTTGCATGTAATATAGCTATATACATATTATGGCATATGAGGGGGGCATATATGTTTCACAAACATTTCTTGTTTAATTTAAATTTCTCTTGAAAGTTCAACTATTTGTGTTTCTCCATTGCAGTTTAAGTTTATATACAATGTTCTTGAAATTCAATTTTAGATGACCATGTGCTCTAATACAGATTTAAACTAAAAATGGCAAGAAAGCTGTGGAATAAAAGACACATTTTTCTCAAAGTCATTAGTTTTCGCAGTTTTACTTACCTTACAAACTGCCAATAATTATTTTATCGGCAAATTTAGAGCAATTAGTGATCCTCATCATTCGGCAGATCTAAATTGTAAGCATCCAATCTTGGAATGAGATAAGGACTGCCAACTTATTACTGTACAAACATCAACTATCCTCCCAATGTTTTGTTTTGTCAGCAAACATCACTTCCTGTGTAAACCAGTTGGTATGATAGTCGTAATAATAGCCACAAGTGGAAGGGCTAATGAAGCATGAACATCAGGTGCCGAAACTGCCCTGGGCAAGTGGTCTGATTGATGGGGCCGCCAATAGCCTTAATTAAGGGTTTCAGTCTGTAACAGGTAGTCTTATTACAAAATAGCTGGACAGTCCTTTTATCGGAACCCACGACCATTGAATTATAAAGCAATTCAAATTAGTCTTTAAAAAGTGGTCTTAATAGCGGGATAATCATTTTAACGGACCAGTCGTAAGTCGGGACTTTACTGTATACTGTTTGAGGACATAGTTTGTCGAATGCTAAAGTCTACATTTGTGTACATTCAGAAATGACTCACAGGCACTTAATTCTTGAACTACATGAAGTATATGTTGTGTAATTGTCAATATGGCATTTATTAGTAATACACAGCAAAATGATATTAAATTATCCAAAGCTTGGTTTATAAAAGCAAAACAGATGTAGCATAAAAGTTGCAAAGTGTGGACTAAATCAATTTATGTCAGAGTTGTCTTCTGTCAGTCTTTTTGTCCAGAGAATAGATCAAAGAGTATAAAAGCTATTAACTTGAAACTTCACATGTGGATAGAACTTAATTAGTCACAAATTGCCGTTGTTTAATTTTTTTAGCATAACATATAACTTTGAAACTTCATAGGTGGATTGTTTTGAGTTATTGCCCTTTGAAAAAATTCATACTCATATCTGTCCGGACAGATCTCGTGCACGAGAAGTGTCATGCACAAGAACTGTAACTCATATTTTTGCCCTTGTTAAATTTTATACTTGGTTTTTGTCAGGAGCATTACAGCAAACATCTGCAAACATTTTGTACTCTAGCCACACAGTGCTTACCTGTTGCTTGTCATCCTTATTATTCTTTTACATGTGAAAAATAACAATATAACCTTATTTCAAGTCACTGTTTGCAAAACTGAGCTGATGTTTTTGTAACTGAAATCATGGTAGATCTACTACTTTTCAAAGCAAATAAAGCAGACAGAATTCTTGTGCATATGCCACTCTGGTCCTCAGTGTATGTGTGTGTGTGTGTTAGTGCTTGTGAGGGTGCATGCGTGTGTGTGTGTGTGTGCGAGGCGAAGGGCGGGGGAAGACCTCAGTTTTCTAGGAAAACAAATCTCTAGTTTTTATTAGCATGTAGTGCTCTTGTGAGCTTTTAGGATCAATGGCTGTCCGTCATCCGGCGTCCGGCATCCACAATTATTTCAAATGACATCTCCTCTGAAACCACTAGGCCAAATTTGATGAAAATTGCCTGTGATGTTCCTTGCATGAAGCTCTACCAAAGTTCTTCAAATGGTTCCTGTCAATTGCATATCTGGGTCAAAGGAGCTAAAAATAGATTTTTAAAGTGAAATCTTTAAAAATCTTCTTTTCCGAAACCACAAGGCCTTAAGCTTAGATATTTGGTGTGTGGCATTGTCTTATGGACCATTACCAAGTTTGTTCAAATCATGACGCTTGGGTCGAAATTGGCCCCGCCCCAGGGGTCACTTGATTTTACATAGACTTATATAAGAAAAACTAGAAAAATCTTCTTGTCAGAAACAACAACGCCTTGGAATTAAGATATTTGGTGTGTAACATGGCCATGTTGACCTCAATCAAGTTTGTTCAAACCATGGCCCTTGGGTCAAAATTAGCTCCGTCCTAGGGGTCACTTGATTTCATGTAGACTTATTAGAACAATGACCTTCAAAGTTTGGATGGCAGGTACAGTTTTTGTGTTGAATTTAGATGATCTTGCTGTTCTTCTGCATAGATTATGTATTCACTATGACTCGTAATACAATAATTGGCATTGAAGGTAATGTTTCTCAGTGTATGACAGCAGGGCATCAGTGTCACATAGACACATTTTCTTGTTTTAAGTATATTTTGTCTGCACTATTTCTCAGCTACTTTTGGTCATATTTTGATTTAACACAGCATGAATAAGTTTCAAGTCTAGTTTCACATATTGTTGGCACATTTTTATACCCCCCCCCCCCCCAACGAAGTTTGGGAGGAGCATATACTGGAATTGGGTTGTCTCCATCTGTATACAAATTTTTGTGTGATTCTTCTTCTAAAGTTTTTTTTAACAATTTTGATGAAACTTCACAGGGATCCTCATACTATGGGAACCTGTGCACCTGCAAGTTTCATTGTGATTCATCAGTTATTACAGGAGTTATGACTCTTTGAATTTTTTCCTTTTATAGAATATGCAGGGAACAAATATTGTGTGTCTAACTCCTCCTACATTATTGTTGTGATTTACCCCAAATTTTCACAGATGGAAGATGTGCATGTGTTTCAGGAAATCTTTTGTTACCATTTAAGCCAGAGTTACTGCCCTTTGAATTTTCTTCCTATCTATAATGTATAGGGAATTAATCTTGGGTGTCCAGCTCCTCCTATACTATTGCTGGGATTAACTCCATATTTTTACTTGTGTATCTGTAATAAATACACAATGTAGCGAATGTGAATACACATCACAATACACTGTCACAAAAATGATTATTTATTCATGAAAATTAATAGTTACTGATACATTGCAAAAATTAAAAAATAATAATAATAAATCTAAATTAAGGTTGCTCATATTTTTGGATGGTTTTTCAACAAAAAATTCCATCCTTTAAATTGATAATGTCTGGGTGGGCATCTGGTATCCGTTAAGTTTGACCCTTTTTTTATGCCCCGTCAACTCCTTTGCGGGGCATATAGATTTTCAATCTGTACGTCCGTCTGTCTTTTTTTTGTCCGGAGCATAACACAAAAACTGTAAGAGGGATAAACATGAAACTTCATAGATAGATAGATCTCAATGAGGAGAAGTGCAGTGTACAAGAAGCATAACTCTGTTCTGCGTAATGTAGGTGTTATTGCCCTTTGTTATTTTTCATACTTAAGTTTTGTCCTGAGCTCATATAGTATAATAAAGTACCCATCAAGTGACAAAGTGCAGTTGGGGGAGTATCCACCAGTTCTACTTGTTATCCTTGAATTTTGTCAAAGCTGTCTCTGACATAGTTACAGTAATTGAGACAAAGCAGTATCTGGGGGTATTTATCATCTTCATTACTAGTTCTTGTCAATTCCTTAAATCTTATTGTCAATTTATTAAGTAGAACATGTATATAGTAAATACATAATATGCCATTTGTTATTATTATACTACACAAGACATCAGAGAAATAACCAAAAAAAAAAAAAAAAGACCAATACTTTATAAATTATTATTACTTCAGCAAGCATTAAAAAAGCAGTTGTAAGACTGAACTTCACATTATATCAATATAAAAAAATACTGACTAAACTTTGATATTGATAAAATCAATGGCAGCACTAACCATACAAACTTATGTAAAGACACACTTTTATGCTTGTATATTTAATAAGGCAAATTACAACAAATACTCAAAACTATGCTATCCAACTACAGATGCAAGTTATTAGTTGACTGAATATCCACCAATCACTTTTGTATTATTATACCCCCCCCCACACACACACACACACACACAACGAAGTTTAATGGTGGGGGGTATGCTGGAATCGGGTTGTCGATCTGTAGACACAATTTTGTGTGCGCTTCGTTTCTACAGTTTTTGGCCAATTTTGATGAAACTTCACAGGAATCATTTGTACTATGGGACCTTGTGCACCTGTGATTTTCATTATGATTAACCAACTATTACAGGAGTTATACCACTTTGATTTTTTTTCCTCTATAGAATATATAAGGAACAAGTCTAGTGTATCTAACTCCTTCTACACTATTATTGTGATTTACCAGAAACTTTCACAAATGAACAATCTACATGTAAAGATGTGCATGTGTTTTGGGAATTTTGTTGTTACTATTAAAACCTGAGTTACTGCCCTTTGAAATTTCTTCCTATATTTAATATATAGGGAATAAATATCTTTTAATTAGGTAAACATATACCTTATGGGAAGAGGAAGATTGGGATTGATTTGCAGGCCAGTAGGGTCAAGGTCACTGCTACTAAATACAGAGTTTATTAATCCAACTGTCCATTTAAAAAGACTCAAATCTCTATAAAATAACTAAACAAATGTATCCAGATTCAACAAAATTTAATGTTAATGAAAAAAATGATTTTTACAGTAGGTTTATTTATGTCTCTTTTAAAAAGGAGAAAAATGAAACATTTTATGAGTCCTGTCAATATGATTGTTTTACCATTATGCACTGGCTTTATTTACTGTCATTCAGACACAGAATAACATTTGAAAATTTATTGAATTTTGTATATTTCATCTAGCTTATGTTTGCCTTGCTGTTGTAATTTTTGTTATCATAAAAAGTCCTATTATCTCTGTTTGTTTGGCTGTAAACCTAGTAAAATTTAATCAATCAATATGCTAACCCCTTCATCAAAGTCTGCAATGTTAACTCCATTTTAAGGAAGCATGGAAAATTGGTTACACATGGCTGAGATACCATCGGATGCAACATAGACCTATCAACTGTAAGGTTATGAGAAGTCTATGGTTGCACATACTAGGGCAATGTTCTGTAACATCTGCATTAAGACTAAGAAATGAATTATTTGGATGCCTGGATAAAGTTGTGGTAATGCATTTCACTTCTCACCAATGTGTCCCATGTTCGATTCCTGGTCATTACGTGAGAGGGTATGTACAGTGGTCACCTGTCCAGACATGTGGGTTTTTCTACGGGTTCTCCAGTTTCCTCTCACAATAATGACCACATATGCCGCCGTGATTAATATACAAGGTGTCTCAGAATATATGATACCATTTGCAGGTGCATTATTTATTTTATTGAGAATGTTACATTTATAATAAAAAAAATTTCTAACATAAAATGCATACACATTTTCCTTCTTATATGAACATATTAACTAATTCATATTTATAGTATATTTTCAGATGACAACCTTTTTGTGAGATGACGACGTCTTTATGTTCCCTGAAATTCACATGTTCCTATACTGATTTTCCTAATATCCATGCAAATAGCAGTTTCAGTTCTTCTAGGTTGGTTGTTAGGGGTTTAAAAACTCTGTCTCTTAAATTATCATCAGAGTTAGAAGTCAAGAGGGTTCACGTCTGGGCAGTGGGTTGGTTATTCCTTTTTCGTCTAAAATGCAATAAAACAGTCTCTGAATTTCCTGTATAAACCATCAGTTTTCTTTTACCTTATCATGACATCATAACGTCGAAATTTTCACGTAATTTCTAAGCACACAAACCTTTTTTATACCATCTTCAGTTTGGTGTATAAAACATTAAAATTAGATCATATATGGAATTCTAACAGCCACTTGTAATGGTATCAGATATTCTGAGTACATACTTAATAAATCTTCTTGTACAAAAGTACTGGCCAGATTTCAAAGATATTTTGCACAGACAATTTTTGGGTGACTTCCTACAAAGATTAAAAGGATCTGTCAAAAAACGTGGCCCCCAGAGGGCCAAACCAGTTTTCCTTATATGTACAGTCGAACCCTGGTTACTCAACCACCTCTCATTTGAATACCCGGTGTCATTCGAAATACTTAGTTGGTCCCTATTTCTCCTTCTTATTTCTATATAAAAATATCTGGGTTATTCAAATTTGTGCCATTCGAATATCTGGCCTCATCCGAAAAGATATTTTGGCCCGTGCCAATGAATTTGTAAGATTTTCGCGCTTCCTTATCCGAAGTCGCTGACGAACATTAATTACCGGCGACATTTTGAAAACAAACAAAGGAGGTGCAAATGTCAATTAATTAACGAAATGGGTGGGAGACGGCCACTTACAGTTTGCATAAGTTTTTAATTGATTGGATGTTTGTGCAGTTCAATCATAAAGATAAAGGTGATGATTGATGATTTTATAGGTATGCAATATGTATTTTGGATATGCTGGGAAAGGAAGATTTAAACAAGTGTAACAAGCAGACCACGATTACATCGTTTTTTAAATGAACATTTCGAGATGACGCTGATATCACATTGATACATGTAGTTTCTTGTGATTTAGTCAGACCTGATGATTATGTACCATTTATGCAGAAATAGATGTATGTCCTTAAATAAATATCAAATATCCATTGCAAATTTCAAGATGACATTGGTATTGGATACATGCAGTCGCATGTGATTTAGCCAGACCTGATAAATGTTTGTATGTATTTTTAGCTCGACTATTCGAAGAATATGAGAGCTATTGTAGTCACCCTGGTGTCGGCGTCGGCGTTGCAGCTTTTGGTTAAAGTTTTGCATGCAAGTTACTATCAACCTTATATCTCAATAACCGTTTATGTTATTGATTAAATTAAATTGGTAGATAACTCTTGACTGAATATAATATGAATTATGTCCCCTTTTTAGCTTAGAAATTTTGGTTAAAGTTTTGCATGCAAGATACTCTCATGCTTATATCTCAGTATCCAGGCATGCAATTGATTTTAAACCTCTTTAATATGTTTAGGGGTATCATACTTTCATGGTAGATAACTCTTGATGGAATATGTTACAAATTATTGCCCCTTTTTAAACTTAGAAATTTGGTTTAAGTTTTGCATGCAAGGTACTTTATGCTTATATCTCAGAGTTCAGGCATGGGATTGATTTGAAACATCTTTAATATGTTTAGGGGTATCATACTATAAAGGAAGATAACACTTGATGGAATATATTAAAAATTTTGACCCCCTTTTAACTTAGAATTTTGGTTAAGTTTTTTTATTCAAGCTACTATCCAGCTTATATCTCAGAAATTGCTTGTGGAATTGACTAGAAAGTTAAGGAGTGTCTTCTGGGGCATCAGAAAACCAAGGAGGATAACTTTTTGACTGAATTTTATACCAATTATGGCCCTTTTCTAACTTGGATTTTTGGTTAAAATTTTGCATGCACAGTGTTATTATTATGCTTATGTCTCAGTAACTAGGCATGGGATTGATTTTAGATATCATAAAAATATTAAGGGGTATCAGACTATCAAGGTATATCATTTTTGACTATTATTATTATGTATGGGGTATGTGAAGGGCAAGAATTGAAATAGATTTCATTTGATTTACCAACAAGCATTTTGAATAGTCGAGCGTGCTGTCCTCTGACAGCTCTTGTTGTTATTGACGTATGCCTTGATTATCTATGTTTCGATATCATTTATGCATAAAAAGATGAAAGTTGTAAAATAGAAATTAATTATCTATAGTTGTTTTCATTTACGTTCCCAAATCAAAATAACATATTTTAGTAAGAGTACATTATATATTACGTTCACAGCATGAAAAAGTGGGTGGGATGGGTTTTTGTCTCTATGGTCGACGTGATTTGGGCTATTTGAATATATGCCTTACTCGAAATAAAACGCCGATCCCTGGGACTTCGAATAGCTGGGGTTTGACTGTATATAGAACAAATTTGAAAAAATGTTTTTTCCAAAAGTACTGGCCGGATTTCAAAAATATTTTGCACAGATGTTTCTTGGGTTACTCTTAATCATAATTGTAAAAATTATTTGGATTGGTAAAAAAACATGGCCACCTGGGGGCGGAGCCCATTTTCCTTATATGTATTAAGTATAAATTAGAAATCTAATCTTGTCCAAAAGTACTTATTAGATTTCAAAGTTTTTTTGAGCACAGATGTTCCTCACTCTCTATCAAGACCGTTAAAATTATTTGGATCCGTCTAAAAGTATGGCTGGCAGGGGTAGGAGCCCATTTTCCAGAATATCATAAGATATTTGCTGTTTCATTTCTTCCCACTCAAACTCAGGTGAGAAATTCCAGTTTGTTTTAAAAAATGATGCATTGAAATCTTTAACCTTTGCTATAACTTCTTAACTATTAAACCTTCTGTCATCAAACTTGACATACTTGTTTCCTTCTACAAAAGCTACCTCTCATCAAGGGTCATAACTCTTAGGTCCATTTTGACCTACTTTACCTTCTTCTCATTAAGACAAGTTTCTGCCAATCATATTGATACCATCAACATGCAGTGCTCTTGTATAGATTTCCAATAACAGATTTGCAATTTGTGAAGCGAAAATTTACAAAGGAAAAGTTTTTGTACTCTGTACAAATGAAATTACAAGTTCATGAATGAGGGATGTTTATACTTTTACTTTTTATTAGCAGATATTCATGCAGGTACAACCTACAAGATAGAGAACACTTTTATGAGCTTGTTATAATTGAACACATATAGGATATTTTTAGGTTTGAGGATTTTCACTACACTGCAGAATAGATTTTATTACAATATAAACATTTGATTAGTCTACTGTTGTATGTGATTACCACAACATAAAGGTGTAATAAAAGTCTAATGTGCCTACACATATCCTTAGGTATGTAGCACTAAACCATGCAATGACATATAACAGAACGAAAATAGTTCAAGCTGGGTAACTAACAGGTTCCTGTACTTGTGTGACACTAGACACCTGATGAACATTTACCTATACATGTTTTGACACCTTGGCAAATAATACAGATCCAGATCAGGCAGTTCCTTCCAAGAGTTCTTTTACTAGTCTCTTCTCTGTTTGCTCATACAATATTGTAGTTCAGATTCTACAGTCGGTATCCACTGTTTCAAATACCATTTAAAATTCAGTAAATTAATATTCATGAAGTCATAAATTTACCTTTTCATGAGGTAAATGGTCAAGTGAGAAGTGTCATCAGATAACTGAAGGGTACCAGGACGGTGCTGTGTTAAGGCACTTGGATAGAGGATATCCAGAACTCACATAAGTGTTTTAAACAAGGTGTCCATGTAATTGTTGCTGAAAAGCATGCAGCATAACAGTAATTCTTTTATTATTCTTTGTGGACCTTTGTTCATTTTTAATGGCGAAAATGTGTTTGTACCAACATGGAACTTTGAAAAACCACTGTGTTTGTTATTCCGGAGCAGGTCTATTCTCACCACTGCTGTTTCATTCCCTGTCAGTATACAAGGGTGTACAGTTGTTGACCACTCAGACATTTAGGTTTCAGTGTTCTCCAGTTTCTGCCTACCATGTTGATGTGTCACTGAACGTGATATATTTAATTTGTGAGAACTTGTTACACAATCCATTTCCCATGGTATAACCTGCCCTGTGTTCAGTTACCCTTAAAAGTCCATAACATTAGCATTTGTGTCCCTGTTGTTTCATAGCATATAGAGTGTAAGCTGGGGACCAAATCCATAACAGTTGCGAGCATTATGGAAAACTGAATGCATCCATTGTGCCCTACACATAGGTTCCAGTGATTCTTTTGTCAGATTTACAGCTAACATTCGGGAAAACCTTCCGAGTTCGTGAAATTTTGTTTGCTAACATGTAAAGCACATAGCTTATAATGTTTTCCTGAATTTTTTGAAATACTAAACATCTGACATAAGAATCATTAGGGCTCTTATGTAGTGTACAATTTTCCGCTTCACATGTGCTCTATCCCATTAAAATTGGTGAAGGACTAATATAACAGCAGTTGTCTTTTTTTAATCGATGCAAGATATGCTTTATGCGTTAGCTTAAAATGGCGTCATATACCACGTGCTATGGCCACACTGGAATAAGGGGCAAATGCCCGTAACTCCATCTGGTCGCATGTCCGTCCTGCTTTCATGTCCACACCATAACTTGGACATTTATGGATGGATTTCAAAAAACTTCACAGAAGTATTCTTCATAACCCAAGGGAGTGTAGCGCCATCAGCCATATGCACCCTTGAAAGGTCAAGGTCACAGAAGTTGTTAGAAATTGTTGTAGGTGTTCAAAGGCTACATATTTGTGTCTGCACTATAACTTCCATATTGATGGATGGATTTTCATAAAACATCACAAAAGTGTTTGTCATAACAAAAAGGTGTGCTGCGCGCATCAACCATATGCACGCTTAAAGGTCAAGGTCACTGGTGGTGTTAGAAATTCTCTTTGGTATTTATAGTCTACAAGGTCCACTCTAAAACTTCAATATCTATGGATGGATTTTCATTACACTTTACAAAAGTGTTTGTCCTTACATGAAGATAATTTATGTTTCTGCAACAACCATATGCGCACTTAAAAGGTCAGGTCAGGGTCACAGGAGTTGTTAGAAATTGTCTTTGGTATTCATAGGCTTCATTTTCATGTCTGCTCTATAATTTCTATATCTATGTTTGGATTTTCATAAAACTTTACAGAAGTATTTGTCTTAACACAAAGGTGTGTCGCCCGCATCAACCATATGCACACTTTAAAGGTCAGTGCAGTTCTGGGATCATAACCCATTTCCATTATTTTCTTGTTTCTATCTGGCACAAAGTCTCAATGAGGGGTTTTCACTGGTGGGGACTCCTGACAGTAATGCTTGCTAAAGCCTTGGTTTTGTTTGGTTTCACTAAACTATTTTTTGAACTGGGACTAAAGGATTAAGTGATTATGGAACTGGGACTAAAGGAATAAGTCATTATGGAACTGGGACTAAAGGAATAAGTCATTATGGAACTGGGACTAAAGGAATAAGTCATTATGGAACTGGGACTAAAGGAATAAGTCATTATTGAACTGGGACTAAAGGATTAAGTCATTATGGAACTGGGACTAAAGGAATAAGTCATTATGGAACTGGGACTAAAGGAATAAGTCATTACGGAACTGGGACTAAAGGATAAGTCATTATGGAACTGGGACTAAAGGAATAAGTCATTATGGAACTGGGACTAAAGGATTAAGTCATTATGGAACTGGGACTAAAGGAATAAGTCATCATGGAACTGGGACTAAAGGATTAAGTCATTATGGAACTGGGACTAAAGGAATAAGTCATTATGGAACTGGGACTAAAGGAATAAGTCATCATGGAACTGGGACTAAAGGATTAAGTCATCATGGAACTGGGACTAAAGGATTAAGTCATTATGGAACTGGGACTAAAGGAATAAGTCATCATGGAACTGGGACTAAAGGATTAAGTCATTATGGAACTGGGACTAAAGGATTAAGTCATTATGGAACTGGGACTAAAGTAATAAGTCATTATGGAACTGGGACTAAAGGATTAAGTCATTATGGAACTGGGACTAAAGGAATAAGTCATCATGGAACTGGGACTAAAGTAATAAGTCATTATGGAACTGGGACTAAAGGATGAAGTCATTATGGAACTGGGACTAAAGGATTAAGTCATTATGGAACTGGGACTAAAGGATTAAGTCATTATGGAACTGGGACTAAAGGAATAAGTCATTATGGAACTGGGACTAAAGTAATAAGTCATCATGGAACTGGGACTAAAGGATTAAGTCATTATGGAACTGGGACTAAAGGAATAAGTCATCATGGAACTGGGACTAAAGGATTAAGTCATTAGGAACTGGGACTAAAGGAATAAGTCATTAGGAACTGGGACTAAAGGAATAAGTCATTATGGAACTGGGACTAAAGGAATAAGTCATTATGGAACTGGGACTAAAGGAATAAGTCATTATGGAACTGGGACTAAAGGAATAAGTCATTATGGAACTGGGACTAAAGGAATAAGTCATAATGGAACTGGGACTAAAGGAATAAGTCATTATGGAACTGGGACTAAAGGATAAGTCATTATTGAACTGGGACTAAAGGAATAAGTCATTATGGAACTGGGACTAAAGGATTAAGTCATTATGGAACTGGGACTAAAGGAATTAGTCATTATTGAACTGGGACTAAAGGAATAAGTCATTATGAACTGGGACTAAAGGAATAAGTCATATGGAACTGGGACTAAAGATTGAACTGGGACTAAAGGATAAGTCATATGGAACTGGGACTAAAGGAATTAGTCATTATTGAACTGGGACTAAAGGAATAAGTCATAATGGAACTGGGACTAAAGGAATAAGTTGTACTATCTTTTACTCTTAAATTTAAGATGAAATTGTAGTGTAAGAGTAAATTGTTCTCATCTGTTTGAAATTAATACATTACTGTTATCTCCTAATGTTTGTATTTTTCAACATCAGAGACTGTAGTGATATCACATTGTTTTCAGTATAATAGCATGTAATTAACACTTAGAAAGTTATTAATTGGAAGTCTGTCACAGTCTATTTATGATACTGTTTAATCATGTGATGTGATTCACCAGATCAGCATCATGTGATGGTATGCAGTAATGGTTACACTCATATGTATATTGTGTGGATTTTGCAGAAAAGATAACTATTTTTTATCTCCAATATCTTTGATTCACAATGTATAGGATGCATTAATTTTATCAAACTCAAATTTTCATGAAAGTCTTGCAAGTGTATAACAATTGTGGAAAACAATTACAAGCTCAGAATTTTCATGAAAGTTATTATTAGTATGTAAAACAATATTTAGCTCTGAATTTTCATTCTGGTGTCTTTGTGACTTCTAACAAGTATTATATTTGTTAGTTAAAGCATCTTGTTCACAGATGGCCATTGTCTAAGAATTTGATTTTTAATCATATGTGTGTATCTATATTACTAAAAGAATCAGCTGAATTTTGTGTCAGATTTGGCGCTGTTACGAAACAACTCTATGTATACAGAGTATCACAGGTATTCAGTAACCTTTCAGTAGTTTTATTTGTGTTTAGAAATAAACAAAATTGCACAGTTTGTGAGAATTTGGATAAATCTAAAAATAATAACATTTCTGATGAACACCATATATAGGGTTCTTCATATTGTTAATAAATATGTCTATTCTTCTTGGGGGACCTGGACTAGCCTCGCAGCTACATTACAGAGTGTTACAAAGCATCAAAATTGGTTGTGTGTCCCCATTTTAACTACACGGCTCCTATTATTTCTATTTGAGAGTTATCCAATTTATCTTTAGAGTTTATGTTGTGTGGTGTTTATACAAACGCTCGGAAGCAAGATGCTGTAGTCTGGCGTGAGTATACATCACTATGTTCAAATATTCATACAGCATAAGGTACATGTGAAAAGCATGGTATATGTCCCTAGGCTAAGATGGCTTCATAGCTGTGAGCAGTATTAAGTTGGGCTCTTGACGTCATTCATACCCGATTCATTGTTAATATTGCAAACACCAATAACAGACAATGAATTATACAGTCTAAGTTTAACTTGTGCATTTTATAAGCACCATATCATAAGTCTTAGATTTGTGATTTGTTACGTTTTTTGTGGATTTGTTTTTCATTCCTGTAGAATTTGTTTAATTCTGCTGTGCAGGTCACAATGAAATTATAATAGTTCACAGCAATTGAAACTTTTCATTTATTAGTGCATTCTGCATTATATTCCAATGCTACAACTATTATCCTTCTCTTTGAAGTATAAAACACACCTTTTAAAACATAACAGCAATGAGTCCTTTTTGTGTCGCCTGACTAGTCAGGCGACATATAGGGGTTACTTTTGTCGGCGGCGGTGGCGTCGGCGGCATCCCCATTTGCTTGTCCGGAGTATAACTTCGTCACCATCAGTTTGAATGACTTGACACTTGATATGTATGTTTCTTGCAATGACCCAGAGTGCAGTGCGCAAGAACCATAACTCTACCTTGTGCGCTTTTTGAGTTATTCCCCTTTGATAGATTTTCTTTGAGAATTTCTTGTCCAAAGCATATCTTTTTCACCATATGTTTAAATGACTTGAGACTTGATATGTATGTTTCTTGAAATGACGCAGAGTGCAGTGCGCAAGAACCATAACTCTACCTTGTGCGCTTTTTGAGTTATTCCCCTTTGATAGATTTTCTTTAAGAATTTTTTGTCCGGAGCATATCTTTTTCACCATAAGTTTAAATGACTTGTGGCTTGATATGTATGTTTTTTTGCAATGATGTGGAGTGCAGTGCACAAGAATCATATCTCTACCTTGTGAGCTTTTAGAGTTATTCCCCTTTGATAGGTTTTTTTTTTAGAATTTCTTGTCCAGAGCATAACTTTTTCACCATCAGTTTGAATGACTTGAGACTTAATATGTATGTTTCTTGCAATGACCTGAAGTGCAGTGTGCAGGAAACATCAATCAGATTTCTTTTTAAAAACTTAATTTCCAAAGCACTAAAGAACGGCAAACAGCATAAGACCTGATCAGCTTGTGAATTACAAGACTGATTTGGTTTTATGCTGTTTGCATATGACATATTTATTGGTGTTCCTATCAGGAAAAGGGTTAAACAACCAAAAAGTAATCATATTTCATTATACTTGTTAAATATGTTTAAGTTATAATAGTCCTTACATTTTTTATTTGATCTTTATAAGCCTTTCTCTGTTTGATGGCAACATCATTGCGCATTAATACTCCTTCTTTAAAGATAGTGACAAATTGGCATCTTTACTGTCAACAGATAGGTCATCGTCAGGCGACACATCCGACTCGCGGAGTTCTAGTTATTTGTTATTCTTTTATTTTATTTGAATAATTTAATGCCATTTTATGCCATCAAAGGCTAAAAGATGGCCAGCTCACCTTACAACTCTTTCCCTGGATTCTGATAATACTGACACTTAAGCATGCATCTCTGTAGTTAACTAAGTAATTCATCACGGAGACCATGCCTGACCCCAGTGGTCAACAGCCCTCGGCTTCAAAGCCTGACACCATCAAGTCCGGTTTATTTAATGTAAAAATCATTCCTGCGATTTCTAGTTACATCTATTAATACCCATCTACCGATGCATGGTCACCCAATGCAACTATCCGTGAATGTAAAAAAAAAATGGATGGTTTCCTCAACACAGGCTAAACCGTCACAGACAGTATTGAAACTATATTTAGAAATGTCAAAACCTATATAGATTTTCTGTTTTCATTTGCTGTGACTTGGCTATTCACATTCACTCTGTCACTCTTCGGGCATGCACTACCTTCATAAGCTTAACTTATGAAATTGCTACTCTGAACAGATGAAGACACCATGTTGCGAAATCTATCATTTGGTACACAAGCACCTACTTCAGAGATACCATATTCTATATTTAACCAATTTCACAGAAGTGGCGTTTTCCCATATAATGCAACCTACACTTGTCAAGTTAATTTGTCAGGAATCAAAGACTTCAGCATCATTTAAGAGAAGAGTAATAAATAACTTTTTTAATTTCTACAGATCATATGTGAAGATCTGCTTTAAATTTGACAACCTACAATTTATTTTGATAAATAGAAGAAATGAGACACCATCACATTAAAAATCCTGTTCTTTTAGTGCTATCAGAGCTTTGATTACCTCCCCTATGTATTGCAGGTTTCTTGCCGGACCAGGTGATTGCAGGAGAGTTGGCTGCTTTTATATCCTATGCCCAGGCCTTTCCTAATGGATTCCTGGCACTTATAGATACATATGATGTTATCAGGTAGGTCTTGATAAACACAGAAAAATGATGGTGTTAGCTTGGATTAAAAAGAAATACAGAAAAACTCATTTAAAGACCACCTCAATATAAAGACCACCTCACTATTAAGACCACTATTTTCAGGTCACCTTTTCTATATTTCCTGTAAATTGAAACTCGGTTATCAGACCACCTCATATTACGACCAGTTGACATCAGTCCCAAGGGTTGTCTTTATTGCTTTTTTACTGTAAAAATGTTAAAAAAAAGAGAGTACTTGTTTTCCTTGTCCCTTCAAGCAAAATATGGTTTTGTATCTAGCCTTTCATATACTGAAGATTTGCTTCAAACTTTTTCAGATGAACAAGTTACAAATTGAATATAGTCAGACAGGAAAAAATTTTTTTTGTCTTTTGTCCGTCGTCCGTCGTCAACAATTGCTTGTGAACACTCTAGAGGCCGCAATTTTGGCCCAATCTTCATGAAACTTGGTCAGGATGTTTGTCTACATGATATCTCGGATGAGTTTGAAATTGGGTCATGTGGGGTCAAAAACTAGGTCACTAGGTCAAATCTTAGAAAAACCTTGTGAACACTTTAGATGCCAGTTTTAGCCCAATCTTCATGAAAAATGGTCAGGGTGTTTGTCTACATGATATCTTGGATGAGTTCGAAAATGGGTATTGTGGGGTCAAAAACTAGGTCACCAGGTCAAATCTTAGAAAAACCTTGTGAACACTCTACAGGCCACAGTTTTGGCCTAATCTTCATAAATTTTGGTCAGGATGTTTGTCTACATGTTATCTTGCATGAGTTTGAAATTGGGTCACATGAGGTCAAAAACTAGGTCACCAGGTCAAATCTAAGAAAAACCTTGTGAACACTCTAGAGGCCTAGATTTTTGTCCCAGTCTTAATTAAACTTAATATGAATGATGACTGCATGAATTCCCAGTTGAGTGCAAATTCAGGTAGGATCAATATGTAGGTCACTTAGTCAAATGTTAGAAAAACATTTTTAGATGCCAGATTTTTTGTCATTATGCCTAACACAGCCATCTAACTCAGGTGAGCGACACAGGGCCATCTTGGCCCTCTTGTTAACCAGGTTTTCAACTAGTTGAAACCTGGTTATTAGAATGCCGAACGTCGTTGGGCGGGCGGGCGGGCGTCAAACTTTCGTTTCCGCTCAATAACTTAAGTTAGAATTTAGATATAGCAATTATATTTGATGGGTAGATACCTTATGGAAGAGGAAGGTTGGATTGCTTTTCAGGTAATCGGTCAAGGTCAAGGTCACAATGGTAAAAATAGATTTTTTTTCGCTCATAACTTGGGTAAAAATGAAGGTATACATTCATATTTAATAGGTAGATAGCTTATGGTAAGAGGAAGGTTTGGATTGCTTTTCAGGTAAATCAGGTCAAGGTCAAGGTCACAATGGCTAAAATATATTGGAAAATGGATCAAGGTCAAGATCACTATGACTAAAATATATTGGAAAATGGATCAAGGTCAAGATCACTATGACTAAATATATATATATATATTTTTTATTTTTTTTTCTTTTCTGTTTGATAGCGGCTTGCTATGAATGCTTTTGTTTTTATGCTTCACTTATGCTTTTCTTCATTTACATAGTTGCGGTGCCCTTGCTATCTTGACAAATATTATACAAATGTCTGATTGCTAGAATTGCTTAATAAACCTTCAATAAGAAATAAAATAAATGCATTTGTATCAGTCTTTGGATAATTCCTGTAGGTTGCTTTTCATGTTTTAGAATATCTTTCCTTGAACTAACATTTAATTTTGAATCTTGTATTTTACCCTGCATTGATATTGCAGGTCAGAGACAATTACCCTTTGACAGTCTGATTTCACACCTTTGAGCTTGTTTTCATGTAACATATAGTGACACATTCTTTTATTTGCTTAAATTCTCCTTCTTCATTTCTGAATGCATTCTGCCCAAATCTACACAGTATGGCCAGTACATAGTGACTTGACCTATATTGTCAATTTAACCATATTTCTTAGAGTTATGACCCTTATTTACTCTTCATCCATGTAACATAAAGTATTAATGTTCTTTGGTGATCATTTTATAAATAAAATCTTCATTTCAAATTGGATTTTCCATGTTGAAAACCTGGTTTTGTGACAGTCCCTGTCGCTTTAAGCCTTGTTTTTATTTAGCTCATCTGAGCATGTAATGCTCAAGTGATCTCTTGGGATCAATGGCTGTCCTTCATCTGTCTTTTATCCACAATTGTATCAAATGACATCTCTGAAACCATTGGGCCAAATGTGATGAAACTTGCCTGTGATGTTCCTTGCACGAAGCTCTACCAAAGTTGTTCAAATGGTTTCTGTCCATTGCATAATTGGATCACAAGAACTAAAAATTGATTTTTGAAGTGAAAAAAGTGAAAAAATTTCCTTCTGAAACCGCAAGCCTAGGGCTTAGATATTGTCTAGTGGACCTTTATACGCCCCAGGGTTCACTTGATTTTCCATAGACTTATTCAGTATAACGCCGCTATATCGCGGTTCTTTGGGTCCAAGCCCAAATACCGTGTTTTATTTGACCACGTTGTATGTTTGAGAATGCTATATGTGTCTTTGTGATAGTCGTAAATTCTTGAAAAACCCTAATATAAAGCAATAAACATTATTTTATTTAGAGTAATTTATTTATTTTAAATAATTTCAATATCATTGATTCTGGATTTTCTTTTCTTTTTTTTCTTTTTTTTTTTTGTACTGTAATTCCCGATGATTCAGATTCAGAGAGTAGTGTGTACGGTTTGGTGATGTGAAGTGGTTACGTAACTCTTCAGCATATCATATCTCATTATAATAAATTATACGCCTTCCATTGCTTATCAAAACAATGTCGTGAAAATTGCCATTCCACTACAATTTATCGCTATTTGAAATTAAGCTGAGGTGTACTTATTATGATGTATTGATATGAGGAGCCTTGTTAATGTTTAAATGAAACAAATTACCAGGTAACACTGATCTAATTATCATTTATAGTTTACTTCCGGTAAAAAGGATTGGCTATTTTCCTGGACTTTTTAAGCCATGGTAAAATTATGCACGCTAGCATAATAAACAAAAATACCATTATTAAGGTTTATGCAGTGGATTTTAGACAATGTTTGTATATTTTATCGAGTATCTGCTTGGTATTGAATGTCCATACCAGTTAAATGCTGATTACTGTGGATGGATAATTATACCGACAAACCTGCATTGTTGACGATCATTAACACTTGATTGCGTAATCAGCAACTGCCCCCAAGCTTACCACCTGGGGTGTTTAATTGTTATCACTTCCGCTTGTCAGTGCACTAGCATGTTAAATACTGACCGTAAAACTCTTTTAAATACATATAAATATAGAAGGAGATATATTAGTTTTGCAGTAAGCATATGCAAATGACGCGATATATTGGGGTCCATAGATGAACCGCGATATATTGGTAAATGCAAAATAGCAGTTCGCGATATAGCGGCGTTGTACTATACAGGAAAACCAGAAAAAACATCTGGTCAGAAACCACAAGGCCACACTTTCGGCCCAATCTTCATTAAATTTGGTCAGGGTGTTTGTCTACATGATATCTTGAATGAGTTTGAAATTGGGTCACGTGGGGTCAAAAACTAGGTCACTAGGTCGAATCTTAGAAAAACCCTGTGAACACTCTAGAGGCCACAGCTTTAGTCCAATCTTCAAAAACTTTGGTCAGGATGTTTGTCTACATGATATCAAGAATGAGTTCAGAAATGGGTCATGTAATGTCAAAAACTAGTTCACCAGGTCAAATCTTAGAAAAACCTTGTGAACACACTAGAGATCACAGTTTTAGTCCAATCTTCATAAAATTTGGTCAGGATGATTGTCTACATGACATCTTGGATGAGTTGGAAATTGGGTCACAGGGGTCAAAAACTAGGTCACCAGGTCAAATCTTAGAAAAACCTTGTGAACACTCTAGAGGCCACAGTTTCAGTCTAACCTTTATGTAACTTGGTCAGAATGTTTGTTTGCATCAAATCTCGGATGAATTCAAAACTGGGCCACATGGGGTCAAAAAGTAGGTCATCAGGGAAAATTTTAGAAAAATCTTGTGAACACTCTAGGGGCCTACATTTTTGTACAAGTCTTCATTAAACTTGATAAAAATGATGACTGCATTAATTCCCAGTTGAGTGCAAATTCAGGTAGGATCAAAATCTAGGTCACTTAGTTAAATGTTAGAAAAACACTTTAGATGCCACATTTTTTGTCATCATGCCTAACACAGCAATCTTACTCAGGTGAGCGACATAGGGCCAATCTTGGCCCTCTTGTTTAGCTCAACTGAGCACATATGCTCAGCATGTGCTATTAAGATCAATGAATGTCTGTTATCCGTCTGTCCGTCCATCGTCCGTCTGTTGTCCACAATTAGTTTGTTTGCACTCTAGCATCTTCATTTCATAAGCAATCTTCAAATTTTATGACAGTGTTTATTACCATAATGTCTCAGCCAAGTTTGATTATGGCTGATATCAGTCAGTTAGGTCAGGAGTTACGCCCCTTTTAACATTAAAGGCATTATTCTTCCAAAAGCAGTGTATATTCTTCGGACAGAAAAGCGTACTACAGTGTACTACAGATTTGTTATGAGATGCAATCTGTACATACGCATTGAAGACAATGTTACTACAATGCATAAATAAGAAATAATCTTTTACTTCAGATCATTCAATTGTTTACAAAAAAATCTAGTTTGCATATTCCGTATATCTTCGTTAATTTTCTGATGTTTTCCATAGACCTTCCGTAAGCCTCCATTAATGAATCACAAGTGCATAAATTGATGACTTAGCAGATTAACAAATTGTTATTCACTGGCAATTTTTCAAATTCAAATTATTTCCAACTACAGACCATCTTTGGGAATACCCGTCAATGCAAAATGTAAACAATGAGAGCTAGTATTTTGACATCCATCCAAAATACTAAATTACGTTATTTGATCAACATTTTTATTGCATTTAATTGTTATTTTACGACAGATATTTACATATTATGTATCATTTGTGTTAGTCTACAGTATGTAAATGTTATTTTATATTTTCTTTTTTCATGATAATTAAATAATGAATATAATGGGCCTTTCAAAAATGCCAGATTTCACTTTGTTTGCACTCTAGCATCTTCATTTCTGAAGCAGTCATCTTCAAACTTTATGGCAATGTTTATGGACATAATCTCTCAGGCAAGTTTGATTATTGCTGATATCCACCAATTAGGTCAGGAATTATGGCCCTTTTAATATAAAAAAAGCCAGATTTCACTTTGTTTGCACCCTGGCATCTTTATTTCTGAAGCAATCATTTGCACTCTTAATGACAATGTTTATAGTCATAATCTCTTAGCCAATTTTGATTATGGCTGATATTGTATGATTAGGTCAGCCCATTAATTAATGAAAATGTAAGATTTCACTGTTTACACTCTAGCATCATGATTTCTTAAGCAATCATTCTGAAGTTCGACTTTAAATTTTGACCACAGGTACTGATTTGTTTGTGGAATTGCAATGATCTCATGGATTATGTATTCAGTATACTATGCTATAATATAGAAACTTTTACATGCAGTGAATGCAGTTTTTCTATGGGGAGCGTTTTCAGGGCCATCTTGGCCCTCTTGATTAATGTCCCTGCCATGAAATTGTGACAGGCATATGATATCTCACCTGTCTGTGTGTGTGTTTCTGTGTGCTAGTCTGGGCTAGCAGTCATGTCCCGGCTTTAACTTAGTTGTGTATAGTTGTGTTTTTAAATAACTTTGTTCAAACTGGTTCGAGATATCATCATGACAAACAATCTGACCAAGTTTGAGGAAGATTGCATCAAAACTGTGGCCTTTAGTGTGTAAACAAGATTTTTCTAAGATTTGACCTATTGACCTACTTTTCGGTCCGGCCCTGGCATTCTTAGAACAGAAGATTGTTTCATGAACAAGAACCAGGTCACCAGCTGGTCAAGGTCACAGGGTCAGAGCGCTCATCTCATTTTAAGAGCATCTTCATTTATAATACCAGTTTCTCATTATACAGTTACGCTATCATATCAGTTGTCAAAAATAGCATATATCGTTGGTATCACATCGTAGAGTATACTCAATCGCATTGTAACGTATCGAATCGTATGCTATTGCATTCATTCGTATTACATATAATGAACAGGATCTTATTGCATCGTATCGTAAAGCAATGGTATATATCATTAATCATATATCGTAAATAGCATAACGTATATCTTATCGAATCACTCTTAAGATTTTTGGCAGTCTATGTTTCGGGACACCCTTTATTTTATTTTTTTATAGAAAATGATTATTCTTCTTGTCTTAAGATTCAACATTTTGCATATATGTATTATCTTTTATCATAAATTATATTATGTAGTATAATATTATTTTTAGCTCACCTGAGCACAAAGTGCTCAAGATGAGCTTTTGTGATCGCCCTTCGTCGTGCGTCTGTCGTCGTGCGTCTGTCCTCGTGCGTCGTCCGTCGTCAACCATTTGCTTTAAACGACATCTCCTCTGAAACCGCTGGACAGAATTTAATGAAACTTGGCAGGAATGTTCCTTGGGTGAGGCTCTACAAAAATTGCTAAAATAAAAGTGATCCATGAAGAAATCTGGTTGCCATGGCAACAAAAAGAAAAATAATTTGAAAACTTTAAAAATCATCTCCTTCAAAACTACTGGCCAGATTTCAAAATAATTTGGTACAGATGTTCCTTGGGTCAACCTCTTCCAAAGTTGCTAAAATTATTCCGATCCGTAAAAAAACATGGCCGCCAGGGGCGGGGCTTATTTGCCTTATATGTATATAGAGAAACCTTTAAACAACATCTCCTCTGAAACCACTGGACAAAATTTGATTAAACTTGGCAGGGATGATCCTTGGGTCAACCTTCACAAAAGTTGTTTAATTAAACTTTATCCATGTAGAACTCTGGTTGCCATGGCAACAAAAAGAAAAAAAAATGAAAACTTTAAAAATCATCTTCTTCAAAAGTACTGGCCAGATTTTAAAATAAATTGGTACAGATGTTCCTTGGGTCAACCTCTACTAAAGTTGCTAAAATTATTCCGATCCGTAAAAAAACATGGCCGCCAGGGGCGGGGTTTATTTGCCTTATATGTATATAGAGAAACCTTTAAACAACATCTCCTCTGAAACCACTGGACAAAATTTGATTAAACTTGGCAGGGATGATCCTTGGGTCACCCTTCACAAAAGTTGCTAAAATAAACTTGATCCATGTAGGACTCTGGTTGCCATGGCAACAAAAAGAAAAAAAAAATGAAAACTTTAAAAATCATCTTCTTCAAAACTACTGGCCAGATTTTAAAATAAATTGGTACAGATGTTCCTTGGGTCAACCTCTACCAAAGTTGCTAAAATTTTTCCAATCCGTAAAAAACATGGCCGCCAGGGGCGGGGCTTATTTGTCTTATATGTATTTAGGGAAAACTTAAATCAACATTTCCTCTGAAACCACTGGACAGAATTTGATTAAATTTGACAGGAATGATCCTTGGGTCAACCTCCACAAAAGTTCCTAAAATAAACTTGATCAATATAGAACTCTGGTTGCCATGGCAACAAAAAGAAAAAAATATGAAAACTTTAAAAATCATCTTCAAAACTACTGGCCAGATTTTAAAATAAATTGGTACAGATGTTCCTTGGGTCAACCTTTTTATCTCAGGTGAGGGATTTAGGGCCATCATGGGCCTCTTGTTTGTTTAGTTATAATAACATTCTTTTACTTTTTGTGTACGGTATATACATGTGTAGTGGCCTATGTGACTTTCTGCAGCAGATCCCGTGCGTCGTTAAGCAATTTAATGCACGTGTAAAGAATATGTATTCAAAAGCATTAAATCGGTATTGAAGTATACGCTTGGCTACATTCATTCCTATAGGTTTATTTGATGTGTTTGATCAATATTTTCATGAATAGCAAGTCTGAAAATTAACAATTTAAATCTGACCTAATTATGCATAATCAAACTCTGATTTCGTCCAAGATGTTGCTTCCTTTGATTAAGTTATTTTCCAGGACCTTTTTCCTCTGCAGTGTTCGCTCACGTGCTCTTATTAAAAACATTGAAAGAGAGGATCATAACTTAAGCATATACCTGCATTATAGTTCTAATGTGTATATTTTTATTTCCTACTTTATTTACACCTCCCTTTCTCTCTCTCCACATATGCAAACATCATAATTTGCATAGAACATATTTCTTTTTCTTTGAATAAGCAATAAAATATCAAGAGGTCTTGGATTCCAAACCCAACCGGGGTACATTTCTCCGGTGATAGCGTCAAGACTAGCGTCTAGTACTTTGTACTAGATTCGCCCTTGTCTTGCACTCGGCATATTGGAGTTGCTATGGGAACTCAGTACTGGTTCTAGGCAGGAACTTCTCGCCCGTGTATCGGTCGGTGCTATTCCCCTGACAAGTAAAAGAACCAATGTGTCTTTTCACGAAATGAGCTATTGCACCCGGACTCACTTGTATCCAGCCACTGTCTTTTCCGATGCCTTTTTTATACGCCCATCTTAAGATGGGGCGTATTATGTGAACACTCACGGCGGGCGGGCGTGGAACATTTGTTGTCCGGGCTCTAACTTCAATACCGTTTGCCCAATCCTTTTCAAACTTTCCACACATGTGCATGGCCATAATATCTCGGATGAGTCCGATATCCAGCATTATCGCGTGAATGACTTAGAAGTTATGGCCCTTGACGTACACAAAATACTTGAAATTGTGATTGTCCGGGCTCTTACTTCAATACCGTTAGTCCAATCCTTTTCAAACTTTTCACACATGTGCATGGCCATAATATCGCGGATGAGTTCGATATCCAGCATTATCGCGTGAATGACTTAGAAGTTATGGCCCTTGACGTACACAAAATACTTGAAAATTTGCTTGTCCCTAGTCCTTAGACCCTATGAGGTGTTGTCAGATCTTGCAGTTAATTAATAGAAATGTATCAACATTTTTTTTTTATGATTAACATCATTAACTAATGGGATTTTGGAATTATTTTGCTTATTTATGGACAGAAGCTTGTTTCTCTGAGCTATTTCTGAGAGTCCCCATACCATGATGGGCGTATTTTGTGGCAGTCCTGACCCTTGTTTCAGCAAATAAAATAAAAAAATTAAAAAAAAAAAAAAAAAAATAGAAAGAAAAAAAAAACAGGACCCTACAACAGAAGATTAACATACTGCCTTTGAGAATAGAGGCATACGTTTTAGTCAAATTACCGATCTCTCCTTGTCACTACATGATAAAAGTTAAATGGGAAAAAAATCTATAAATTCCATTTTATTACATGTATAGATCGCTTAAAATATATCTGATTTTTTGTCTCATGTATGTACATTTATGCATGAATGTATATATTTAACCAACATTATTGTATTTCACCAGACGCGTGTCATACCTTTTTATCAGCGGGCACAGCATGTGTTAATTTTGACCGGATATGTCACCTTTATGTATCGCCGGTACCGATATACTGTCACTCAACCCCCCACCCCCAATCTCACCCCAAGGCGAGGGAGGGACAATCAGCCTTTACACAACATGAATGTTATAACCGATACTGATTAACGTGACAGAAAACATGAAAGATGGTCGCAGGCCTATTGTAAGAACATTATCACAGAAAGAACCAGGGTGTTATGTACGTAGTGTCACTGGGTAGCCTAGTCAAAAACTGTTCCTTTATTATAATAAATAGTATATGATGGTCTAACAAGTTTTCGGGGTACTAATGAGATCGATCCATATTTTCATATCAAATATCATTAAAATTTTCATTTAATTAGAATAAAGGGGTGCAACAATAAATTTTGTCACTCCCTGTACACATTTGCAATCTTAAATACATCTCGATCAAAACAGAACAGCGTTCATTCCAATGATGACATAACTGGTGATGACATAAAAAGTTACTAACAAGTTTTCGGGGTATTTTCAAATTAAGCTCAACATACTCTGTTAATTAAATATGCATCACAATTCCATTTCAGGGAATTAATGCTGTTATGATTTGATATTTGTAGAGCCTTTATTTCATCTGCCATCCACGGTCGGAAAAAAGTTGCAACTTCATGCGGGAAAATTGCTGACCTTACACCCACCCTGTTCGACAATCATTTTTTTCATTTTAAACTTACTGACAGTTACCATTGATGACACATATTGATAATTGAAACATTTTTACACATATTCATCACA
>CM037792.1:24556012-24606012 GCA_021229015.1 Solen grandis | reverse complement strand
CCAGGTTGTTGTCCCTTTTGCCTATTCGCGAGTATTTCAAATGAAAAAGCAGACATAGGGGAGATAAGTTTCACGATATTTTTGCATATTTCAAAAGAGAAATGTATATTTCATTGATTCCATATGTAAATTTTATTGATTTTATTCGAATGATTTGTAAAAATTGAGTTGAAGCGAATCGTCCCCAACTTTGTGACCACCCTTGTTGATATTTGTGTACAGCGGGATTTAATATTAAAACATACAGGAGCAAGTCCCTGTGATTCAGCTTTAAACGTATGTTACTGTTTGAAATTATATTTTGTTCAATGAGATCATTCCATTTTTCAAATTTGTGTATCCATTTAATTCATTTAATCGGCATAAACTTGTCACTAAACACTATTCCGTTAAAGTTTAAAACCAGCTTCAAGCACCTTCAGTGCGCATATGCGGCAATGTGTGTCGAGAGGCGGAGCTTTATGTGTTTACCAATATCACGCATGTGTAACGTGTTACAGGGATTTTGGATGGGGACGCATGAAAATCGGTATAAAAGAAAAGCACAACATCCATTCTGATTTATACAAAATAACAAAATAACTCTACCCCTCCACTTAGTTTAGTTTGGACATATTTTATTGCCGTATATAATGATGATACAACATTGAAGATTTTAGAAAATAAGCAAAAGGGTCTGACCAAAAGTTCTAACAACATTAGTATCGGCCATCTCCTTAAAAGTATTTGTATAATTTCAATGTCTCCATATGCTTACATAGAATAGGCAAAATAAAACAAATTACTTGACAAAGCAATTAAGTAAATATCTGATTAAATTTTTGAAAATAACAGTACTAGTGTTATAAATGGAAAAAAACAACTGTTACATTTTACGAGATGATATGTGTAATAATATGAATGAAGAGATTACAAAAATTCTAATTGAAAAATATAAATAAATAATGAGAAGAGAAGAAAAGAAGGCTAACAAACAAAGGTTACTAAAACGGAAAAAAATAATAATGTCCAATTGCAAAACACAACATAACATATATAAATAGGTGCAGATATATAAACCTTTCTAAACAGTATGATATATATATATCTTTCACCACTTTTTTGCCGAAGAGATCAAAGTCGGGGTCCGGTTCACTGCTCATTTTTCCAGCCTCCCCGAGCGTAGCTCTACACAGCTAGAGCAAGGCATTGACCTTTGACATATCATTTTACATGTCACGCCGGGAACAGGTGGATAGGGCGGAGTCTCAAAAATCAATACACAGCTAGATCGACGCATTGACCTTTGACATAACATAATACATGTCACGTGATGTAATTCACGTCGGGAACAGGTGGATAGGGAGGAGTCACAAAATTCAATACTATATTTGGAATGTGAGACTGCGTTAAGTTGCAAAACATAATTTCAAACACTAAGTAGGTTAGTGTTATTTAGTAAGCATTAATTCCATTAAATCGGTCGCGCGGCTGTGCCGCGCCATACCGATTTAATTTTATTAATGCTTACTAAAAACACTAACCTATACTAGTGTGGCGAAAAGGCGTTGCACACCTTGTGTGTGGGTGTGTGTGTGTGTTGTTGTTGTTTTTTACTATAAACGGGGCTTGTTTTCTTTCTATATCACTTATTTATTGACATAACTTGAAACTCCTGTGCTCTTTACACGTTAAGAAAAATCAAGTTGATTAACCTCAGCAAACGAAATCATTTCCCAGAGTTATTTAGGCCCACAAGGGAACGGAATCTTTAAGTTGTTATCGAAATATGTCCATCTTTTATTTCCTTTTATATGTCGACAAAATAACCAGTTGTCATTTCCGATTGGTACAATAATACAGTGTGGTACTTTTGTTCTCCAGATCTTTGCTCGTATCGGAGCGTTTATCGGAGTCTACAGTGCGTCCGGTCTTCTAACCTCGACACTGGCCGTGTACGTGAACTCCCAGGTAACCAATGATTATAGGAAAGCACGGTATTGGGCCGTATTCACACAAAAAGCCTAAGTCATTGCTTATTACTATGTCAAACATCAGTTATAACCTCTGATAATATTCCTAAATGTTTATAAAAATGCATCGTCGGAAACAACGGTCAGTTCTCCACTCGATGTACGGAGATTAAAGAAATCTGCAGCTGTGGGTTATCCGACAATGATAAAGACAGATATGTGTTCCTTTATCTGATTAAACAGCTGTTTAGTTGGACAGTAAAATGGTTATGATAATATATGATTTAAAAATATTACTTTATGATTTAAAACTATTACTAAAGTTGAGCCAGTCATTAGATCGGCCCATAAACTCTTTGACACGTGTTTAAAATAAACACATGAACACATGCTATGATGAATCCTTACCAAAAGACAACTGTTATAAAATCAAAGAGTGGAAATTTTGTGGAAACCTCGAAACTCTATCAACGCCCGGTTCTCTTTGTAAGGACACGGTGTATTATTTAATGTGATACTTGTGTTAACAGCTACCGAACAGTTGTTTGCGGGGGACAGGAATCATCATTAGTCATGGCAAAAAGTAGAGTTAAAAAGGTTAATCTTACCGAGACTTGGATTACTAGGGGCAGTTATAGGGGCCCGCTTAGCAAAGCATATACAGAAGACAATCAGTTGTAAGAAAGTAGTGATGTGGTCATACAGTCAAGTAGTCTTACACTGGTTACAACTTGATTGCCGGACGCATCTGTAGTTGTTAACAGAGGCGAGACATGCAGAATATGTATATATATATATATACGTACGTAAAAAATCACGTAGTTATATGATAAGTATATGCTTAAAAATATAATGTTGTTAGATAGGCATGTTCTAACATGTAAATATTAGCTTTTTAATATAAATGTGTTCGTGTTTTTTCTCCCGATAATATATCCTCATCACACAGTTACAGTTTAGTTGTAATGTTTAACTATTTTAGATATAGTATCCAAAATTTAAAAGGAATACATGTTGTCTGACTTGACTATTTGAGTTAAACGTCGCTTCGACAATATTTCAGTCATATAGCGACGTCCAGCTAATTACAGGTGGACAGAGGCATTCGGGTAGAACCACCGACCTACCGCAAGCCAGCTGGAAGGCTTCCTCACATGAAAATCCGCATGACCCTGCCGGGATTCGAACGAATATATGTTATGAAAATATAATCAGCAATATAGTCATCAAGTATATAATAAAATACTTAAGTAGTATATAAAATTAAGTGTATTCTGATTAACATACATTATTTTTTTTATTTAACTACACATAAAACGCAATCTTAAATATATCAAAGATACGTAATTCTATTTTTTAGCCGTATTATTACATATAAGGGGGCGGGGTCAGTTTAAGCTTCCATAATATTTCATGTTTTACATGATTGAAATAAACGATAAATCTTATCCTTCATCGTAGAATGTCATGTAATAATTTCTTTGGGATAACCAGTCGCTGTGAGGCAATACTTATTTTTTTTTTACTTATTGTTGATTTTTTTTAAATATATTGATAAACAACTCTTGCATCGCTGTGCTTTGTGCATATATGTAGTTGTGTTTATAATACGATGACCTGAATATGTTCAAGTTGAACGAACAAACTTCTGTGATAATCTCTTCCAGCATTCCTAATTTAAGGTAACGTAACACTGACCAGAGACGTATAAAAACTCAGTTAAGTACACTGAGTAATATAATAAATACTGTCAAATCGTTAAACGCGATTCCAGGCTGTGGAATTTCAAAAGCAAGAGATAAAGAAAGAAAAATAAGAGAGACGTTAATATATAAAAGCTCGTGATTTTATTTTCTCACATTTGTTGTCGAAGAAAATGACATCATGTAACATACCATGTGACGTTGCAGGTATCTATGTTGGAGAAGCAGTTCGGTTTCAGCAGCGCCCAGTCCGGGTTCATCATGAGCTGTAATGACATCGGCTACCTTAGTACAGCCATCCTGTCTGGCTACATCGCGCGCAAGGTGAGGGGAAACATCACATACCTCGAAACATTTAAACATATCTTCAATTTACTTGACTTAGATGAGATATCAATTTTCGGCACTATACCAAGAACATACTTTCAAAGTATATACGATCTATTGGCAGTTATTTTGTTGAAATTTAAACACGGCCATCTGCTCAAGGAGCTCATAGAATCAATTGTCTCCCCGAGGCACCTAATTAAATGAATCGGGTCATCTATCTAAATATCTAAAGAAAAGGCCATACAAAAAGGTCAAGATTAATATGCGTAGTACTAGGGACCTCAACTGATAAATTGCACACGCAAACATTAAAATGGTGGTAAATAGGTAAATGAAAGAAAACATTTTTTGAAAGGAATGCGGATGAAATATTGCATTGCTTTTGTTTAATGGGGGTTAATACATAAATATATCATATAAAAACACTAGGCCACTTTTATTATATTTTGACCGTTGGCTCCAGAGGAGCGGAATTTGAATTTTTCTATATAAAATATACATGGAAACTAGCTGAACCCCCACGGGACTCATTTTTAAGGGATCAAATTTATCTTAGCAATTATGGTAAAAGACCATGAGGTAACAATTCGGGTTCAATGACCCTTTGTTTAAGAGAAAAATACTTTAGTAAATTTCTATATAGATTATATATATATATAAATATATTCCATAAAGCTTGTATGTCCCTGCGGTAAAGCCTTCAAAAACCAACGAGGGATGAAGATGCATCAAGCTGTGTGTGGCTGTCGGTTACGTTAGAAGCAGCAGCGACGCAGTTTTACCTGGTGGGACGGGGAAAACTAGTCTCCCAGCTCCTGTATTCCCACTCGGCGACGGTTATTTCACAACCTAAAAATAAGGTGCCAATTATCGCATTCTCGGAATTACCAAGTATAGAGGACTTGCCAATTTTTGAAGATACCAGCGAAGAGAAGAATTCCCTATCTTTGCATCAAGAGCTTTACTGACTGGAATGGACACATAAATGTAGTCTAGTCAAGACAGTCCACTAAAATTTCCAGAAGGTTGTCGCACACCATCGCTTAGTCAGAAGGAAAATGCAGTCAAACCTGTCTTAAGAGGTCAGTCAAGGGAACAGTAGAAAGTAACCGCTTAACAGAGATGACCGATAAATGAAGTTAAACATATAACAGAATACTAGCTAAGTAATACCAAAACTGATGGCTAAATGCAGATTGACCGTTTAAAACAAGTGACCGCTAGTACAGGTTCAACTGTACTTATAACCCAGCCATGAAACAACCACCACCCCCAGTGAGAGAAAATAGACGATTGCTAAGGATGCGGAATGGACAAAGTTTGACAACGACTTAGACCAGATACTGCAATCCACACTGATTGGACCTGCCACAAGGAAACTCCAACCTCTACAATCCCTCACGTAAATTCTTGGGAAGGAGAGATTTAACAGGCTCTTCAGTGACAGAGAAAGAGGCAGGATCTTGGAAATTCGACTGCAGTTAAGTTCAAGGCTAAAAACACTCACCACAGCGGAGCGATTGCGACACAAACGCAGGGAAAAGGCAAATAAAGAGCATTACAAAATTCATAGTACATAAAAGTTTGGGAAGACATTGCTCATTAACCAGAGGACAGGGAAGATGGAAAGCAGTGAGGACGAGATAGAAGGTGACCCTCTACAGACCCCTTCTGACCCACTTGACAACTGCGATCGAATTTGCCCAGAGAAAAAACCCACATTTTCCCTTGACATGAAAGGACCTTTGCGATGTTGTGAGAAAGGAGCGTGCTTTCTCTACTTGAGTCCCAGAGGTTTATCCTACAACGTATACAAGAAATACATGATTTTCCTATGTCGCCTTTGGTCCTTTTGCGTGTAGTGCGACAGAAAGACACAATTCCACAATATTGGCAGCAGCAAAAAGAGGGGTATTTTGTCTGGAAAGAAGAAAACTCTGTCAGAAAGTCTATCAATCAATTCTGAACCATATCCTTGCTGAATTGAGGGGAAGATTTTGCCCGGCGATTGACTTGATCGTACATGATCAAGAATGCCTACATTGACGCATCAGTACAAAAAGATTGGATCTCTGGACTCCCTGGCTGTGTAGAGCACATTGATTCAACAACTGCATGAAGCAAGAATCGACAACAAGAACCTCACTGTCGCCTGGCTGGACCTAGCCAACGCTTAGGGCCCCATGCCACTCCAACTCATCGAGATGGCCTTACAGCATTACCATAAACCAGACCTCACCAGAAATCTGATAGCCAGCAACATCCATATGAGATTCTCTTGCGAAAAGATTACCACTCAATGGCTACTATTGGAAAAGAAAATCGTCACAGGATGAACAGTGTCTGTAATCTTTTTCTGGACGGTATTCAGTACTGTACATATAAAGAGAGCCATAAGGCCCGCAGAATCAGACATCCACCTACCTTAAAACAGGGGATTTATGGAAGACATGGCAGTCACTACAGAAACCCACGATCAAGTCAGGTGGATACTCGGAGCTTTTGATGAAACTGTGACTTGGGCAAGAATGCTGTTTAAAACCAATGTTTGGTTGTGAGAATTTGAAAAGTATCAGACAAGTACAAGCTGCTAATACAGAATGAGGAAATCCCTTCCCTGACAAATAATCCAATCAAGTGTTTAGAGAAATTGTTCGACACATCTCTGATGGACAAGAGTAACCAAGAAAGGTTAAGTCAACAAGTTAACGAGGGCTTCTCCGGCAGATTTACAAGCCGGCCATGCCGGAAAGTTAAAGGCATGGATATACCAGCACAGTCTCCTCCCAAGACTAGTACGGAGCAATCAATCAACACCTATGAAGATGGCTTGAACTACCCGTATTCTTCACCGGGATTGAGTCAATCGCAAGACCAACCACTTGCAGGTATCATTCAGCTCTCGTTTTTCGAGCGAAATTAGTCAAAACTAGACTGCCACTGACCCCAGGGACTCAGCTGATGAGATGATCAAGAATGCTGATATAGAAGTGCAAACTGGAAGGAAGTGGTCTGTGAGTCAAGCAGTGGACAGGGCTAGGAGCTAGCCTGAAGCACCAGTATATCATTAGTAGAAGGGCGTTACAGACAGCGGCATGACCAAATTTTGAGAGAAATGGCACTTACCTTTGAGGTAGAGAGAAAGAAAACTAGACCATCAACAAAGAAAGACCCAAGAATGAGAAGGAGAAACGAAGTCAGCTACGTATTCCAGCACAGCTATTCTACAAGAATCCAGGAGCTGGTAGATGAGAGTAGACCTGAAGATTAAGCTTCAGTTCCCGGAACAGGTAGCACAGACAGCTCCCAGACACCGTTCCATGGGAGGAAAGAGAAGGAAGCCTTTGAGCTCAAAAGGACCAAGTTCGAAGACCAAGTCGAGACATGCAGGAATAAAAGCTGGAAAACCTTTATTTTCTCAGTTGAGGTCGGGTGTAGAGGATTCTTTTCTCAATCATTGTGGATAATATTAGGAGCTCTGGGCAACAAAGGAAAACCCTCCCAAAAGCGGCCCATACTCCAGTGAAAACAGCGAGAAGAACATCCTGCTTGCTCTGGCTGTAACATGGCTCAGCAGGATGGCAGCCAGCATAGCCAATGTGTTTTACTGATTAACTCCATCATCTCGACAGTGTTCCAAGTAAGGGGCGAAACACCAGATGACAGATGACACTCGCCTGATGATGTCTGTTCTCAGCAGAATACTATATATAAAAATCATAGGGAAACTAACTGACGCTCCCCGGCTGCTTCATTTTTCAAGTGATCAACTTTAAGTTGAAGAAGAAATAATGTTTTAACAAAATTTTGTTGTTTACCATGAAACCCTGAGTTATGCATGGAGTAAGTTTATTTTAGCAACTTTTGTGAAGGACGACCGAAGGATCGTCCATGCCACGTTTCAACAATGTCTTTATAGGAAACTTGAGCACGTCGTGCTCTGTGTGTCAATACGTTACAATTCATTAATCAGAAATAGGTCGCATATTTGAAATAATCATTTACTTATGATAAGAGACATTGCAAAGAATTTCTGTGTCATCTAACAAGAACATTTCTCTTCTGATTTACAGGTTCATATTCCAAGAGGACTTGGTATTGCCACGGCTCTGTTTGGTGTATGCGGAATTCTCTGTGCTATTCCTTTCTTCATAACTGACCGTTCCTCATACGACTTTAGCGCTGTACCCACAATCAATATGACGAATAGGGCGGGAAAGATGGTTCCCATGTGTGTGAACAACACAGAAATAGTGAGTGACAGGGCTAGATGTTTGGACAACACGGATGACGGAGATGACAGTGCAGCCCAGTTGTACGTCAAGAGGGTCGCTTATACACTGATCTCAATTGGCATGGTAAGCTTTCACACAGATTTCAGTTGAAGATTACATGTATGCACAATACAAATTTGATCATTATTGTCATATTATTTTGTTGAAAATTAAGATCAATACTCTCATGACATGAATGGAATTTGGCGGAACATTAGTATTATAAAGTCTTATTAGCCATATGTATAAACAGCAAAACTATATTGATTCGAAAGAATCATTTTCTATTCATAATGATACAAAGGTATTCCAAGGACTGGGCAAGTCGCCCCGAACTCCGTTTGTTACATTATACATTGATGATTCGGTGGACAAGCGCAAGACAGGTTTCTACATGGGAATTTTGGTAGGAACTGGAATTTTTGGACCTGCCCTCGCCTACATAGTTGGAGGATTGTTCAGCAAGATCTACGTGACACTGCAAGGTATTACCAATCTCAAGCTTATCAGATAATGCTTACTAAAAGACCTCGGTCTCTGGTATTTTTAAGGACCGTGTGCTGTATGAGATATTTAGCTACGAAAATAACTTTTGTGTCCAGTAATGGGTAGTGTGTTTGTATCTGTTGGTAGAATTTGGTATTATGCATTACTGGGATATGTCTATGCCAATTCCAGTTGCCAATGGATATTTACCTTTACCAGAGTTTTCTTAACTCTTATTTGACGTTTCGACATGAACTTCGTGTTATTGACTGCATGTTACAAAAGTGATGTAAACTGTAGATTACAAACGGGTAATTCCAATTTGTTGTGCCAGTATGTTCTAGGGGTTTACATTCTATAAGCGTGGACAACTTCCCCATGACACCATAGTAGCGATATTGACAATGACATATATGAAAACACACACAAAGGAGCTTTACCAGTATTATTTTTTGCGACTTTGGTATGTCACGGCCGGGGATCGAACCCACAACCTCCCGATAGACATAATAAGTATAAGTCATCAATTATTTCAAATTTTATGGAATTCATCGCAAGCGACGCAAAGCGGAGCGCTGCGATAAATCCGTAAAGTTTGACATATTAACGCTAACATATTTACAGTTTGTCACGTACGCCATACTGCGTTGCCTTTGACCCGCCATCCGTTTGAATGACATTCTCACAGTAATGATGTTTTAAATACAGTTCAGGGTCAGTGTTGCTGAGTACATTAATATTTTGAGCGCCGCAGCAAGCTCCGCCCATAATTCGCTTTGGTCATGCAGGCACCATGAAAGTAATTTAACATATTAAGGGAAATCTTAATGATTAAGAAGGGGCGAAGCGAGCGACCGTCTTCTTTACCATTAAGAATTCACTTTATGTCCTAACTTACTTAGGATATAACCGACATTTTGATTGGAAGACATTCGCGTAATGTGACATTCTTTATGTGTAGTGCATGTTTCAGTACTTTGAATTTGTGTGTCTATTTTAATATAGTATTGTTGCACCTTATCAAAAAAATGGAAGCACAATTTGGAGTCGGCGATCTGGATTTAATGATTTTTAACTGGCAAACAGCTCCCCAAGTCAGCTATGGAACAATTTAGCACAAGACCTTTCATTTGAATTTACCTGGAAATAAAACTTACGTAATATTGAACATTTTAAAGTTACACGTGTTAATATTATGCTACTATGAACTGTGAATTTTAGAGCGAGAGAGAGAGAGGGGGCGTGAGAGAAAATGTGTATGTTTGCGTGTTTAAGCTTTTTCTATTCCAAAAGGTGGCAAAAATTTTTACTGAGATATATCTAATCGTCGAAATATTAAAATGTGCATCGAAAGTCTTTTGGTAAAGTATCTCTTATTTTTATTGCTGTTTAGTTTCCCCAATTACACACAAGGATCACGTTTCCAAATATGGTATTGCGTACTACTGCCAAAGCTATACACTCCTGTGAGCTATAAAAGCTCTCTATAATGCAATGCTCTTAATGATTAAGTGCAGCTCTTAACAGGTCCCATTCAGTAATTTCATTGGCTGAAAATGTAGGTTATGTTCTAATTATATTTTCTTCATATCAAGACCTCACGGTTCATTTTATGCAATATATTTTTCAATTTATGAACGAAACAAACATTCCACTGGACGATTAAATAGGACAAACTGTTATAAACAATTTGGTTTAGATGTGCCTATTGGACCACGTGATCCCAGATGGATAGGCGCGTGGTGGCTTGGGTTCATCGTGTTTGGCGCTTGTGCCATCGTCACTAGTATTCCCATCATGTGCTTCCCCCGTAGAATCCGCTCACGCAGTGGCAGGACAAAGAGGAACGAGAGGGCTAAGCATTTGCAACAGGAGGCTGAAAAACACATAGAAGAAGCAGTTGTTGGGGAAGTGAAAGGTACCGTATTGTTAAAAGTTTAGTAAAAAGATATAGCTCAGTTGTTAGAACAATCAAAAGAAATATATGTTAAGCCTGTCAGATAACGTGACCTTGAAAGAGAATATTGAAAGTCTTTGCAATAAAAAACTGCAGAAAACATTTGTGCCTGCGTGTGTAAAATAAATTGTATGTTTACTTAAGTAATAAATAAAAATGAGTAAAATGAAGTGATCATTATTGAAAGAAGTTAATTAAGGGTCTATGTTTCTAATACATTATGTTATGAATCACAAAAACAACATTATACATGAATACCGTTAGAATAATATATTGTACAATGGTAAACTTTAAGTGATTTTACCAGCTGTATCTTAAATTATGGTATTACTATGATTTTCCCTTTTCGTTTTGTTTCCCATTCCATTAAAGGTCTAAAACGTATTTAAATTTCAATAATACTTAAGTTATTTTATATCTGAGAAACGCATTTTTGGACGTTTCAGCGAGATACCACAGATTTGATTTGATTTTTAGCTCACCTGAGCACAATGGCTGTTCGTCGTCCGTCCGACGTCCATAATCGTTTCAAATGACATCTCCTCCGAAACCACTGGGCCAAATTTGATGAAAATTGCCTGTGATGTTCCTTGCATGAAGCTCTACCAAAGTTGTTCAAATGGTTCCGGTCCGTTGCATATCTAGGTCACAAGAGCTAAAGATAGATTTTTAAAGTAAAGTCTTTAAAAATCTTCTTCTCCAGAGCCGCAAGGCATAGAGCTCAGATATTTGGTTGTGGCATTGTCTTATGGACCTTTACCAAATTTGCTCAAATTATGACCCTGGGGTCGAAACTGGCACCGCTTCAAGGGTCACTTGATTTTACATAGACTTACAATGGAAAAAAATAGAAATAATTTTCTAGTCAGAAACCACAAGACCTAGAGTTAGATATTTGATGTGTAACATAGCCTAGTAGACCTCTACAAGTTTGTTCAAATCATGGCCCTGAAATCAAAATTGCCCCCCCCCCCCCTCCCTTCACCAGGGGTCACTTTATTTTACATAGACATATATAGAAAAATCTAGTAACATTTTAGAGTCATATAGTTTAGATATTTGGTGTGTAATATGGCCAAGTAGACCTCTACTAAGTTTGTTCAAATCATGACCCTGGGTTCAAAATTGGCCCCGCCATAGGGGTCACTTGATTTTATATGGACTTGTACTGGAAAACCCTCAAAAGATCTTCTCAGAAACCACAAAGCTTTGAGTTAAGATGTTTACTAGTGAACCTCAACAAAGTTTGTTCATATCATTGATTTTATATAGACTTATTCGAGCTATGACCTTCAAAATATGGATGGCAGCTACAGTTTTAGTGTGGAAATTAGATGATCTGGCTGTACTTCTGCATGGGTTATGTATTCAGTAAGACTCATAATACAATAATTGGCAATGAAGGCAATGTTTCTCAGGTGAGCGATTCAGTACCAATTTGACCCAATTTGATTTTTTTTTTAAATTCTGAGTATAATAGTTATCCTTAATTTTTATATTCTTTTAATAAAACATGATGAAAAGTATATTTGTCAACCTTAATGTAACTTGGTCAGAATGTTTGTTTATATCAAACCTCGGATGAATTCAAAACTGGGCCACATGGGGTCAAAAAGTAGGTAACCAGGGCAAATTTTAGAAATATCTTGTGAAAACTCTAGGGGCCTACATTTTTGTACCAGTCTTCATTACACTTGATAAGAATGATGACTGCATGAATTCCCAGTTGAGTGCAAAGTCAGGTAGGATCAAAATCTAGGTCACTTAGTCAAATGTAAGAAAAACAATTTAGATGCCACATTTTTTGTCATCATGCCTAACACAGCAATCTTACTCAGGTGAGCGACACGGGGCCATCTTGGCCCTCTTGATTCAATAAATTTAAGCAAACATTGATGTTCACCATGAGCTAAATCTCTTAACCAAGCAAGGCGATCCCCTATTTTTTAATTCATATGTACCTTCTAATTATTGTCTAAAGTACTAATATACAACATTTTAGAAATATCTGTCCGTAAGAAAGAAAAAAAAACCGCTGAAACGCCTTTATGTCACTGTTTGGTATGTCTGGAACTTTGGTCGTGGGAGCTAGCCTCAAGTTAGCGACGTATGGGTCATTCTTCCTGGTTCTACTGTTGCTGAAACGGTTCGTCGGGTTGTGCGCTGCTGAACAAGGGTTTCAGTTTAGGATGTTATTGTTTCATGTTTCATGTTTGGAATATAATGGGATTAGGTTTCGACGTGCATGTATATACCCCACCCGGCACGAAACAGTGTTGAATACATTGTAAGTTTGGTTCAAACGAATTTTATGTTGTTGTTGTTGTTTAAATTCCGCTCCATACTTAAGTGTTTGAATCTTGAAGAGATGTCAATTTCGGTGTTTATATGTCATAAGCCTGGAGTTTGAGGAAGATCAAATATATATTTTGTCACTTTGGTTTGAAACAATATCGTTTCAACCAATTTATTAAACTTATCCTTGTTGAGGTCAGGTTTGACAATGCACGTTACAGTATTTTATTTTGTTTTGAGTCCTTATGTTCAGATTGACACCAAAAGACAAAAAGGACGAAAAACATGAAAAATTATTTCTTATAATGAAATGTGTAGATTATTTACCATAAATTAGCTTAACAATTCTATACATTATACAAAAATAGGACTGAGAGACATGTGTATCTGTAAGATAAAAAAAAAATACTTATGTTGTAGCTTAAAATTCATGTTTGTGGAATTCAAAAACCTGCAGCATTTTATTGTTGAAAAGATATATAAAATAGATACAAACTGTTATCACGACGTTTATAATTTTGTAATCAGTAAGTGAAGAAAACAAAATAAAACTAAACACTTCTTTTTTTCTAAATCTGATCAGAAATAATGGTAAGAGAGAAAAATGGAACAGTTTTGACTCTGCCGGGATTCAAACTCACAACTCTCAATTTTAAATCAGGTGACAGTAATTTAGCCTATGTATGGAGGTATCAGTCCTGAAACCTTCAGAGAAATAGAAACATTAAAAAAGAAGAAATTCTAGGAGGTGGTGTACGGTCTTGACCGACATTAAAGCACGCCAGAGGAATTAAGGGAAAGTATGTATAGGAAAATGGACGATAGGGAGAGAGAACTTATCAATATCATTACAGTTATGTTTGTTGTTGCTTGCAATATTTTTGTCGACTCGATTGTGGGTATGGGCATGAAAGTTTTCATTTCCCTTGAATAGTGGAGCTTGATTCTATAAAAATGTGTTTGGAGATTTTTCTTCTTCATATTCTAAGGTTTAACCTTTATAGATATAATAGCATAACTTTAAATATTTTCCTTATTTTTTTTTCTTTAGACGTTCCTGAGCTCATGGGCTTCATGGTATGCCTCACTATAAAAAAAAAACAAAAAAAAAACAACAACAAAAAAACAAACAAACAAACAAAAAAAAAAAAAAAAACAACAAACATACATTTTATTGTAATAAGCTATAGGAAATGTTTGTATTTATATCCGAAACAGTACCTATCTCATTTTGACGTTTTAAATAGTACGCATAACGTCTGCAATTTCCCGCTTTTTTGACGTTACGTTATTCATGGTGACGTCGTTTCCGTTGTTAATGTTTAAAAGTTATTGTTATCCTGATAAAGGCGTTAGCTTAAACGTTGAAGTAATAACAATAATATTTTTTTCATACGTGTTGTTGTTTTATCCTCATTATAAGACAAAAAACATGCACTTTTTTTTTAAGAAAAAAGTATACAGCATGCATATGTATATATGCAAGGGCATAAAGGGTAAACTCTGGTTTAACCTTTACTTTATATATGCAGTAGGAAAACAACGTAAGTTTTATCTGTTTCTGTTTACTTACACAGAGTTCCTGAGCTCCATGCTGCGCCTGACACGGAACCCCGTGTATATCCTGATTGTCCTCGCCACGTGCATAAACTTGATAGGCGTGGCCGGAAGTGGTGCTTTTATGCCCAAATTTCTCTCCGCCCAGTACACCGTCCCGCTATGGCATGCAAACATTATCGTAGGTAGGCGCTTCGTCTTATTTTTTACTGCACTCTTTTAGACACTTAGCGTGCATATCATTTTTATTTCATTAAAAAAAAAATGTACATAATTAGGGCATACATGTGGGAATTCCTTTTCTCCATCTTTTAAATACAATGTCACATTCGTAGCTACTAGATCAACTCCGTCATTCTTTGTTGAAAAGGGACTCCTATATATTGATTATCTTCCCATACACATGTAATACTCTTAAAAGTACATACATTAAATGTGCCAAGAGGGCGAAGGTATAAGTACTATCTTAGCCATCAGATACACAAAATCAACCTAGACAAAAGGCGGATCCTTTTATTTCAGCCATCAGTAGCATTGCGGCAGTTTCCTTGGGGTCATTTTTTGGCGGGATCATAACTAGACGGATCGAGATGAAGCCCAAGATCACCATGAAGATGCTGATAGTCATGATCTCTGTCAACATTCTTTGCCTATCCAGTGGGTTCTTCCTGGGCTGCAATCAGCCAGATATTGTCGGTGATCCTGGAACAAGGTAATCATAGTTCCGGACAGTCGTCGTCAAGTGACAACGAACATTGATTGTAGATCCTATCTTATTCAATACTGACATACCGTATGGAATGCTTTTTAAATTTGGTCATGGAGCCGCAAAATCAAAAAAGGGAGCAACAAAACATTTTGTGAATCAATTACTTGTATTAACTGACGTAAAAAATGACAAGATTTAAAATATGCAAGTATTATATCGTTATTAAAAAGAAATTCGACACATTTACTGGGTATCTGATAACTTCTCCCTAAACTCGTAGGCCAAGGGTTTTAAAACTTATTTAGATTTTAGATACATACCGTCAACTTGAAAAATCAATGAAACCGCAGTTTAATAATACGTATGACTGCATAATGTAGAAAGTGTGTATCCAACATGGCCGCTATGTCCTATACAACATGCTTATATGCAAATGAGTTTGAAATGAAATGGCTGCCTATTATGGATTATTATATAGAAACTAGGTCAACAAGACGGCGTATTTTTGTTTGGGTCCAAAGAGGCATACTTACTACACTTGTCCAACTCTGGAACCATCTTGAGTGATAAATATTTATGTTAAAATAGCTAAAATCCCAATTCTAGAAAGAAAAGATTTCTTTTGAAACAGTCTCCATCATTGTATATAAATGATAAGTTCTGATATGCACGCAAAACTTTAAATCAAAAAGCGATGCATAACATTATTCACTTCTCCTGTTTAAGCGGAGAATCTCGGACTTTTCTCTACAATCCTCTAGACACATCTTGTCCGAAAAGTTGCGAATGTAACGATGAAAAATTCTTCCCTATCTGCGGGATCGACGGTAGAACTTACTTCAGTCCCTGTCATGCCGGATGTACGAGCAAGTCTGCCACCGTGAGCTTAAAATCATTCTTATTTAGACATTGAAGCCAAAACAAACTTGTTCATTTTGTATTGTGATGATTTTTTGCTTTTCGTTGATTTAATAATATTACGTTTAGTTTCAGAACATTCTCGTTTACTTAATTTAACTTTATTTTCAATCATTTTTTTTTAATTATCTTAATTATTTTGAATACGTTTTCATGTTTAAAACATACTGAGAAAAGATAATCTGATTTTTGATAAATAAATACATAAATAAATTGTAATTATTCTCTTAATGTTACATACACCATAAAATCAAAGAGTTTCGTTTATATGGGATAAGCGACAAGGACCGAGTCATCCGTGTGACGGAAACCTATAAAAGGAAGCGAATATTTTTGTTGCTGTCAGTTGGCTGCAGGTCTTCAAGGTGTGCAGATCGGTCAAATTAACTATACGGTTATAATTGGCTATATATAATAAACCCTTTATAATACGGGGACTTTGGTGGGTTTTATAAGCAGAGAATTAAATCACGGGTTTGCGGCGTATGTACCATTCCTCTTGTTTTGTTTTTCGGGCTTGTTTGTTAGCCGGGTCGCCGTTTATTTAGGGTTGGAGCTGTATTTTTAGCCACTGTTTGGTAAGTCTGGGACTTTGGTCGTTTCGGGTTGGTTCTGGGGGTTGCCTCGGGTTTGCGACGTATGAGCCATTCTCGTTGGGTCCCCTAGTGCTTGCACACATCGCCGGGTCGTAGACTGCTGAACAAAGGTTTCAGCTGAATTATGGTTTGAATGGAATGTTGGTTTCATACAGTATTGGTGTGAGGTTCGATACTGTGCTAGGGTTAATTGATTAAAGCAGAGTGTTTTATGTTATAGTCTTGGAAATTTGAGCATTACATTATTTGTATATTTTCTTTAAGATTTTTCGGTAACTCTGATTATTTTTTTTTCTTTGCTGGTTGTTTGAATTTAGTGGAATTTAGGTTTTAGGTAGAAACATTTGCATTATATTTCTGGTTTCGTCTGTATGGTGTTGTTTGAAAGTTTTAATGATCATTTGATTTTATTGAAATTAATTCACGCGTTGTCTGTACATATTTCGGTCAATACTTAATGTTAGTTTATTTTTCTAATTATAAGCTGGGAGCTTGAGGAAAATTCATTTTATCATATTTGTATATAGTTTCTGAAACTGGTTTGAAACAGGGTTGTTTCTTTTGGTTTTAATTGTTGAAGCTAGGCTCGGTTTAGTACACGTTACAGTATCTAAAATGACATTATAAACATATACTGTAATACACTAAATAAAATATGCTTTTAACTTTGTTAGATCAAAATGAAACATATAATAACGAAAAGAAATCCTAATTACCCGTTAATATAACTGCAGAGCACATGACCACAAAGTCTTAAGCATTGATATTTTTATCAGAGTAATGTCTGTGTGTGAAATATATAATTTATATTTAATATCAAAATAGAATTGAAGTTTATTTATACTTCAGGACTTCTTTAACTGCTCGTGTATATTGGGCGGGAAAGCAACGGGCGGACTTTGTGACCAGGGATGTACAACTAAACTTTACATATTTGCAGCTTTCACGTTTGTTGGCAAATTTTTTACGGCTCTTAAAATCATGCCAGGGTTTATTGCGAAAATTCGGTGAGTTTTCAAAAATATACTTTTATTTCAATATTATAAGCAAATAATGATATATATATAAGCTTGTTGTCATCTCAACAAACAATGGTGAGAAACTTTTTCCCCGTAAGTATAGCAACATCTACCAATGAATATCGTTCAAATATTTATTTGGTTTATTTCTTTCGTCATCATACATAATCAGGTCAAAAGCTACTCTTGAATAAATAAGAACCATAGAATAAGAACATTTCTGTTCGAATATTACAATGTTTTAATTAAGGGTGTGTTCTTCTTATGGTAACAGATGTGTGGCTGAGAAAGACAGAGCAGTGGCCACAGCTTGTGCTGGATTCTCGACATCGGCTCTTGGTGAGGTTTGGAACAATATTAAGCGTGCTATTGTCATTTATATTGCAAATTCTATAATCAATTAAATAAATGCGTTCATTGACTTGGATTAAAACTTTGCTTGCACAAAAATATAATTTTAATAATTTGTCTTTGTCAGCGAAAAATTGTTATATTTCTGTATATTAGGATGGATGCCAGGGCCTGTCATTTTTGGCCTTCTGATCGACGGCACGTGTTTATTATGGAAGTACACGTGCGGAGAGAGGCTCTCGTGCCTCTTATATGACATCGTGTTCTTCCGAAACGCGATTCACGGGTTCTACGTGGTGTCCGCCTGTATATGTCTAGTGCTCTACATCATACTGTATCTGTACTTCGTGATTCGACGTCAAGACGAATGGAGAGTGACGGATAAGACTAATGACGTCATGCGTCACGTACAAAATGGGGTATTTATTGTTGATTGTGCTCTAGTGCATTCAACACACTTTTCATATTTAAGACAGCAAACACTTATCCAAAATCTATTTTGTTACAGAGTATCTTTTCCTATGAAAACCATCGAAGTAACGTAATCCTGTAAACTGACCGTGACCGCCTTATGGTTTTCATGAGATTGTTTGCCCTACTTGATGGTTTATCACCAATGGTCATTAAGAACAGTAGATTGTTATTTCTTGATAACCTTGAATGTTCTCCATAAGATGCTATATGGAAAAAAAAGACATATGGCATTTTCATTGGATGACAAAATATCTATTTAGATGAATATTATTCATTATTTTAAGTGACTAATTGTTCCGTCATAAAATAGTAATATACTAGAATAAATTGATACTATTTTTCCATTTTTAGCTCATCTGATCTCAAAGTGCTCAGGTGTGATATTGTAATTTGCATTTGTCCGGCGTCCGTCATACCCTAAATGACATCTCCTCTAAAACGGCTGAGCAGATTTTAATGAAACTCAGTAGGAATGATCATTTGGTGGTACTGTAAAAATAGCTTAAACGGTCCTGGTTCGCTGAACAAGATTACCGCAAGAGATAAAATATAATTATGCTGTCCACAATTAGATTGTTTAGCAGATTCATTTCTTAAGCAAACTTTTTCTGTTTTGATATAGTGCTTATGGCCACAGTCTGTCGAACAAGTTTTAGTATTGCTGATATCGCCCTATTTGGTCAGGACTTATGGTCCTTGACTTAACAAGAACTGCCACATCTTATTTTGTCATCTTTTATTTTAAATGACATAATTATCCTTCTAAATCGCTGAGAATATTCTATTAAAACTTAAAAGGAACGATCCTTTGGTGGTACTGTACAAAGATGGTTCCGATCTACTGAACAAAATAGCAGCCAGAGCTAAAAATAGAAATAAGTCGTTCACAATTAGGTTGTTTACAACTTGGAGGTAGTGTTTATAGCTATAATCTCACATACAAGTTCGATTATGACCTATATTGCCCTATTAGGTATAGTCATTTAGTGTCAAATAGCTAAAATGGTTCCGGTCCGCTAACAAGATGGTCGTCAGAGCTAAAAGTAAAAATATCTTTAAAGGATATCTCCTCCTGATCGCTGTTCAGATTTTGTTAAAACTGATAGAAATGATCAATTGGCCCTGTGTTCTCGAAAAATAAAGGTAAGTAATTTCGAGAAGATGGGACTTGGTGGCACTGCACACTCTCCCAACTTCTAATGCATCAGTTTTTAAGTAGCTGTAGTTCTCTCTTGTTTTATCAGAACCCTTTATTTTTTCTAAGCAGGTCTTATTTTGACCACTCTCTAAATCGGATTATCAATGCACTCATGCAGAAAGAAATTGATTTTTAGCTCACCTGAGCACAAAGTGCTCAAGGTGAGCTTTTGTGATCGCCCTTCGTCCGGCGTCCGTCGTCGTGTGTCGTGCGTCGTCCGTCGTCAACAATTTGCTTTAAACGACATCTCCTCTGAAACCGCTGGACAGAATTTAATGAAACTTGGCAGGAATGTTCCTTGGGTGAGGCTCTACTAAAGTTGCTAAAATAAACTTGATCCATGAAGAACTCTGGTTTCCATGGCTACAAAAAAAAAAATGAAAACTTTAAAAATCATCTCCTTCAAAACTACTGGCCAGATTTTAAAATAAATTGGTACAGATGTTCCTTGGGTCAACCTCTACCAAAGTTGCTAAAATTATTCTAATCCGTAAAAAAACATGGCCGCCAGGGGCGGGGCTTATTTGCCTTATATGTATATAGAGAAACGTTTAAACAACATCTCCTCTGAAACCACTGGACAGAATTTTATTAAACTTGACAGGGATGATCCTTGGGTCAACCTTCACAAAAGTTGCTAAAATAAACTTGATCCATGTAGAACTCTGGTTGCCATGGCAACAAAAAGAAAAAAAAATGAAAACTTTAAAAATCATCTTCTTCAAAACTACAGGCCAGATTTTAAAATAAATTGGTACAGATGTTCCTTGGGTCAACCTCTACCAAAGTTGCTAAAATTATTCTGATCCGTAAAAAACATGGCCGCCAGGGGCGGGGCTTATTTGCCTTATATGTATATAGAGAAACCTTTAAACAACATTTCCTCTGAAACCACTGGACAGAATTTGATTAAACTTGGCAGGGATGATCCTTGGCTCAACCTTCACAACAGTTGCTAAAATAAACTTGATCCATGTAGAACTCTGGTTGCCATGGCAACAAAAAGAAAAAAAAATATGAAAACTTTAAAAATCATCTTCTTCAAAACTACAGGCCAGATTTTAAAATAAATTGGTACAGATGTTCCTTGGGTCAACCTCTACCAAAGTTGCTAAAAATTTTCCGATCCGTCATATAAAAAATGTAATGATCATATAAACAATGTAACAGTCATATAAACTATGTAATGTTCATATAAACAATGTAACAATCATATAAACAAAGTAATGATCATATAAACAATGTAACAGTCATATAAACAAAGTAATGATCATATAAACAATGTAACAATCATATAAACAATGTAATAATCCTATAAACAATGTAATGATCATATAAACAAAGTAATGTTCATATAAACAATGTAATGATCATATAAACAATGTAATGATCATATAAACAATGTAACAATCATATAAACAATGTAATGTTCATATAAACAATGTAATGTTCATATAAACAATGTAATGATCATATAAACAATGTAATAATCCTATAAACAATGTAATGATCATATAAACAATGTAATGTTCATATAAACAATGTAATAATCCTATAAACAATGTAATGATCATATAAACAAAGTAATGATCATATAAACAATGTAACAATCATATAAAAAATGTAATGTTCATATAAACAATGTAATAATCATATAAACAATGTAATGATCATATAAACAATGTAATGATCATATAAACAATGTAACAATCATATAAAAAATGTAATGATCATATAAACAATGTAACAGTCATATAAACAAAGTAATGATCATATAAACAATGTAACAATCATATAAACAATGTAATGTTCATATAAACAATGTAACAGTCATATAAACAATGTAATGTTCATATAAACAATGTAATGATCATATAAACAATGTAATGATCATATAAACAAAGTAATGATCATATAAACAATGTAACAATCATATAAACAATGTAATGATCATATAAACAATGTAATGATCATATAAACAATGTAATGATCATATAAACAATGTAATGATCATATAAACAATGTAATGTTCATATAAACAATGTAATGATCATATAAACAATGCAATGATCATATAAACAAAGTAATGATCATATAAACAAAGTAATGATCATATAAACAATGTAACAATCATATAAACAATGTAATGTTCATATAAACAATGTAATGATCATATAAACAATGCAATGCTCATATAAACAATGTAACGATCATATAAACAATGTAACGATCATATAAAGCCGATGCCTAACATTATGCAGCAAGATGTGGTCAAGCACCATACTAATTTAAAATTTTGAATAGGGGACGTACAAAAGTATCTTATTTTTTTTTTTGTAAAATGGGCGTTAACAGTAAGGAATAAAACAAATTGTTTATATAGTAGTAAGCTAAAACATTATTTTTGTGATTTTCAATATTATTGAGGGTTACCTTAATTTACTCATAATTCCTGTTTTATTTAGTATAATATCTAACTTATTTCGTTTTCTACATATTGAGTATATATTATACTTTGTTAAACATTTGAATAAATTCACAGTTTAGAAAATAAGATATCCCTAAGTGATGCATTAGAACTTTGGGTGAATATAGCTTAATTCATTCTGGTCAGCAGAGCGAGATGGCTGCAAGAGTTTAAATATAAAATTTATCTTTAAATGGCATCTCCTTAACCACTGCGTAGATTTTGATGAAACTCAATAGAACATGGTTAATCAGTATCAAGGCCAGTTGTCCACATTGATCAACACATTTAAATGAGATTATTTATTAAAGAGTTTTGATCCTTTGCTTCTGAACTACTATATATAATGTGCAATGCTATCCTCACTTTAGCATGTTCCTCTGTAGCAGTTGAATTTTAATGAGCTATTTAAGGCCATCATGGCCCTCTTGTTTATCTGCAGGACATAGATCGTACTGGTGGAAATGAATTAAAATAATAGTATATTTTTCAGGTTTATTCAAAGATGAAACAGAAGAAAAATGGGACCGTATAACTCTGTTGAAGAGGAAAAAAGGCTTTGAAAACCATTTTGATCTGTGAAGTTTAATGCATTTACTGAAAATCAACAGTATCTTGTACGCAAATTCATTGCTCTTAAGAATTAAATAACAAAATGTGTTGCTATATGAACTCATTCACCCAGTCGTGATTCTACCCAGGAACATATATCCCGTGTATCGATGCTATACGTAAAAGAACCTAGGGGCATTTGCAAAATAAGCTGGGGTTTAGCACCCGGACTCCCATGTATCGAACCACTGTCTTCTCTGCATGCTGTTTCTTCAGCAAAGAACAGGATCCTACTATTAAAAGGTTATTATTGACGGCAATGTCTAAACATTGCAATGATAATTAGTAAATAATGGTTAGTCATTACTTTAGAAGAAGAACACATGCTAATGGCAGACGGTATAACTTGTGTTCAGCTTTGATCCCACATATGCAACTTATTGTTTTCACTCATAATAAACATAATATCCAGATAGATATGATGTTGAATCCAGCCAAATATCAGCTGATGAATAAGTGAATGAGTGCGCGAATGAGAATTGGGTGAGAGATTGACTGACTGATTGAAGAGAGTAATGGCGTGGTTTTATTTCTGTTTTTGATCAAATCAAACCAAATGTATACCGGATTGTGTGTGTGTGTGTGTGTGTGTGTGTGTGTGTTTCCAGTATAGTATATTGCCAATTCTGAGAAAGCTCTATACAACGCAAAATAAATGTTTCTGATGGTGACCAATCATATTTGTTTGTTTATTTATTTTTGACCAATCATTGGCAGTATTGACGTTAAAAAACACCTTTTAGTTTCAAACATCTTTGATCATTCAAAGGTGGTCCATCAATTTTTCTGACCACTTTTTTTCTAAATGAACCAGGGTTCCGTCAGCCTAGGATGCAACTCTCGCTATGTCGTATCCCGTTCCTCCGTCACGTAGTGATGTGCATTAATGTAACGGACTTGATACATTTGTACTAGACACCCTTAATGGGACTGTCACACTCCAGCGTATGGCACTAACGCATGCGAACGTCACTGGCACTAGAACCGCATACCCTCGTCCCTGCTTTTTCTCCTAAATGACATATATTGAAACATGGTAAGGAACGGAATCCAACATCACTTGATTACGGAGCTTGTAACTTTGCATAAATTTATTCTACCATTGACTTGTATGCACGGTTCGATCGGTCTGATATTCAACTAATATATTCTATCATGAATTATCACCAAAAGGCACCCTTTACGCAGAAACGAATAGTCAATTTTCGGTTTATATCACTGATTTTGTCCCATTTCCACCCTTTCACCAGTTGCAGTTTGACCTCATGAGGGAGATGATGGAGGTAGCTCTTCTCCAACACCCGTATGATCTGATAGATTTGGAAGTTCGTTACACTCAAGAAAGGAAAATGCTGATGAGGAGGAGAAGAATAAGACGTGAAATTTGAGTTAAATAAGTTACAATTACATTATACAAAACTTACTCATATGTTAAACGTTATCCATACGCTCACATACGTTATCCATACGTTCATAAACGTTATCCATACGCTAAACGTTATCCATACGCTCACATACGTTATCCATACGTTCATAAACGTTATCCATATGCTCACATACGTTATCCATATTCTCACATATGTTATCCATATGCTCACATACGTTATCCATACGTTCTAACGTTATCCATACGCTCACATACGTTATCCATATGCTCATAAACGTTATCCATACGCTCACATACGTTATCCATACGTTCTAACGTTATCCATACGCTCACATACGTTATCCATATGCTCATAAACGTTATCCATACGCTCACATACGTTATCCATACGTTCTAACGTTATCCATACGCTCACATACGTTATCCATACGTTCACATACGTTATCCATATGCTCATAAACGTTATCCATACGTTCATAAACGTTATCCATACGCTCACATACGTTATCCTTACGTTCTAACGTTATCCATACGCTCACATACGTTATCCATATGCTCATAAACGTTATCCATACGCTCACATACGTTATCCATACGTTCTAACGTTATCCATACGCTCACATACGTTATCCATACGTTCACATACGTTATCCATATGCTCATAAACGTTATCCATACGTTCATAAACGTTATCCATACGCTCACATACGTTATCCTTACGTTCATAAACGTTATCCATATGCTCACATACGTTATCCATACGGTCATAAACGTTATCCATACGCTGACATACGTTATCCATATGCTCACATACGTTATCCATATGCTCACATACGTAATCCATACGTTCTAACGTTATCCATATTCTCACATACGTTATCCATATGCTCACATACGTTATCTATATGCTCACATACGTTATCCATACGTTCATAAACGTTATCCATACGCTCACATACGTTATCCATAGATGGATTCCAGTTAGGCTAAAAATAGTAACACCCATCTCATTTAAATACACATGGTCAGTTTGGGGGCAAAATATTAGCTGATAAGCCCTGATTCCTTTAACCTTGCATTCAATGAAAGGTTATATTATGATGGCAGAATTGACAGATTTTGATATTTTGAAGCATGTTAGCCTATCTCTTTATCCACGTTCATCATGGGATTAATTTGGGTATATGGAGAAATTAACCCTAAAAATCTAGGGACATTTTACCTGATCATATCAATGACTTAGAACTTTACCCAGGTATTGCCTAAAATATCCATATATTTACTATTACTTTGGTAATAGTGCTAGCTAATATACAAATGATGAAATTCAGTTACTTGGACTATAATTCATGATGTGAAGACACATATGTAAACAATAATACAGAAAGAAAATATTTTAGATTACAATGAGATTAACTTGCTTTTACCCTCTGCAACAGAATTTATGACATTTTTTCAATTGCCATGTCCAGATTGGTGCAGAAAAAAAGAACTGAAAAGAAAATGAAATGTGCAAATTATTTAATTGGCTAAACAATTAAAAGTGTTACACAGTAACAGGACTGAGAAGAAGGCCCATAAAAAGGCATGTGTTATATTTCTCTTTTATTTTTTTTTTACAAACTTGTAGCTCAAAATGTATGTTTTTAACAATGTACTGAATCTTTAAAGGTGTACTCTGTAACATATTGTAAGTTCAATAATTGGTTTTTGTTTTAATATTTGCAGCATTTTAATGTTTAATAAACATTTAAAATATCTTCATCTTTTTTTTTCAGAATTTAATGATCAGTAAATGAAGCAAGTACCTGAATTAATGTCATTTTACATTGGTACAGGACCATTAAATATATACCTATTACCTATACAAATTATGAAAATATTTTTTTCTTTCCTAATATGATCTGAGTATAAAGAGAAAAAACGACCATACTGAGATTTGAACCTACAATCCTCAGTTCCAAAGCAGTTGATAGTAAGGGATGAATCAGTTGGAGAGGATGCATTTTAGTCCGAGAATCTTAAAGGAAGATGGGACACTTGACCTTGAATCATCTCTTTCTGGCCAACTACAAACTTCTGAGACATTCTGGGAAGAACTGTATAAAAACTTAGCACACTATTGTCTAAGCTATCGCATCCAAATTTAACGTAAATTCAGCTTCACACATTGTTTTACCAACTATCTTTGCAAATAAGATGTGAACTTGTTCTTTTGTAATTTCTTCAGTAGTATACACAATGGTGGTCTCGAACACTTTGATATAAAAGATCTTTTTCAAGGGGCAATGCCCAGCATTTGTTAAGTACTTTTAAGGTTTTAAATTTCCAACTTTTTAATTTAGATCTTTTATATCAAAGTGTTCCAGAACCATCATTGTGTATATTACTTCTTCTTCAAGCTTTTGAAGCAATTTTTGTTCATGAAGTGGCACAGTCGATATTCCTGAAAGATGTGAAACATTGTGCTAGTTTTGGTTTTATTTCAATAAAATGTTAAAGGAAAACATCCCATTGTCATGTATTCAAAACTTGATAATTTACCCTTTATCTAATGACTTGATTTACCATATCAAACTATAACAATAATATATAATTAATAAGTAAATTTTTTAATAAGTCAGGAAAACCATTTTAGCTTTATACTTTCACACAATATATTTTTTTACAGAGTAGACCCAGATCAGATGGTATACTGTAGGAGCTCTGTGTGTTATGTTAACAGCATTTAAAAATGTCTTAAATTGTTAAATTAATGAAAGGATAATCCTGATTAACTATAATGTATCATAATACTTTTTTCTTGAGGCCTATCTGACAGCTGTAATATTAGGACAGTGGCAGCAAGGCTTGTGATGTCATCTGATGATGTGCATGACTCTGTCCGGATCTCTGATATCATCTGGAGATGCTACTTCTTTTAGAAGATGTAACACCTTATAAATTTAATGTTGGTATGAAATTAGGATGTCTATATACATTAGTTGATTTCCCTGATGTAAATTATGCAAGAAACAAATTACTTAGTATGGTGTTATTGTTTGTAATTTATTTTGTTTAAGTCAAAATTACAGTTGCAACTTCACATTCTATAGTTTAGATATCAAAAAAGATCAAATAATTCATTCAATGTTACCTTCATGAGAATTTTGAGTATACCGAAGGAATTCAGTATATCTTTGTAGGTTTTCCAGTTAAAGGATCTATCAAAAGTCGCAGTTTAAATCTAGCCCATGCCTTAATATTCCGTAAAGGCTATTTTGTAATAAGATCTATATGTAAATAAATTCCTTTTCCTTTATCTTGTCTGTCACTACACCCTATTTACCATGTTTACTGGGTTCATGAAGTTAATCTACACACTGACCATCACTGACCAGTGTGTAACTCATTTACAAGAGGTGGCTTATCAGCAGGCTTTCTGCCCCCACTGAATGATTCATCAGGTGCCCAGCGAGGCGTTGTGAAACTGGAATCTGTCTATACGCTCACAAACGTTATCCATACGCTGACATACGTTATCGATACGTTTATAAACGTTATCCATACGCTGACATACGTTATCCATACGCTGACATACGTTATCCATACGTTTATAAACGTTATCCATACGTTTATAAACGTTATCCATACGCTGACATACGTTATCGATACGTTTATAAACGTTATCCATACGCTTATAAACGTTATCCATACGCTGACATACGTTATCCATACGTTTCACAGTTATCCATACGCTCACATACGTTATCCATACGTTATAACGTACATACGTTATCCATACGATCACATACGTTATACATACGCTCACATACGTTATCGATACGTTCACAGTTATACAAACGTTCACATGCCTTATCCATACGATCACATACGTTATACATACGCTCACATACGTTATACATACGTTAAACATACGCTCACATACGTTATACATACGCTCACATACGTTATACATACGTTATATATACGTTTACATACGCTCACATACGTTATAATTATTAACTGATATCCGACAGTCAACGTTTTACTTTTTTCTGAAAGACATTACTTGTCTAGAAAGACATTATACTTTTTTTTTACATAAATTACACTTTAAAATTGATGTAACAAAAAAAAAAAAGAGGCTGCGCGAACGCGCCAATATATATTATTCAATAAGTTTGACACCTATCTTGTCTAAATACAGATGTTATAACCCGATCTGAAGACATTACTGAGACCCTGACTTATAATAAAATCATCATAGATTTGAAGCTTTGATTAACAAATATAATAATGCGCTGATAGCACTGAAAGAATATGTGTGATGATAGCGCATTTCTTGTATTTAACAAAGTAAGTTAGATAAACGATGATCAAATTCTCAAGCGATGCCAATAAACCCAATATTACAAACTTGCTTTAACCTTGTGGGAACACGGTCGTTACAAGAAAAGATGAACATACAATAGTTTCAATGGACTACTAATATTAAGAACATCGTCACTCTTTCTCTTCCAGTTTTATCTTGCCTGTAATATATAATATCTATACCAATATGTGTATCTAAATCAAAAGGAAACAAATAAAAACAGCAAACTGTTATTATATTATTTATGTATGGTATTTTTTCCATTTCATTTTATAAACACATATACTTAATATAGGTAAATTGAAGATATTCAATATTACAAATATATATTTAATTACATGTATATTCTAAAAAATATCCTAAATAGTTAAGAAAAATATATTCAAACATTCTTATGATTTAGTGAATATTCTTTAAGAAAGTCTCGATACAGACTGATCATATTTATTTACTTGCTGATATTTATTTAAAATTCTTGATAATCACCAACTTTCGGTTTTCATAAAGAATGCAGAGAGACCCCCCGTGAACCATTGTGCCCGCATAATAAACCGCTGCGCTACGAGGAGCGTGACGTCACCTCTACATGGTAGAATGCTCGTGCACCAACAAAACCGAAAGTATTGGGTTTACTTTAAGAAGGTAACCAGAGCAATAACGCACTTTAGACTGTAGAAAGTGCCGAGGTTGTATCCCATGTTGGTACACCACTAAACAATTTGTCTGAGTTTCGCAGCGCAGATGCTGATACTTGAAAGTTAGCTCGCATATTCATAGCAAAGACTCTCTAATGTTCCGTGAGATACTAACTTTGAGCAACTCACCTGTTTTAGTGATCCCCGGTCGATTTTTAGACCCTTTTTGTTTACAGCAGAGAATCACCTGTGCGAATGCAGAGCGATTGCCGATACAGCAATTTCTACAGAGAGACCGCCGATATGTTTCTGCATCATGAGTTTGGATAATTGATGCCCGATACGCTCTCATTCAGACGTGAAGATATCTAGCCTTGGCCAATATGGATAAACAACATTCATGTAGGCATATAAATAAAACACTATATAAAACTGAACAGAGGTTATACACAACTGTGGAACCGAATAAACCAACTGGGGATAATACCGGTGAATATAGTCAGAATGACATATATTAATTATTTTATTGCCGCAGTTTTATAAAAAAAAAATCGACGAATTATTATTTTTGTCACCGTTAAACTTAAGTAATTTAAATTCATCAATTTAAGAGTCATTTTAGCAATAGGTTCAATCGGTTTATGGCGGAACCTCTGAAACACCGGAAATGCTCTGTTGACTTCCAATGAAATGTCTTTAATATACCTGGTATTATATCAAGAGCACGAGGATGGTTGAATAAGTATTGCAACTTTGTCTGTAAAACACAAATTAACACAAGCACAGTGGAATTTTTTTTAATTTCAAACCTTCGAAGTAATTTCCCTTTACCTTTATGCAAAGTTTTAACATTTTGATCCAATTATGAAAAGCGCCTTCATAGTCTTATTTGGGTATAGTCTTGAGGTACTGGAAAATTGCTGACCCTTAAAGCATTTCTGCTGTGATATATGCGACCCTCATGGATTTTTTTGATTTTGGAAATAAAAAAGGTCACAAGGGGCGAGGTCGAGTGGGTAAGGTAGAACAGACACGCCCCTGTACTTCAACAACTGTGTCGCTATAGATGACTCGTGAGCAGGATCATTGTCATGCAGTACGGTCATACCTGATAAACCGACAACTTGGCGCCTCTTTTTTAACTTTTTCTCAAGCTTTTTAAGTACAATATCACAATATACTTTGCCAGTAACTGTCCTACCACGCGGAATTGCCACCTGGACGGTTTCTCCACGATTATTGAAGAAATCAGCGTACATGACCTTCTTTACACTTGAAATCCTTTTCCTACAGAAGGTTTGTTTGCCCGTTTGGTGGTCCATATTTTGTTACTGTACTTTCTGTTTGGCTGGAAATAATGCACATATGTCTCCTCACCATTCACAAGGTTAGAAAACTTTCTCTGGTTGAATTTAGGGCACGGTTTCAACAATATTCGGACGGTCGAAACACGCTGCCATTTTTGGTCCTCAGTAAGCAAATGGGGTATCCATCTGGCACCGATACGCCGTACTTTCAAATCGCGTTTCAGGATCATAAAAGCTGATCAACTGCAGCACTGGTCGAGCTCCTGTATACTGGTCGAGCTCCTGTACACTGGTCGAGCTCCTGTACACTGGTCGAGCTCCTGTACACTGGTCGAGCTCCTGTACACTGGTCGAGCTCCTGTATACTGGTCGAGCTCCTGTACACTGGTCGGGCTCCTGTATACTGGTCGAGCTCCTGTACACTGGTCGAGCTCCTGTACACTGGTCGGGCTCCTGTATACTGCGAGCTCCTGTACACTGGTCGAGCTCCTGTACACTGGTCGAGCTCCTGTACACTGGTCGGGCTCCTGTACACTGGTCGGGCTCCTGTACACTGGTCGGGCTCCTGTATATTTGACACAATTATTAACTAAACATGTTAATCGTAGACCAGGATTAAGATCAGCCAGTGATTCCAGCATTACATATGATGTGCCGTTTAACAGGAAAACTAGGTTTAATGATAGAAGTTTCTGCACTATAGGGCCGAAATTATGGAACAATCTGCCTCCGTATATTAAGCAAACCGAGTCAATAGATGAGTTTAAGAAAAAACTAAAAACGCATTATTTCGCACAGTTTTACGACTGGTTTTAAAACTGATATTGATTTGAATTATCTGATATTTTACATAACATTGTCCGGAGCTTTTATAGTTTTGTCATCTGCTTTTATTAGCTTATTTTCTTTTTTAAACATAAACTAGTAAAGTACCTTGATGTCCATCTTAAATCTGTATTTTAATTTGATGTTTTTATGCTTTTTCGCTATATCTTATATGTATTTGTTTACACTTTTTGGAGAGAATATATGTATGTTTATTGTACAACGCCATTGAATATTATGTATAGAAATAGGTGTTTCATCAAATAAACACGTTTAACGTTTAACTGATCCTGTCCTTAGCTATCAGACGCGTAGTCCAACGTGCATCCTTTTTCAGGATATTTTGTACTTTTTGGATTATTTGAACGACAATTGCGCTGTCTTGCCTTCCTGGCCTTACTGCACTTTCAACTAACTCAATCCACGTTTAAAGCGCTTATACCATCTCGTGACTGTTGAATACGATACAACCCGATATTTATATGCAACACATAATTCGTCAAATATTGCTTTGGCAGGTTTACCTAGTTTAAAACGGGTTTTTATATACCCTGTTATTTCTTTACTAATTTCTTTTGCCATAACATACATAGTACCTTCGAGTGTACACACTTTGAATGAATGTAATATTAAATAGAGAGATTTCAAGTGTTTTAACCAACAGGTAGATATTGAATTGAACCCACGATATGAATATCAAAGGAAAAGCATGGACATGGTGGCAAAAATTGTAACACTTATTGGACCATCCTCGTAATAGTAGTAAACACACCCGTACATCAACAAGGCCATTTTCTTTCTTTAAAGCCTTATTTCTAACTCATCAGAATAAATTGATAATATTCATACATGTTCATCATTTGAGTTCCATAACCACATCAATATTTAATTTTAAGCACTATTCATCATGTTTGGAAGATGCTCGCAAATAAATTTCGTTATTTAAAGAATCTTGCATCAATGAATGTTATATTTTTACTTCACATTTTCCTTATAATGAAAATATCTTTATTCTCATAAGCTGGGGGACTTAAATCTTATTAAAAATATTAGTGTAGCGGAAAACTCATGGAAATATTGTCAGTATAGCGTAAAATACAAAATCAACAACATGTATATTGTTCTTGATCATAACCCAAATGAACTGGTGGGTGTTGTGGTCGTTGCTTTCCAGATCGATGTTCGCAGGAGTGGGGATACATGGTAAGCAGCTCTTAATCAGTCCCAATGACGAGATTATAATTAGAATTATATAACAAAAAACTTGTGTACTGGTCAGTCGTCCATTGTTGGAGTGGCTTAAATCTGGCACATACCTGACCGTGAATAGAAATAATCCTCGCTGAAAACTTTACACGTTCCAAAATATATTCTGTCGTAGCACGGTTGTTTAAAGAGTTCGGTCTCATTCACCCGTAAGTATATGTGCAAATCTGGATTAAAGGGACTGTGTTTAATATACACTTAATATACATACGTATGTTTATTTAAATACATTAGGTTTTCTACCGCCCCTTATTTGTTACTCACAATTTGTTTGTCTGTAAAGAAATATCACCCCACAAGCAGTATCTCTGTCAGCTTGTCTGTAAAGAAATATCATCCCACAAGCAGTATCTCGGTCAGCTTGTTTGCATAGAAATATCACCCCACAAGCAGTATCTCGATCATTTTGTCTGTATAGAAATATCACCCCACAAGCAGTATCTCGGTCAGCTTGTTTGTATAGAAATATCACCCCACAAGCAATATCTCGGTCAGCTTGTTTGTATAGAAATATCAACCCACAAGCAGTATCTCTGTCAGCTTGTTTGTATAGAAATATCACCCCACAAGCAGTATTTCGGTCAGCTTGTTTGTATAGAAATATCTCCCCAAAAGTCGTATCTCGATCAGTTTGTCTGTATAGAAATATCTCCCCACAAGCAATATCTCTGTCATTTTGGAAGACTGAGATAGAGCTTTTATTGAACATTTGAATTTTCAATATCTATAGCCGACAGATACAGTATAAAATTTGCATGAAAGTTTTAGAGGAAATGCTTTACACAATATATCTCATATATTTACATTTTTATTCCTGTTCTGTTAATATCACCCCACAAGCCGTATCTCGGTCAGCTTGTTTTTATAGAAATATCACCCCACAAGCAGTATCTCTGTCAGCTTGTTTGTATAGAAATATCACCCCACAAGTCGTATCTCGATCAGCTTGTCTGTATAGAAATATCACCCCACAAGCAGTATCTCGGTCAGCTTGTCTGTATAGAAATATCACCCCACAAGTCGTATCTCGATCAGTTTGTCTGTATAGAAATATCACCCCACAAGTCGTATCTCGATCAGTTTGTCTGTATAGAAATATCTCCCCACAAGCAATATCTCGGTCATTTTGGAAGACTGAGATAGAGCTATTATTGAACATTTGAATTTTCAATATTTATAGCCGACAGAATAAAATTTGCATGAAGGTTTTAGAGGAAATGCTTTACACAATATATCTCATATATTTAAATTGTTATTCCTGTTCTGTTTAAAGACATGGTATACATATAAACAGTATACCTAAATTGATAATGATGCAACGGAAAGTATTATTCGACGTAATATATAGACCTGTTATTCCAAAATACTAACAGCAGTAACTGTTGGTCATTATTTCCAGATAAATTGTTGTCTCAATGCATGCGATCTGATAAAGGGCCACCAGTCCCAAGACTTAAGTTAGTTTTTCACAAAAGTAATAAATAAATAAATAAATAAATAAATAAATAAATAAATAAATAAATTATTGTTTCAAGGGTTAATCTCTGCTTTACCATTTCTTAATCTTTATGATAAGACGCATTAAAGCAGATATTTATTCCTGACATATATGAATTGAGAATTTCTAATTTTACAAACCTGTTGATATATAAAAAAAATACCAAAGATAGATAGTATATGCTTTTAGGTGCTTTCAGTACATTGAGCGTCAAGCAAGTATCATTTTTACAACCTTCCTCAAGCCTGCGGCCTTTCATTTCAGGGACATGCAGAAGTTCTAACTGGGAATTTAACATTGATTTATAACAAGAGTTAACATTGTTTTATAAGTTAAACATTACTTTAAAGTAAAGTTAAATATTGCTTTATAGGAGAGTAAAACATTGATTTATAACTGAGTTGAACATTGCTTTATAGCAGAATTTAACATTGCTTTAAAAGAGTTTAACATTGCTTTAAATCACAGTTTTTACATCTCTTTACAGCAGGCTAAAATTGCTTTATGACAGGGTTTAACATTGCTTTATGACAGAGTTAAACATTGCTTTATGACAGAGTTAAACATTGCTTTATGACAGAGTCAGACATTGCTTTATGATAGGGGGCGGAGGTTAACATAGCTTTATGACAGAGTTAAACATAGCTTTAGGACAGGGTTTAACGTTGCTTTATGACAGAGTTAAACATTGCTTTATGACAGAGTTAAACATTGCTTTATGACAGAGTTAAACATTGCTTTATGACAGGGTTGAACATTGTTTTAGGACAGAGTTAAACATTGCTTTATAACAGAGTAAAACATTTCTTTATGACAAGGTTTAACATTGCTTTATGATAGGGTTAAAACATTGCTTTATGACAGAATTAAACATTGCTTCATGACAGGGTTTAACATTGCTTAATAACAGGGTTTAACATTGCTTTATGACAGAGCTAAACATTGCTTCATGATAATGTTTAACAATACTTTTAAAATGGTTAAATACAATTCTGCAAAAACAAAATAATATCGACAATACTCGTACTATTTGTTATAATAATAACATTCATATGTTGAAGATATTTTGAATAATTTTCATCATCATTCATTTTAGTGAAAATAGTATTGCTTAATGAGGTCTTGTACAAAGATGAATGATGTATGATTGATTGCTTTAAGGATCCTGTACAAAGTTGAACATGTATGATTTTATTGCTTAATAGCATCTTGTATAAAGCTGAACATGTATGATTTTATTGCTTAATAACATCTTGTACAAAGTTGAACATGTTTGATTTATTGCTTTAAGGATCCTGTACAAAGCTGAACATGTATGATTTTATTGCTTAATAGTATCTTGTATAAAGCTGAACATGTATGATTTTATTGCTTAATAACATCTTGTACAAAGTTGAACATGTATGATTTATTGCTTAATAGAATATTGTATAAAGCTGAACATTTATGATTTTATTGCTTAATAGCATCTTGTACAAAGACGAACGTTTATGATTGTATTGCTTCAAAGCATCTTGTACAAAGATGAACATGTATGAATTTATTGCTTAATAGAATCTTGTACAAAGACGAACATTTATGATTGTATTGCTTCATAAGATATTGTACAAAGATGAACGTGTATGATTATATTGCTTTATAGGATCTTGTATATAAATAAGTGTGTATATTTTATGGCTTCATAAGGCCTTGAGCAAAGATGAATGAGTATGATTGTATTGCTTTATAGTATCTCGTATTAAGATTAACATGTATGGTTTTATAGCTGTAAAACATAGCATATTGTACAAAGATAAACGTGTATGATTGTATGCTTCAAAGCATCTTGTACGAATATGAACGTGTATAATTGTATTGTTTTATAGGATCCTGTACAAAAATGAACGTGTATGATTGGATACAGACGTAAAAGTACAGTGAAATGACCAGGGAGTATTTTCACCGTATTGTGTTTATCCTATCAATATTTGCCATGCTTAATAAAAAAACTGCCGAAAATTTCCCAGTAGCGTTATTATAATGACTCAACAAAATCCCTCGGTACGCACGGGTAATTCGTATCTCGCGCATTGCGAAGCAACACAAAGAGGGAAACGCCGTACAGCCAGGTGATGGGGACGATGCAAAGGCAGGAGACGTGGACGAGATAAAAGGTAAAGGCAGGAGATGGGGACGAGATAAAGGGTAAAGGCAGGAGATGGGGACGAGGTAAAGGGTAAAGGCAGGAGATGTGGACAAGGTAAAGGGTAAAGGCAGGAGATGTGGACAAGGTAAAGGGTAAAGGCAGGAGACGTGGACGAGATAAAAGGTAAAGGCAGGAAATGGGGACGAGGTAAAGGGTAACGGCAGGAGATGGGACAAGGTAAAGGGTAAAGGCAGGAGATCGGGACGAGGTAAAGGGTAAAGGCAGGAGACGGGGACAAGGTAAAGGGTAAAGGCAGGAGATGTGGACAAGGTAAAGGGTAAAGGCAGGATATCGGGACGAGGTAAAGGGTAAAGGCAGGAGATCGGGACGAGAAAAAGGGAAAAGGCAGGAGATGTGGACAAGGTAAAGGGTACAGGCAGGAGATGTGGACAAGGTAAAGGGTAAAGGCAGGAGATGTGGACGAGGTAAAGGGTAAAGGCAGGAGATGTGGACGAGGTAAAGGGTAAAGGCAGGAGATGGACAGAAAGGGTAAAGGCAGGAGATGTGGACGGTAAAGGGTAAAGGGGATGGACGTAAAGGTAGGCAGGAGATGTGGACGAGGTAAAGGGTAAAGGCAGGAGATGTGGACGAGGTAAAGGGTAAAGGCAGGAGATGTGGACGAGGTAAAGGGTAAAGGCAGGAGATGTGGACAAGGTAAAGGGTAAAGGCAGGAGATAGGGTAAAGGCAGGAGATGTGGACAAGGTAAAGGGTAAGAGGGATGGACAGGTAAGGGTAAGCAGGATGTGACAGGTAAAGGGTAAAGGCAGGAGATGTGGACAAGGTAAAGGGTAAAGGCAGGAGATCGGGACGAGGTAAAGGGTAAAGGCAGGAGATGTGGACGAGGTAAAGGGTAAAGGCAGGAGATGTGGACGAGGTAAAGGGTAAAGGCAGGAGATCGGGACGAGGTAAAGGGTAAAGGCAGGAGATGGACGAGGTAAAGGGTAAAGGCAGGAGATGTGGACGAGGTAAAGGGTAAAGGCAGGAGATGTGGACGAGGTAAAGGGTAAAGGCAGGAGATGTGGACGAGGTAAAGGGTAAAGGCAGGAGATGTGGACGAGGTAAAGGGTAAAGGCAGGAGATAGGGACGAATTAAAGAGTAAAGGCAGGATATGTGGACGAGGTAAAGGGTAAAGGCAGAAGATGTGGACGAGGTAAAGGGTAAAGGCAGGAGATGTGGACGAGGTAAAGGGTAAAGGCAGGAGATGTGGACGAGGTAAAGGGTAAAGGCAGGAGATCGGGACGAGGTAAAGGGTAAAGGCAGGAGATGTGGACGAGGTAAAGGGTAAAGGGCAGGAGATGTGGACGAGGTAAAGGGTAAAGGCAGGAGATTGGGTAAAGGCAGAAGATTGGGGCAAGGTAAAGGCAGATGATTGGGAGAAGGTAAAGGCAGGAGATTGGAGCGAGGTAAAGGCAGGAGATGGAGGCGAGGTAAAAGCTGGAAATGGAGGCAAGGAACGGTAAAAGCAGGAGATGGGGACGAGGTAAAGGCAGGAATGGGGGCAAGGTAAAGGCAGGAGATGGGGCGAAGTAAATGGTAAAGGCAGGAGATGGGGCGAGGTAAATGTAAAGGCAGGAGATGGGGCGAGGTAAATGGTAAAGGCAGGAGGTAGGAAAGAGGTAAAGACAGGAGATCGTGGCTTATGGCGATATATAATAGTATTTTAGGAGAAAAATAGTATCTAAAGTGAATCAAATACAAGCAACATTTTAACATTAATAATAAAAAAATGGTTATTTGATAAAACAAAAAAGAAAATATCACATTTTTTTTCATATTACACTAGGGACACATTGTTAACTCATTCATCACTTTATCACATTCAGCATGGTTCTAATGTATAATAAATGAAGCAATCATATAAAGTGGGGACTGTTTTTTATCGCAAAGAATAATTTCAATTGCTTCCTCGAAACCATCATCATAAATTACAAAAATTAATATAAATGATACACTCGTACATGTACGAATACACAGCCATATTATTCATTTGTCAACATATTGCCTTGTATACGCCGATCCCTTTTATGTTCATGTTTTTGTTAGTCAGAAAGAGGAAGAACACACATGATATTAAATTCCGTGAGAAATCAAAGCACTGAGAGCACTGTCAGAAGCGAAAGTTAAAATGTGTGAAGTATAAAGACAAACCCTTTAATTTTTTGTGGTATGCATGTAAAAAATCAGGGAAGTTAAATCTTATGAAAACAGCAGGTAAGACAGATTAATTTATTCATTGGTTTCTGTCAACTTAAACAAAAATTGATAAGGAATAGTGGTTCTTAGTATTGATCCTCTCAATACCTTTAATACTTCATGGATTTGCTGCAGACAGAAATAATTTTAATAGAAAAGCAAGAAAGTTATTGTTCTTTGTCACTTCACATTCTTTCCATGTGTAAAGAATAATATTCATGCCTTCAATAGTTTTTAAAATATGTTCTAGAAAAACATAATTTCACCATACAATTAAGTAATAGAGATGAAGCAAGGTAGGGTTATTGTTCTTGGTAAGTAAAGCTTCACCATTGTATAAAGTATATACTCAATCTCTAAAGTGCTTTCTGTGTTATTACATACAGATACGACTAGAGACGATTAAAAACAAAATGTTTCATTTGACGGCTTACATTAAACATAATGGCTCCCTCTCATTTCTACTGTTTTGATCTTATAACCGAACCTGTCTATGCGCAGGACCCTCATATTAGATAAAAAATCGACATCTCTATAAAAAAATATATATAGAGAGAGGGGTCTTTTGTTTTTGGACTGAATATCAGGGTCCTGTGGTCTATGATTTAAATCAAAAGGTGTTAAACGCAAAATAATGGAAATATAAAAACTAGAATTAAAAATTCTAGATATATAACCCAAGAATATAAAAAATAAGTATTACAAAAAAAAACCCCGAAAAAATCTCAGCTGGACTAGAACTCACGACCCTTTGTAAGAACAAAATACTGAGCTAATTCCGTAGCCACAAATTTGTGGTGCAAATAAGGTTATATATAGGTAGTTTAATGAATGAAACTGCGGATGAACACTGGATTATAAACTTGCTTCTTTTACAGTTTTATTTGCAAAGAAATTGTGATTATACCCAATGCTTTCAAAATCTCAAAATCTTGCAATATATCTAACTTTTATCAAAACTGCAATGTTGACTAGAAAATTCTAAAATAATATATGCATGTCCCTTTAAGTAATTACAGATTACTGTAGCTGTTGAGGGATTAACGAACACGGTGCTGTACAATTATTTACACACAATGATTTTGTTCATGAACCATTTTCATTGTTTGGATTTAAATCGGAAACCAGATTTAAAAAACGTGAGTATATTTGAAAGTTTTATACATCTGATATGTGTTCACCATGATAATAATGTATCTAAACATTCTTTTAAATGAAAGTTTTAAAATTAAGTTTTTAGAGCTAGATACTAAAATATTGATGCTCTCTAAAATGTTGCTTATTCTTCTATAATTATTAATCTCCACTGTCATTCATCTCTCTCTCTCTCTCTCTCTCTCTCTCTCTCTCAGTTTAACAGACCCCTTGCTAAAATAAATAAATAAATAAATAAATAAAAATAAAGTAAAATTTGTGCATTTCTTGAACTTTTTTATCCTCTCTGTAAGAGATTTGTAGCAAAACTCTTAAAACTGGGGGTACTGAAGACCAATATTGGGGTCAGTGCGCACAATCACACACTTATACACGGACACACACAAAATATACAGAATAAATCATTCACATCGCACTTAAGTTTAAAATAGCTTCCTTTTATACATGTATAATATAGTTATCGACTGTACATAAATTAAGTTGAAGTCCAATAACAAGGAATAAAGTATAGAACAATACACTTAGTGTAGGTTTGGGGAGGTACATGTGTTTGAAATGGATTCATTTGATGTAAACTTTTACATTAAAGTAACAACATACGGGTACGAGATAAATCACATTTCAGAAGGCGGTTCAAAGTGCCGGACAGTTCTCGGATGCTAACAAACCAGGAATATGGCGACAAAGGACTATCGGGATTTGGACAGTCTGTCCTTTGGTGTCACCAAAAGAATTTCTAAAAACAAAATCCTCTAATTCTGCTACCCGCCGTGAGTACCAGCGAATGCTTGCAGAGCGCGAACTGAAGCGTAAAACAGATGACGTGCCTGTTATGAATGATGACAATGATCAGAGAACAAAGACAGTTCGGTTCGAATGTCCTCTTCCTACTGCAGTTGTTGTCATAAGAAAGGAATCCGTGCCGGAAATTACCTCATTTCCGCTTCCGGAAAATAACATAGATGGGGGTGTAGATGACGTAGATGGCACTGTCAAGCGGGATGAAAGTAAGACGAGAGCTTCACACGGTGCCCGAATGTGTATGATATCTGCAGTGGTACACATGAAGTGTTTGGCCCATAGGCGAGCGAAAAGTGTGCAGGAACTGCGAAAAGTACCTTTAACGTCGATGGACGAGGAAAATCTGCGAAAACTAAGATCAGTCAAAGAAGACCCAGACAGCGACACTGAAAATGAGTTTGATAGTCTAAAAGGTTGTCGTTACCTGCGCGGAGTTGAGGGTGACAAAGAATTAACAGTGGAAGAAATATTTCAATAACATTACATATATTACATAAACTTTGTAAAACGTAAACCATTTCAGAACATTTCATACTTCCCTAACAATCCTCAAGTAAAAAACTGCCCATCTGCGCCACCTAGTTATGTGCTGTTATCTAGGTTTTATCTATGTTTTAGCGGAGAATTTTTATACATGTACAATATACTATTAAAGCAATAAATTTTGTATGTATATTTTTTAAATAGATGATGTATGAACTGTATCCATAAACCATGCTTGTGATATAGCTAAGTGATATAATTATGTCATCATATGTTCACAATCGAACTACCTTCTGTTTTGCATTAACTGTTTATAATTAACGTTTATTATTATTTAGTTTTATTGTTTAAATCTATATGTAAATGAAATGGATTCTTTGATATTGTATACTTACATAAATTGACCATTGAATAAGAATGTACTCGAATTCTGCGAGACAATATGTAGGATGAAAAGAAATTAAGATATTACAAATTAGACAAATCTTTAATTTATTTTGTTATCTTAAAGCCCATTTCATAATTTTCTCTTTCTTTCTTCCTTTGTTCTATAGCTCTTTCTTTCTCTGTGTCCTTTAAATTCCTCCTTGGAGGCCACGATTATACGACGTCTACTTCGATCTGAAACCAGCTCAGTTCATGCCCCCCCATCCCCCTTGTTCCTTGCGTTTTCATCGGTCGAATCGCGGGCGCGTGATCACCCAGTATGTAGGGATGTTGAAAATCCATATAGACCATTTCACCAGAGGAACATCAATATCCGTATAATGGGCCAATCAGTGACTGGGGAAAAATCTCAAACCATAGAACAATAATTATGTGGAATTATATTCCAGTCTGGAAGTAATCGTTGGTCCGGTCTAAAGGGTCAAAAGAAACCAAATGTCGTCTAAAAGTGATTAGAATAAAAAGAATTTCAAATTCACTTGAATTTAATTCCATGTGTTCGTAAGTGTCGCATAATATAATGCCCATGTTATCCATACTGCAATGTTGCCTAACGGAAAAAAATGGGACAAAACTTACTAGTTATTTGTCGAGGTTATATTTTATGACCGACCCTTAATACACATGAAAGAATGAAAAAAATGTGACTAGAAAGGTGGTTGATGAAACAAATTATTAAAAGGGTTTGGTACTGACTCAGCACGGAAATATAGGGAGCAGTAATGATCATAATTCGGCAAGCGACTCGCCCTTTATGAACATTACTGACCCCCTATATATCTGTGAAGGGTAACGTCTCGCCCTTTATGAACATTACTGACCCCCTATATATCTGTGAAGGGTAGCGTCTCGTCCTTTATGAACATTACTGACCCCCTATATATCTGTGAAGGGTAGCGTCTCGTCCTTTATGAACATTACTGACCCCCTATAAATCTGTGTAGGTACCGACTCGCCCTTTATGAACATTACTGACCCCTATAAATCTGTGAAGGGTACCGACTCGCCCTTTATGAACATTACTGACCCCCTATAAATATGTGTAGGGTAGCGACTCGCCCTTTATGAATATTTTATTCTTCTGTTCCACACAAAATAAGACCAATTTTATGAAAATCTATCAATGATCAAAGGAGTTCCGGCAATGGAAACGACATGATGTTGGTTTCAATGGAAAAATTTAATTTTAAACGGGGCAGTTTTTCGGTCAAAGCAACGTACTGGATACATTTTGTTTTAAATGTAACATTTCAAAAAATAAAATATTTAGTAAGATTTGCAGTAAGTTTGTTTTTTTGAATGCGCGGATATTTTTTTCTTTTGAAAGAATTAACTTGTTATTATTATGTGCGATTTTTAGTTTTTATGTGCAAATAAAATATTTAGATGATGTTGCTGAAAGGACCGATAAATCAACTTAGTTCAAAACATCGATCTTTAATTTAGCATTTTTTGCTCGCATAGGTTTTTGTCACCATTAAGACTGGTAGAAGGACAATGAACAGTGTGTTCGACATCCAGAGCTTTCGAAAGCAGCGCAAAAGAAAATTTGGAAATTTACATAAAATAACTAAATGTCTGTCGGCTTTGTTTGTGGAGTCGCTATGTATTACATTTCTTCTTGTACATCTCTGCTCACAGTGTATTTTTAATCAGTGGTTGAGCGAACTGTCACAACACGTCAACGAGTACAGTCTGGTCGAAAAAAAAAAGCTGGTTACAGAAAATGGGAGAAAATGGGAGAAAATAAGAGTTGAATGAGCCAATTTATTGACTACAACATGTTTACTGAGAGAAATGGCAATACACTAAGTGTTATAGATTTGTAAAATTAAACTCACATTTTAACTGAAAAAGTAAAGTAGGTTAACATTGTGGCAAATATTTTAAAATCAAAACGATGATCAAAGTGAATTTTTTACATATACATGAGACATACTCTTAATATTTATATTAAGGTCCTGCTAAATACAAAAATAATAAACATGCAACATAAACAAAAATAAACGTTCGATAAATTTTAAGGAGCTGTAATTAAAGAAAAATAAAAACAAGCTGGCAATCGTGACCGTAGGATCGCTCTTCAGACTACCGTCAGTCTTATTTAAAAAAATCAGTTTGATAATCCGGTGGAATTAATAATATGGTAAAAGTCCGGTAGTCCGAAATAACTTTAACCGGAGTTGCTCTTAGAGGAGTGTATAAAACAAACAAGTCACTGTGTTGTTTAGATATGTATTTCAACACAGATATCCAAATAAAAACAATAGCAATAATGCAGTATTCTGTATAAATTGACTATAGATGATATTTGACTCAAATACCAAGAAACTGACCTGGCAGAGTTCTGCACAGGACGCAGGTTAGAACTAGCATAATCGTTTTGAAATGCAAAATAAAATTGAAACAGACGATGGAATCAACTAACATGCCAACCACAAATTACACAACAGGGGGCAGTATCACTGGCAGAGGCCCTGCAACACGTCCCCTCGTTATAGAGAACGGATGCAGCCAGTTAACCTAAGGTACACGGCTAGTGAAACCATTAAATACGTCGGACATTCTATCAAAATAAACAATTCAAACCTGACACGTGACAGATGATAAATGCTTGAATTCATGAAATTACTTACTGACCTTTACATACGCAGAAAACAAAATCAAAGATATACAAATGTTGGAGAAAGTTATATAAATTGAACCTATATCAATTATGAAAATTTAATTACGAAAATATGAAATTAAATATAAAAATGTCAATTTATAAATGATATTATACTTGATAAATCAAATGCCAAATCTTATTGCAACAAATACCAAATAACCTTACTGAAATATATTGAACTATAATATCAATTACATGTAAAGCGGAGTATTACTCTACACAAGAGAGATAGAGAGAGAGAGAGAGAGAGAGAGAAATGTGTGTGTGTGGGGACACAATATATAGTGTTGTAGTGTACATTATTCACCTGAATATTTTACCGCTACAGCAAGTTTAACTTTGATAAAAATTTCAGATACAAACAATTCTAAAGTTTCGATACAGACTAAATAACAAAACTAGCTAACCATCTGTAGGCTTCATTTTTAAGGGATCAATACCATTTGAACTATTACATATAGCGATATCAAGAGAAAGCGGGCACTATATCAATTGCACACAGATATCAAGATAAGTAATATTTCATATACATATCATAGTCAATGCGCATCAGAACATTAATATATTATATACATGTATATATGTATCTCCTCTTTCTTTTTCCCTTTCTTAGAGTCAGTCCCCCCCCCCCCCCCCTACATTACAATATTAAACAATGGCTTAGAAAATTCATAAAAAAGAACAACAACAATAAAACCCATAAGACATAAACATGTACTAGAGAGAGAGAGAGAGAGAGAGAGAGGGAAAATTTTTGACTTTAGGTGCCTCTGAACAGATCCTTGTGACTACCAATACCATAACGTGATCACAACATTAACACGCAAGAACTATCTTTTAACAAGAAAAGTTTTAATGAACGGCTTACAATAAGCATGCTGTCCCCTTCTCTTTATTTTTTCTACTGTTTTGACATAATAAATAAATAAATAAATAAATAAAATTTCGATTTTTTTTTTATTTTGACCGAATATCCGGGTCCTGATGTCTATGAATTAAAAAGGAAGCAAATACAATTTAACAAACACAAAATAATAAATGAATAAAAAGTAGTATTTAAAACATACTATACATATAACCTAAAAATCCCCCCCCCCAAAAAAAAAAATAAACAAAAAAAATTAGAATAATAAAAAAAAAAGAAAAAAAAAAGACCCAAGCTAGAATAGAACTCACGACCCCTTGAAGGAAAAAATACATAGCGGGCGCTCCTGCCGATTGCGTTAATTCCATCACCGTAATGCAAATAAGGTTATTTATAGGTATTCAACATATCTCAACAGCGTAGCACTACGCAGTTCGACAGTTCACATTTTACTAATTTACTGCATTAACTGCATCAAACGTTCTTCATATCACATATTCATAAGATAAACTTTACGCATTACTTATCCCTCACGTCATGTAATAATTAATTACAAGCTCAATACAGAAGACATGAAATGTGCTACAAGTGAAGCGAAAGTAGGTCATGACCTACATGTATAAACACCATTTAAATACAAAAATCTACGACTAATAACTTTTTAGAATATTATCAGTCACATGTGTAACTATCTAAAACAAACACAAATCACGTATTTGATACCCTAAAACAATCACATAGAAAATTATGGGTCACTGGAAATTATTACAATCACAGCTTACATTCGACTGAAATACCAATTTGCACAGCGCCAACGGAAGTGTAAACCCATTTTAATTGGTCATACTAATATATACACACTTAATAACAGTAATATATATACAATACTGAAAACCATCCAGAAAAAGACATGCGGCATTGATAGGGATTAAAGATATGAATGTAGAACAGTTATAATTATGATGTACGAATTAGTATGTGTGAAGCATTTCGTCCTAGGAAGTAAAAATAAGTAAAGATAAAAGCTCGGTATTAAAGCGTAATCCCACCGCAATTGGTGGAGTAAACACCATTGTAGGAAGCGCGTCGTCTTTCATTGAAACCGACTTTAATATACTACAAGTACTTATAACGTTTACCCGGAAGCAAGTCTCAATTATCGGCGTAGCTTTCTTTAGGCACAGTACGTTCCTACACACATTTTCTCAAATATGAAACATATGAACTTGCTATTTTAACGTTTAATAGAAATGTGTCAAACAACAAGCAGAATAAAATAAAACATGCTAGATAATTGATGATAACCTCCTGGCACATCCAGCAATAGCTTATATATGTGTGTGTGTGTGTGTGTGTGTGTTTAAAACAAACAACATGGCTGATCAAGACTCTCTATATTGTCACAAATCACACACATTTATTGTAAAAGTAATTCACACAAATAGAATATTCATACGCTATATTAAGGGTGCCATGGTAACGTATATGACTGCAATCCGATTGTTGTTTGTAAATTTGGAAAGGATATTGCTACACGGTATTGTCATATTATGACAGAGGCAAGATACATTTGTTTTCCTCAAGTGCGAGACTAGTTGGAGGTAAATATTTTATTTTCGACTGAAAGTAGCGAATAAGGAAATGAATAATTCAAAATTTACTTCATTTTCAGACCTACAAAGTTACTAATTCACCTTGAAATGTGCACATCGCCTCATAGAGTTCAATGTCACTAATGCATATACATTCGTGCACGAAACCGATATGATGATCCTCACGAGCGTAAATCGTGTTTTAAAATATTTCCCTCTGTATATTAGGGATATCATCAACAGGACTCTAAATTGTTTAAATAATAAATATATTACTTTTAGCCATTTTCGTTGTTAGCACAATGAAAGTGATTCGATCAAAAGTCCAGTCTGGTGCAGTTATGAAATAAACCGCGAATAATCACTCCCGTTTCGTTCAGCACATAATCCAAATAATTATGCAATTTAGCATATAATATCGCTCTGCTGTGAAGCCGATAAACGTTTCTATTAGTATAAACGTTTCTATTAGTATAAACGTTTCTATTAGTATAAACGTTTCTATTAGTATAAACGTTTCTATTAGTATAAACGTTTCTATTAGTAAAATATATCATTTTCATGTCAGCCCCGTCAGCGTTTTTCAAACACACATGAAACATTAAAATCATTACCTTAAGTTCTCAGATAAGTCTAAGACACAGATTTTGATGAAAGGTCGGTCTCGAAACGTACTGAATGACAGTAACGAAATGTAAAGGCTATATACATCTATACACCATGTAAGATGTTCGGTCGTCTAGTTAAATCATTTGCTGCTTTAAAATCTGCACATAAAGGAAGATCAGAATGGCCTCGTAAATAATGGGCTTCACACCCTAGGAAATCGTGCCTACACATTCAGTTCAGCCAATGTGTATCAAAAAGAAGTGTTTTAGTAAAAGAACTTTATAATTATCAAAGAAACTGTAATTCTGTCAGAATATTTCATTAAAATTTCGTGAAAACAAAGAATATGTTTCAGCTAGTTGTCATTTCAACAAACAATGGTGCGTAACTTTTCCTTGAATATACAAATATCGACCATTTAAAACCGTTTAAATACTCATTCGACACTGTCTTACGTCATCATTTCTTAGTAGGTCAAACGTGTGGTTAGACAGCTACGCCGAAAATAACGACCTTAATAATGTAAGGTTAATTCGGGTTTATAGAATTGGGTTTATTGGCATCGCTTGAAAATTTTATCCCCGTTTATTAAATTTACTAAATAGACAAAAGAAATGCGACATCATCACATTAAACATCTTGTTCTCTCAGCGCTTTGATTTGTACTCCGTATCTAATCTAAACCGTCATTTGCCGAGTGCTCAAATCCAACTACGGTAATTATGCAGAAGGTTTGTTGCGAAGGTCAAAAGGTCATCGGACTTTAAGGTTTCTATATGAGTTATTGTAACACCGTAAAACAAGTTTTAGCCTACCAAAAGTTCCTTCCAGTGCATTTCTTAACTTTGAGGTATAGAGTGAAAGCTGATTTAGGTTTAACCAAAGGGCACGTGACCTTACCAAAATTTCTGACGAAAAAGTTCATATTACTCGGGGAAATAAATAACTTTTTCATAATTTCAGAAAATTCCCATCATTGACATAACCTTACATGTCATAACACATCTATACATACACCTACATATATGCTGCACTTGAAAGATTCAATTTTCAAATTTAAATTTACTTCGAGGCCAGGGTCATCTTTTTGCTGAATATGGGGCCGGGACCCATTCCCCCTCGAAATCATATATTTCCCCCTCTAGTCAGTGAAAATTTCCCCAAATAAATAAATACTTGACAATAAATTGTATCTTGGATAAAACGTTTATTGGAAAGTTAGTGATGGTTGCAAAAGAAATATGTCAATGTACATGTATTTTAGTAGAAAATTAGGCGTTTCAAGATCAGTCTTATAATAATTTTCACACTTTAAAATACCCCTCCCGAAAAAGATACAAGTGAAAATTCCACCCTGTCAGGACCCCGGCCCCAGTCCCCCGAAATGACAGTGGGCCCTGCAGGCTGTTAAATGCTTTCCTTATGTTAACTTCCATATCTAGCAGCAACAGATAATCAGCTAAAATAGGCAAGTGAATTTAGTATGAAAGACAACCCCATTGTCCAGAGTAAAACGCTAGAATGGACTAAGGCCATAGACATATTCACCATGCTGCATAGTAGCCTGACACCCTTCCATAAACAGACAATGGGAGAACCTGTTAGCAGACCTTTGTATCTACACTCTTGTTAAAATTAAGGTCATGACCCAAGGTTTGTTACGAAACGTTTGTAATGAATGAATGAAATTATGAATGAATGCGTCTTTCCCTACAATTTCAAGAGTGTAACCCCCGAATAAATTATTGTCATCGCCATGGATACGTGTTTCGTAACTTGCACGTGATCTAAAAACTAATAAGGCCGATTAAATGGCGGATCGAGGTATTACGTAACTTCACGCTGGTCCCCGTCACATTGTAAGAATTCTGAATGACACATAGTACTGAGCGGGTAAACATATTTTCAGAACAATGACCAACCCCTGCATATTTAATATCCAAAAATCAGTAACGAACCACTTTGCACCAAGACAAACTATATTCCTCCGCATGGCAAATGCGCACATGAAATGAGAGTTACGCAACATCATAGAGAAATTAATTCTTAAGTTTTGTGTTTTTATGCCACAGCCAATTACTATGTTTCGTAAATATTTATTTTTGACTCAGAATTTAATCTCAGCATACTCTGTGTTGTAGAGTTGTGTTAAATCGTTCGATCATTTTTTAACAAAATTGAGAGGATCTTCGGTTTTCAAAGTAGATAATCGAATGCTCAGAAAGTGGGTAGTATGACTGTGAGTGTCTACGTGCAATATCAAAGGTCTTCACCATTTTCCCACGAAATAAATAGATATTATAAGATTCCCATTTACGTGAAAATTGAATAACTGAAGTCTAAATTTTGAAAAAAAAAAAGATCTCCGACTTGAACCGAACGCTTAGGGCATCTGCAGAGTATCGTAAAACGGCCTGTTTTAAACAACAACAACAACAACAACAACTGGCACTTGGACCGCATACCCCCATTCCTCTTTTTTTCCTACATTTCATATGTAATATAGGAGAAAAAGCAGGGACGAGGGTATGCGGTTATTGTGCCAGTGAAACCGACATCGGCCGATTCGTAAATGATCGACATTAGAGTTGTTTATCTAAAAATAAATGGACTTTTGAATACCACTGTGAGACAGGATTTAGGGTGCTCCGATCCTATAACGATGTCAACTTCTTTTGTCACAGCTTTACATAAAGATCGTTATTTCTTAGTAAACAATATTTGTATGATGAAAGTCCAAGAAATTACGATATCACAAAATTAATAATTCATGCTATTTCAAAGCCCGCTCTCAATTTTTCTTTCTTTCCTTCTTTATTTAAAACTTCTT
>CM037792.1:24505912-24555912 GCA_021229015.1 Solen grandis | reverse complement strand
GGACAATGTCAAAATTAACCCAGATGCATTGTTTTTGGTTGTTGCTGTTTATAAGAACTAAACATATTAATTTACATTAACTATCGAAGTGTATGAAAACGTATATAAAGGTTATAATGCACCATACAAGACGCTTAATAACATTAAATACTTTGGTATAACATGAAATAAGATTAACGTTGAAAATGGTAAAAAAAATGTTTTAAATGTTAAGGTGTGTAGTTCAGTAAAGCATTTAATCGGTTTTGTTTAAAATCAAAACACCTGTGGCATAAATATGCATAAAATGAGACAATCAATAATGATCAATAATTCTAAAGATAATTAATATAATCAATTAGTTTGAATAGTTTATACTAATGATCTGTCAATTGGTAATTGACAGGAATCATTAAAAAATAAATATTTAAACTCACTTAAAGCAATTTTATTCAATAAAGTAATTTCAGGTAACTTATATTTTTGATTAATATAAGCAAATTTCATACTTTACGACAATGTTTATGGTCATAATCTCTCAGCTAAGTATGATTATGACTGATGATGGCCCTTTAGGTCAGGATTTATGGTCCTTTATAAAAAAAATGTCAACAAAGTTAGGGTTTACATTCTAGTAGCCACAATTTTTACCCTATTTTCCTCAAACTTGCTCAGAATGTTTGTCTTGATAATATTTCAGTCAATTTCAATAATGGGTGGTTGGGGTCAAAAAGTAGGTCACTAGGTCAAATCTTAGTAATTCTGGTTTACACCATAGGAGGTCTAATTTTTAGCCAAATCTTTGTCAAACTTGTTAGAAATGTTTGTGTTATGATATCTTGGTCAAGTTCAATCATGGATAAGGCATGGTCAAAAAATAGATTACTAGATCAAATCTTAATATAATTCAAGTCACATTATTAGCCAAATCTTTTTCAGACTAGGTCAGAATGTTTGTCATGATGATATCTTGGTCAAGTTAGTTAAGTAAGGCATGGTCACTAATCAGGAGAGCGATGAAGGGCCTTTTTGTTTTATTTAAATTCAATATATCCCATATCTGTAGTAAATTGAAACTTTAAATAAACAAATGGAAATGTAAATAAACAAATGGAAATACCTATTTTTTAACCCAAATATCAAATTACATTTTATGTGACTTTGATAAAACTATTTAAGTTAGATGCATCAATTTGGCAATTATTTTTCTAAAATTAGATATTTTCAGGGTTCCTACGCTGAAAAGGGTAAGATTTTGAGGAGAGAAAAATTTTACCTGTCCAAATACGTTACAGGCATTCACTTGTAAAGATTGCTTATTTCTGAAGCAACCATTTAATTACCTGTTTCACTATGTTACTAGTGTGCAAAAGATAAAACCATATCAATACATTCATGTATATTAACTAAAGCTACTTCTGTGTCAAAATATTTTACTGGTAATAATCACCTTCAGCGCGCTCTTTATTCCCTTGAAGGTGGGCATATAATAATCGAACTGTCTGTCCATCTGACCATCCGTCCAGCCATCCAGATTTCGTTTTTGCTCCATAACTCTGACATTCCTGGATGGATTTTGAAATTACTTGGCAGAAATGTTCACCATCATGAGACATTGTTTCGCGCACAATCCCCAGGTCTGTAGCTTCAAGATCAAGGTCACACTTAGAGTTCAAATGTCAAAAATGGGGACTATTTTTTGTTTCCGCTCCATAACTCTGACATTCCTTGATGTATTTTGAAATTACTTGGCAGAAATGTTCACCATCATAAGACAATGTGTCACATGCAATCCCAAGGTCTGTGGCTTCAAGGTCAAGGTCACACTTAAAGTTCAAAGATCAAAAAATGGTGTCTATTTTCCGTTTTCGCTCCATTACTCTGACATTCCTTGATGTATTTTGAAATTACTTGGCCGAAATGTTCACCATCATGAGACGATGTGTCACGCTTGATCCCCAGGTCTGTAGCTTCAAGGTCAAGGTCACACTTAGAGTTTAAAGGTAAAAAATGTGGTCTATTTTTTGTATCCGTTCCATAACTATGACATTCCTTGATGGATTTTGAAATTTCTCAGCAGAAATGTTCACCATCATGAGACGATGTGTCGCGCGCAATCCCCGATCTGTAGCTTCAAGGTCAAGGTCACACTTAGAGTTCAAATTTTCATAGCCGCTCCATAACTCTGACATTCCTTGATGGATTTTGAAATTACTCAGCAGAAATGTTTACCATCATGAGAAGATGTGCCGTGCGCAATCCCCAGGTCCATGGTTTCAAGGTCAAGGTCACACTAAGAGTTTAAAGTTATAAAATTGGGTCTCTTTTTGATTCCGCTTCATTACTCCGTCATTCCTTGATGGATTTTAAAATTACTTGGCAGAAATATTCCCCATCATGAGATGATGTGTCGCATGCAATCCCCAGGTCTGTAGCTCCAAGGTCAGGATCACACTTACAGTTCAAAGGTCAAAAATGGGGTCTTTTTTTGTATCTGCTGTACAACTCTGACATTCCTTGATAAATTTTGAAATTACTTGGCAGAAATGCTTACCAACATAAAGCAGTGTGTTGCACACATTCTCCAGGTCTGTAGCTCCAAGGACAAGGTCAAACTAAAAGTTCAAAGGTCAGAAATAGGGTCTATTTTTTGTGTCTTCTCTATAACTCTGACATTCTTTGATGTTTTTTTAATTACAGTAAAAAATGTTTACTATCATGAAGCAATATGTCATGCCATGGTCTGTAGCTCCAAGGTCAAGGTCACATTTAGAATTCAAAGAGTTTGTTTTTTGTGTCCGCTCCATATCTTTGTTACTTCTCAATAGATTTTGAATTTTGTTTTGCATAAATGTGCACTGTAATGATACACTGTGTTGTGTATAATACATGGGTTCATAGCTGAAAGGTCATGGTCACACTAAGAGGTCAAGTGTCATAAGCCTTGATTGTGCATTGGTTAGCCCTACGTCGCCTGTACAGAAATTGGGATGCTGTGATTTCTTAAAAAAACATATCATAAGCTAGCTCAGTGAAACTTGGTATATGAAGGCAATATGGGGATTCATTAATGCACCTCACTTTGATATTTTCTTGGATAAAAACCACTGGTTGCTATGGTAATGGAAATAATCAAAATATGCACAATCAGTAGGGGACTTATGTTTCAATTATGCATATGATTCTAGCTATTGTGTATTTTGTACATGCATAATGCTGTAGTGATTTCACTGTTAAAAATGTCTGGGAAAAGTCAAATGAAATGTCACAAAACCTTGAATATGCACTTCAGGGGCATTCGTCACATCCTGTGACATATCTTATTTTTTATTTTTTTTTTAGCTCACCTGAGCACAACATGCTCAAGGTGAGCTTTTGTGATCGCCCTTTGTCCGGCGCATGTCATCAACAATTTGGCTTTAAACACTCAAGAGGCCAGATTTTTGGCCCAATCTTCATGAAATTTGGTCAGAATGTTTGTTTCCATAAAATATTGGACAGGTTTGAAATTGGGTCATGTGGGGTCAAAATGTAGGTCATGAGATCAAATCTTTAAAAAACCTTGTTAACACTCTAGAGGCCACATTTTTGGCCCAATCTTCATGAAACTTAGTCAGAATGTTCTTCTACATAAAATTTTGGACAAGTATGAATATGGGTCATGTGGGGTCAAAAAGTAGGTCATGAGATCAAATCTTAAAAAACCTTGTTAATCTATTTCCATAAAATCTTGGACAATTTTGAAAGTGGGTCATGTGGGGTCAAAAATAGGTCAATATGAAAAATCCAACATATGTTGCTCATTTATAATCAGGTGAGCGATTCAGGGCCATCATGGCCCTATTGTTTTGGTTTTTTTGCTGTCATCCTTTATTTTCATGATTCCAAGTCTTGCATTCTTTTTTCTTTCTAGTTGTTCCTCTTTTTCTGTGTCACATTTTCAATTTTTTTCTCTAGTTTTAAGTTGCATCCCTTTTTGTGCTTCAGGTGTGCTAGTATGCTTCAGTTGTATGTTCATTCTTGTCTAAGTTGTTTGCCTTTTTGTGCTTCATTTATATCCCAACTTACTTCCTTTTTTGTGTCCCAGCCACTATGTTACCAATGTACATCATTCCATTCTTTGTCTTTAGTAGGCATGCTATAATAATGTGCCAGGTTTGCATTTATCCCACCATCACCATTTTTGACAGATATACAGGTTTTAGACTTTTAAACTTTCTTAATAATGGAGGTTTTTCAGACCTTTTTTCAGACCTTTTAAGGTATGAATGTGTACCCTGATGAATAATATATTTAATAGGATAGTGACCATTGAATTGAGAAAATAATTTATCTGCTACAACATTTCTGCATGTATGAGGCTTTCTTGTCATATTACCACATCTAGGTTTTGTCTCAGTTGCTTCCCATTTTATGTTACAGAAATATGTCAGTTTTTGTCTAGTTTGTTTTCTTCTTAGATTTGTTCTTCCTTCATTTCCCCACTTGTTGTTGCTGGATTGATTGGACATAGCTTTCAAATGAATTGTCTTCCCTTATCGCTTCATTGTCACCTGACACTTGCTGCCTTCCAAATTGTTGTAGGTGGATTGATTGTATGAAGCTTTCATATGAGTTGTCTCCCCTTACCCCTTTTTCCCTTCCCCTTTCTGCCTCCTCCACTTGCATTGTGCTTTAGCCCCCATTTAGCTCCCTTTAACCAAGATATATTGGAGAGAGAATAAGACATATAATGTTGACTATACTCTTGATACTTCTGATTGTACTAGAGAGGAAAACTAGATGGGCAGAAATACTAAGAGTTTAAGATAAAAAGCAAAATGTACAATAGTTTATAGAGGTTCTAGGACAATAATGCCTGTTATTGTGGAAATAAGACTGCCAGATATTTATACCCCCTTTACATAGTGAAGTGGAGGATATATAGGAATCATGCCCAGCATGTCCTGTCACATCACATTTCTTACATGAAGTTTGCTAACTGTTGTTATACCCCCAGATATGAAGTATATGGGGGCTATGTTGGAGTCACGTCGGTCCGTTTGTCTGTAGCCCACACTATTTCTCATCTACCTTTGGTCAGAATAAGTTCCAAGCCAAGTTGTGCATAGAGTTGGCAGGTCTTTAGTTATGGCTCTTTGTTATATTTATTTTGTCCACACTTTATCTTTGCTACCAATGGTCTGATTTTTATTTAATCTCTCAGCATAAGTACCAAGTCTATTTGGATATATCATGGCACATCATGAACAGCTTGATTTTATATGAGTTACATGCATGGCCCTTAGTTATATTTTTTGCAGATATTTTGTCCACACGATTTCTTAACTACTTTTCATTTACCTTCACAACGACTATAAATACCAAATCTAATTGCTCATATTGTAGGCATGTCATGCTTGCTTCAATTTCATTGAGTTATGGCCCCCTTGCCATATTTCTTAAATGTATTTTATATGCTCTATTTTTCAGCTACTGTTGGTCAGATTTTAATATAACTTCACAGCATTTATAAGTACCAACACTAGTTGCACATATCATTGGTATGTCATGATCAGCTTTATTTTTAGCTCACCTGAGCACAGCATGAACAAGGTGAGCTTTTGTGATCGCCCTTCGTCCGGCATGCGACGTTCATCGTGCGTCATCAACAATTTGGCTTGTTAACACTCTAGAGGCCATATTTTTAGGCCAATCTTCATGAAACTTGGCCAGAATGTTTGTTATTAAATCTTGGACAAGATCGAAATTGGGTCTATGTGGGGGGTCATAAAAGTTTGGTCTGACGGGAAGGTTCAAAAATGTCTTTAATAAAAAAACCTTGTTAACACTCTAGAGGCCACATTTTTGGCCCAATCTTCATGAAACTTAGTCAGATTGTTTGTTTCCATAATATCTTGGACAAGTTCGAAGTTGGGTCATGTGCAGTCAAAAAGTAGGTCAATATGAAAAATCCAACATGTTGCTCATTTATAATCAGGTGAGCGATTCAGGGCCATTATGGCCCTCTTGTTTTATACTTATTGAATAATTTTTGTTGGCAATATGTATCACTATAAATGTATCAGAGCTCTACCTGATTTTGTTGTGTATCTTTTTTTATCCTTCAACTTTATCAAGACTGTTTGACATTGTCACAGTAACTGTTACAAAGTGGTATCTGGGGATATTCATCATTGTCAGTGATAGTTCTTGTTGATTATACCTTCAAACTTAGAATAATGATTTATCGTAATAAGACCAATCAGCAGACATATGCAGATAACTGTGTCATGAATTTTGTCAGAAATATAGCCCTTTGTAGCTCACCTTAGCACTTGTGCTCAGGGTGAGCTTTTGTGATCGCACTTGTGCTCAGGGTGAGCTTTTGTGATCGCCTTTTGTCCATCGTGCATCATCCCTCTCAACAATTGCTTGTGAATACTCTAGAGGCCACAGTTTTGGCCCAATCTTCATGAAACTTGGTCAGGATGTTTGTCTACATGATGAGGATGAGTTTGAAATTGGGTCACGTGGGGTTTAAAACTAAGTCAACAGGTCAAATCTGTGAAAAACCTTGTGAACATTCTAGAGGCCACAGTTTTAACCCAATCTTCAAAACATTTGATCAGGATGTTTGTCTACATGATATCTTGGATGGGTTTGAAAATGGGTCATATGGGGTCATAAACTAGGTCACAAGGTCAAATCTTAGAAAAACCTTGTGAATATTCTAGAGGCCACAAGGTTTGCCCAATCTTCATAAAATTTGGTCAGGATGTTTGTCTTCATGATATCTCGGATTAGTTCGAAATTGGGTCATGTGGGGTCAAAAACTAGGTCACCAGGTCAAATCTTAGAAAAACCTTGTGAACTCTCTAGAGGCCACAGTTTAACCATCTTTGAAATGTCCACAGTTTTAGCCTAACCTTAATGTAACTTGGTCAGAATGTTTGTTTACATCAAATCTTGAATGAATTAAAAACTGGGCAACATAGGGTCAAAAGTAGGTCATCAGTGCAAATTTTTAGAAAAATCTTGTGAACACTCTAGAGGCCTACATTTTTGTCCAAGTTTTCATTAAACTTGATATGAATGATGACTGCATGAATTCCCAGTTGAGTGCAAATTCAGGTAGGATCAAAATCTAGGTCACTTAGTCAAATGTTAGAAAAACACTTTAGATGCCAGTTTTTTTGTCATTATGCCTAACACAGCCATCTTACTCAGGTGTACAAGTGCTCTGCAGGGGTATTGATCACCTAAATTGATTTTTTAGTTTTAGTTATCCCTGGTTTGGATCTTTTTCAATACACTTAACCAGAAATGCTTAATGTAGTATACTAATATATGCAATATCAGGAGATAAATAGAGCTGGCTAATTATTAATGCACAAATATGCTAATTAATCTAACCTGCATTAGGTAATAAGCCTGTATAAACTATTTGTCGAACATGGAGACCCTGGTAAGTTTAGACAAACATTTTACATCTGTGTTTAGATAGATATTTATTATATGCCTATAAATTTTCTGTCTTAAGGGCATATGTGAAAGTTTGTTTCATTTTCTATATAGACAAAGAAGAAAAATTTAAACTGTTCAATAGAATTTTTCAAACTTTGCATGATTATAGAGACTCATAAAAGAAACATTTTTATGAAAAAAAATGGGGATCACTGTCCGACTTTTTGAGTTATCTGCCCCTGAATGTGATATTTCAACACTTTTAGGTCATTTTCAAGGGCAGATAACTCAAATAATGGCAAACAAAACCTCATAAGGTTTCAAAATCAATGTTCAGTACTTAATTCACAGTCTCTGTACAAAATTTGTGGAAATTCTGTGCCACAAATTCTATACTATAATCACTCATGCAAATATATATCAATTTTCCTCAAACTGTCTCCCCTTTTTAAAAAAAATGCAATATATTTACAGTTTCAAACATAACAGAACTTCTATAAGATCAATTATTTTCAAATTTTGCATAATGACTTGAAATGAAGTCGCAAACATTAATAAGCAGTAAAATAAAGTATCAGTAAGATTTATTTTGAGTTATCTGCCTTTGAATATGGCTTAAAAGTGCTAAAATATTACATTCAGGGCAGATAACTCAAAAAGTAGGATGGTGACCCCCATTTTTTTCATAAAAATGTTTCTTTTATGGTTCTCTATAATCATGCAATGTTAAAAAAAATGAAAAATGAACAGTTAATTTTCCTTCTTTTTCTATATAGAAAATATAGCAAACTGTCACATATGCCCTTAAATACATGCACTGATTATGTCAGTGACAAATACAGCTCAAAATATGGTTGTGAGATGTCAAACCATGCATACTACTTTTGAAATGACCCCCGAAATGTAGTTATTGTAGACGAAAAACCAATACTCTTGGGGAGAACTCTTATCTAATTTTAGAAATAAAAAACAAAATCCTGTGAGAATTAAACATTTTAATGTAAATATGTAATGTTTGTTTTAGCCAATTTCTCTCATACAAACCTATAAAATAGGTTTCTCACACTTCTTTTGAAATTTCCTTGAAACAAAGTTCTAATCCTCAACTATGATATAGGTCAAGAGTAAGTTGATAGTTATGTGTACAATCATGTGACCACAAGATAATGTAAGATGTGTAAAATAATTATAAATATACTAAGTTTTCTCTTTAATTTATTGCCAATTAAACCAAATATGTATGTGTCTAATTATATTGAAGAACTCTTTTATGAGTGATACTGAAAAAGTCTGCCTGTCAGCATGTGCAAGATGGTAAGCATCTCACTGAGATCTAGTTCAAAGCTTGCTCACCAGTTGTTGTTTTTTCATCACGCAAAATAATGTTATTTCAGGCCGTTTCATATCTATGTTGAATAGGTCTTTGCTTGAAGATATGCCGAAACAACAGGCTCATTATAGAGACCCATTATGATTTCAATGCTGTCAGTTGAAACTGTTTACATGTCAGGTCTGACACTGACATTTTTTTTATTTACCAAATTACTTTGAAAATGATAGAATGTGATTGGCAATTCCATGGCTATTCAACAAATGCATTCGTTTCCTGCTTTAATGTTTCACTGTTTGATAATGTTGGTTTAAATCCATTGCAGCATTGTAAAATGACTATAGCATGTAATGCTTTAGTCATGGTGGTCATGATTTTTTAAATGTCATGGATGTGTGGCTTCAAATCCATGGTAAAACTCATCAGCCATGGATAAACATTTGATTCTTTGAGAATCATAATAAGCTCATTAAAACCTGTATAAGCTGTCATCTTGTGTCTGGAAAATTCATAGGTATATAATAAAAGGAAAATTATGCAGTAGCTTTATGTGGCTTTGTATTTTGCTATGAGCAGTGAAGGAAAATTTATATTTTTCAAGTTTTCCTATGCAGTGAATAGCAAAAAAACGAAGCTACATAAAGCCACTACTATGTAATTTTCCTTTTGTTATGAAAGTAATTACCTCTATATTTAGCTAGTTTACAATCATACGCACTATCATATTGGCTGGCTTCAACTGACACAAACATGATTGTAAAGATAGAGAACAACTTATTTCAATGATGGTCAATTAATGATTTTTTAAATGCCCGTTATGTTTCATTATGATAGTTTTCATAAAAAAAGATAATATAACATGGAAATATTGTAGACAAATGCAAATAGTACGTAATGTGCAAATATCTGATGTTTTGTATGGATGTCAAAATACTCTCATTGTTTATATTTTGCATAGACAAGTATTTCCAAAGACTTTCTGTAATCAGCCTCGGGAGCGGGAGGTCATGGTTACGATCCTTGACTGCCACATAACAAAGTCAAAGAAAATGGTATTGTTATAGCTCCCTTGCTTGGCACTCAGCATATAAGGGTAGTTTCAGGACTGGTTGATATAAGGATAATATAACTGGGTGTGGTATCATGCCACATGTCTACGGCGTGATACTGCAGTGTGGCAGCACTATATCTGTCTCAAGTAGACATTGTCTCCAAATGACTGAAATAATGTCGGTGGGATGTTAAACCCAACAAACAAACAAACAAACTTTCTGTAATCAGAATTAATTTGAATATGAAAAACAATTGCCAAATTACAATTTGTTTACATCATCAATTTATGTAATTGTGATTTGGTAGGGAGACATACAAAAAGTTTGTGGGAAACGTAAAAAAAATTGACGCAGATATGCAAAATATGTACATCAGATATTTTTGTAAACAATTGAAGGATCTGAAGAAAAAGATTCTTTCTTATTAATGCTTTGTAGGTCAGCAGCAGTTATGTACAGATTGCATTCCTTAATAAATCTGTAACACACATTTTTCTTTTCTGTCTGAAAAAAATACACTGCTACTGGAGGAAAAATGGGTTTAAGGTTTGGGGGTTCCGTGTTTATAAAAGTGGTAAAGTACAGATCCATTTTAACTGTACATTTCCATGTTCATAATAGTGGTATGGTAAAGATCCATCTAAACTGTACATTTCCATGTTCATAATAGTGGTATGGTATCCATCTTAACTGTACATTTCCATGTTCATAATAGTGGTATGGTAAAGATCCATCTAAACTGTACATTTCCATGTTCATAATAGTGGTATGGTATCCATCTTAACTACATTTCCATGTTCATAATAGTGGTATGGTAAAGATCCATCTAAACTGTACACTTCCATGTTCTTAATATGGTATGGTATCCATCTTAACTACATTTCCATGTTCATAATAGTGGTATGGTAAAGATCCATCTTAACTACATTTCCATGTTCATAATAGTGGTATGGTAAAGATCCATCTAAACTGTACATTTCCATGTTCATAATAGTGGTATGGTAAATCCATCTTAACTTACATTTCCATGTTCATAATAGTGGTATGGTATCCATCTTAACTACATTTCCATGTTCATAATAGTGGTAAAGTACAGATCCATTTTAACTGTACATTTCCATGTTCATAATAGTGGTATGGTAAAGATCCATCTAAACTGTACATTTCCATGTTCATAATAGTGGTATGGTATCCATCTTAACTACATTTCCATGTTCATAATAGTGGTATGGTACCCATCTTAACTACATTTCCATGTTCATAATAGTGGTATGGTATCCATCTTAACTGTACATTTCCATGTTCATAATAGTGGTATGGTATCCATCTTAACTACATTTCCATGTTCATAATAGTGGTATGTTAAAGATCCATCTAAACTGTACATTTCCATGTTCATAATAGTGGTATGGTATCCATCTTAACTACATTTCCATGTTCATAATAGTGGTATGGTAAAGATCCATCTAAACTGTACATTTCCATGTTCATAATAGTGGTATGGTAAAGATCCATCTTAACTGTACATTTCCATGTTCATAATAGTGGTATGGTAAAGATCCATCTTAACTGTACATTTCCATGTTCATAATAGTGGTATGGTAAAGATCCATTAATAGTGGTATGGTAAAGATTCATCTTAACTGTACATTTCCATGTTCAAAATAGTGGTATGGTATCCATCTAAACTGTACATTTCCATGTTCATAATAGTGGTATGGTATCCATCTTAACTACATTTCCTTGTTCATAATAGTGGTATGGTATCCATCTTAACTACATTTCCTTGTCCCATGATCTAAAAAGTTCACAGTGTCAACTTGACAGTATCGTGTAAACACCATTGTAGATGTGTAGATGAAATCTGAGTGTGTATATATAATTATTCGTATGATAAATATTAAAAAGGTTATCATATTATTTAATGCTTCATATTCATATACTTCATAAACCTTTTTTGTCTTCTTTTTCTTTAAGATTGACTTGAACTGTTAAGCTTTTTCTTCATTGACATTATAAATTGTTCATAGTAAACAATTAACAGTACATTATGTTTTTAGCTTGCCGGGACAATGTCCTCGGAGAGCTTTTGGATTGGGGCATGTTGTTTGGCGGGTGGGCAGTTGGGCAGGAAAACATATAGTTTAAGCATTACTTTTGTTAAATGTGATACAACAGATAAGACTGAACTTGTTTGCACAACTGAGAAATCTTAAAAATCTAAAACTTACCATCCTGCCATGATTATTCCTGGTTTGGACCATTACCAGGGCATGTCTTGCAAAATGATAACCTTCAGCAGGGTTGTAACATACAGTGGTGCTATCGTATCAGTTGTCAAAAAATACGATTGATATACGATTGAAATACAAACGATATGCGATATACGATCTGCAATATGCGATGTGCGATAGCAAGTTTGATTTACCTTTACGATTTGATGCGATGCGTTTATAATCTGATACCATACGATATACGATCTGCGATTTACGTTATGCGGTAAGCACGGTTTACATGACATTTTTATACCTGCAAGCTTGATTTTGACTTCAAGTCCAGAAATATGCAAAAACTTCATGCTGTTAATAATATTCATCGTCACATATAACTGGTAATCCGTTTGTTCATCTGAAATAAACATAGCGAGCGACAGGAAATGGAGACATACTAAATTGCGGTCCCCCTGAAAAAGCGACAGACTCTGCGATCTCCATCGAGACCACTGTTAACGGCACATGTAATGAGAGAAAGTTTTTTTTAATGAAGATTATTTATAAATATATTGTTATGATTACGTGTAATAACAATCACAATAAAAACAAATGATAACAGTACTTTACTGATATCTAGTACTCTGCTACTTGTGTTAATTAACACAATATCTTTTGATTGAAGTGTTTATTTTAAAGTTTTACATTAACCCACCAAACTAAATAAAATGTACACATACTACAGATGATATTTAAGATATTAAGAAAGTACCTAACGAGAGAGAGAGAGAAATATCTATCTATTTTTCACATCAGCAAAACTTTGTAGGCTTTTATTTTATTTTATTTTTTTTTATTGTATTTCCAATACTGTCAAAGTTATTGACTGAATATATGTATTAATTAATTTATGAACTTCAATCAGGATCTCGGATAATCAGCTGCTATTTTAAAAAGAACAAAAATTGGTTTATTTGTTTAGTATTTGGTATGCATGTTAAACAATTCAAACAGGTGTGATAAATTATTATTTAGACAGACTAAATCTTATCCATATTGGACAATATTCAATGTTTATGGTTTAAATTTCATGCACGTGATTTTGTCCTGTCCCCTTTATTGGACAGGTCCTTAAAAATTAAGAATATAATATAATTGGTCCATGCCCTTTAATATACGACCGCGACCGCTCAATGAACGCTTGTGAACCAACAAATAGAACTATAGCACGTGCTAGAGAACTTCTGGTTAACTGTCAACTGGTTAACTGTCAAATAGCCGAAAAAAATTGTAATGATGCATGAACAACTGCATGCAACCTGCACCTTATATATAGAGAGAAAGAGATACCAGTATTGCTGCTTCTTTAAACAATTCATTAATTTAAAAAAAATGAAGACCGGAAGGCCATCTTGTTCGAAGAGAAGTAACGTTAATTAGTGAAGAGGTTGCCGATTCTGTCGCAGCTTATACATGATGATAGCAGAAAATCTAATTTGCAAACAACTTCTAAATTAGTCCCATGCTTTCAACCATAAGCACAAATTATTTGTTCCTATAAAAGAACTGTTGCTATATTTTACTCGCTGATTTAACTATAAAAATATTTTTTGTTATCAATCATAAGAATATCCTAAGACTTACTCGTATGTGATTACTATATTTTTTAAAAGTCCATTAATGTTTAATTTAAAAACCCCCCCTCAAATTTTACTATTAATATCATCATCAACAAGATTCGCTATGGAAATATACTGATATATTTCTATGATGACAATTTAATTTTAGAATAATAATGTAATAATGATATACATAAAAAGTAAAAAACAATATGAATCAAATAAATTAATGGAAGAAACTTGTAGTCATGTTGTTGTTGTTTAGTAGATTCCTCTGTTGTCTTCGGGGCACTCCTTGGTAGGATGAAGAATTTTGAGTTTTCTGTGTTTAGGGTCGCACTTCATTATGTACACTCGTAATGTTGTGAATATATACTCTAAAACGCGTAGGCGGCAGAGCTTATAGTCAGACGGTATTAATTAAGTCGGTACAGTTTATATTACATAAGTGCTCTATAGTGTATGTATGTATTTACACATACTTTTCTAAGTTTCTTGTAAATTATTTTAAAATATTTTTTATAATAGAGGAACAGATTTTGACTAAGCTACCCAGTGACACTACGTACATAACACCCTGGTTCCTTCTGTGATAATGTTCTCACAATAGGCCTGCGACCATCTTTCATGTTTTCTGTCATTTTAATTAGTACCGGTTATAACATTCATGTTGTGTAAAGGTTGATTGTCCCTCCCTCGCCTTGGGGTGGCATTGGGGGTGGGGGTGAGTGACGGTATATCGGTACCGGCGATACATAAAGGTGACATATCCGGTCAACATTAACACATGCTGTGCCCGCTGACAAGAAGGTATGACACGCGTCTGGTGAAATACAATTACGTTGGTTAAATATACACATTCATGCATAAATGTTCAGACATGAGAAAACAAATCAGATATATTTTAAGCGAACTATATACATGTAATAATATGGAATTTATAGATTTTTTTTCCCAATTAACTTTTATCGTGTAGTGAATTTGTGTTTTCACGAACAAGGAGAGATCTGTAATTTGACTAAAAACGCATGCCTCTATTCTCAAAGGCAGTATGTTAATCTTCTATTGTAGGGATCCTGTTGTTTTTTTTTCTTCTTTTTTCTTTCTTTTTTTTTGTTGAAAAAAAAAAACGCATCGGAAAAGACAGTGGTTGGATACAAGTGATCCAGGTGCGATACCCTAGCTCATTTTGCGAAAAAACGCTTTGGTTCTTTTACGTGTCAGGGGAAAAGCACTGACCGATACACAGGAGAGAAATTCCTGCTTAGAACCAGTACTGAGTTCTCCAAGTTCCCATAGCAACGCCAATTTGCCGAGTGTAAGACAAGGGCGAATCTAGTACAAATTTGATAAATCTTGACGCTATCACTGAAGAAATGTGCCCCGGTTGGGTTTCGAATCCAAGACCTCCTGATATTATACTGCTTATTCAAACTGAAAGAGAGGGATAGAAGAAAAAGAAATATGTTCTGTGCGAATTATGACTTGTTTATTTTAATGTTTGCATATGTGGAGAGAGAGAGAGAGGGGGGGGGGTAAATAAAGTAGGAAATAAAAACAATACACATTAGAACTATAATGCAGGTATATGCTTAAGTTATGATCCTCTCTTTCAATTTTTTTAATAAGAGCACGTGAGCGAACACTGCAGAGGAAAAAGGTCCCGGAAAATAAGTTTTTCAAAGGAAGCAACATCTTGGACGAAATCGGAGTTTGATTATGCATAATTAGGTCAGATTTAAATTGTTAATTTTCAGACATGTTTATCATGAAAATGTTGATTAAACACATCAAATAAACTTATAGGAATGAATGTAATCCAGCGTATACTTCAATACCGATTTAATGCTTTCGAATACATATTCTTTACACGTGCATTAAATTGCTTAACGACGCACGGCGTCTGCTGCAGAAAGTCACGTAGGCCACTACACATGTATATACCGGTAAATAAAAAGTAAAAGAATGTTACTATAACTAAACAAATAATACGATTATACTACATAATATAATTTATAATAAAAAATAAAACATATACGCAAAATGTTGAATTTAGAGACACGAAGAATAATTCTTTTCTATAAAAAAAATAAAAAAATAAAGGGTGTCCCGAAACATAGACTGCCAACATCTTAGAGTGATTCAATACGATATGCGATTTACAATATACGATTTACGATATACCATTGCTTTGCGATACGATCCCGTTTATTATGTGTAATACGATTGAATGCGATAGGATACGATTCGATACGTTACGACGCGATTGAGTATACGATACGATACGAACGATATATGCTATTTTTGACAACTGATACGTTAGCGCCACTGTACCAGGGCCTCTTCTGTTTATAGTGGAGGATGAAGGTTTGTGTCTTTGATATAGCATACAGCTTGTGGATTGATTGTCACCCAGCATATTTGGCAAGCCTTCTTGTAGAAGCTCAATATAGTTGCCACAATATCCTCACAGTGTATGTGTGTCAATAAAACAGAGTGTTGCACCCAAGAGTTGGGTCACTACATCAAAGGTTAAGGTCACACATAAAGGTCAAAGGTCATGAAGCTTGATTTGCTTGTCCAGGCTGTAGCTCAAAGATGGATCACATGATTTACAAATAACTTAGCAGTTATGTTAACCTTAATACGGTGGAGTGCATGCACTACAGTTGGGTCCCTAGCTCAAAAGTCAGAGGACAATTGATCGCATGATTTTCAAACAACATTGCAGTTATGTTAACCTTAATATGGTGGAGTGCATGCACTAGAGTTGGGTCCCTAGCTCAAAAGTCACAGGACAATTGATCACATGATTTTCAAACAACATTGCAGTTATGTTAACCTTAATACAGTGGAGTGCATGCACTACAGTTGGGTCCCTAGCTCAAAAGTCAGAGGACAATTGATCGCATGATTTTCAAACAACATTGCAGTTATGTTAACCGCAATAATGTGGAGTGCATGCACTACAGTTGGGTCCCTAGCTCAAATGTCACAGGATTTTCATATAACAGTTATGTTAACCTCAATGAGAAGATGTGTCATGCACAAGAACTGGGTTCCTATTTCAAAGTTAAAGGCACACTTAGAGGTAAAAGGTCATATGCTTGTAAAGTCTGTAAATTAGACATTGATCGCAGGATTTCTAATGACTTAGCAGTTATGTCAACTCATTTAGACAGAGTGTTGTGTGCAAGAGTTGCGTCCCTAGTTCCAAAGTAAAGGTCACATTTAGAGGTCAAAGGTCTTGGAACTGGATTTTCTTGTCCAGACTGTAACATAGACATGGATCACATGATCTTCAAATAACTTGGCAGAAATGCTTGCCTAAATGAGATGAAGTGTTGTGCACAAGAGTTGTGACCCTAGCTCCAAGGTCAGGGTCCTACATAGGGGTGAAGTTCATGGTGCTGCATTTGCTTTTATCTTTGTATCAAAGGTTTCTCAAATGATTTGGCAGCAAGATTTGCCTCAGTGAGACAATGTGTCACACTCTAAAGTGTTGGGTCCCTTGTTCCATGGTCAAGGTCAAAGGTGAACATTAGGCAGCATGCTCAGCATGTTGCCCTGGAGCATCATCTTATTAATATCAGTGTTAAAATTTATTCCATAGACTGAGAGGTTTTAATATCTGCACTGAAAACTTGTTTTGGGAGTGATCTACAACATACAAAAGAAGATCAAAATTGTTTTAGTATACCATAGATCTCTTGCTTAGCTTTTCAATGAATAAGGATAGTTCCAGAATTTGTTGGCTCAATGTCAGGATAATGTGACTGAGTGTATTATGCTACATGTTTGTGGCATGATTCTACAGTGTGGCAGCACTATATCTGACTCATGTAATTTACAACCAGAATTACATTATCTGCATTATTGAAAATTCCTACACATATCTCTTTTTCTCCTCACATCACTTTTCTGGGGACTGCAAATGTAAATTAACTTATCAGACAAATAAGGACAGTATATTCATCAAAGTAACTTATCCATAATTAAGCTGAGGAAAACGGCAACTTTTCTTTACCACTACTATCAATATGCCTATATTGCTATTAGGTAAAAAAAATCCAGGCAAAAGAGAGTGTTCATAGTTTTAAACCATAAACACATGATATTGTGCTACGCTTGGATGAATAATCACTAGACACTAGGTCTCATTGTGCTTCTCTCTCTGATGAAGTTAGAGTTGAAATACAGAAAAAGGAGGAGAGTATAATGAGTGAGGTGATGGTTTACAGGTAACGCGCTGGTAGACCTGCTGATGATGCCGGACGAGGATCCACCGGAGGTGGGGAAGAGAGTGTTGTGTCGTCACCCCTTCCAGGTCAGTCTTGATTTGATATGCCTTTTTTTTTCTGGAAGATATTGGAAATGCTGTTCTTTTCCAAATCTCACATACAACTGTTGCCCTTTTTGGGGAGATTTACCATGCCTTTTTCATATCCTCGGGAGAAACACTTATTAGCTAATTTAGCTGGTCTATTTTTCAAAGGTACTGTCATCAGACTCATCACTCTGGTGTTGTCATTGGCATCATTGTTGTGGTGAAAAACTTGAACCTTGGCCATAACTTCTAAACCATTTACGCTTCTGACATCAAACTTCACATACTTGTTCACTATCATGAGGGCTACATTCCCATCAAGGGCCAAAAGTTTTAGATCCAGTTTGACCATTTTTTAAAAAAAATAATTTTTAAATACATTAAAAAACTAACTTTGGCCATAATTTCAAAACTATTTCACCATCTGTCTTCCAGCTTCACATACTTGTTTAGTATCACAAGAGCTACATTCTCATCAAGGGCCAGAACTCTTAGGTCCATTTTCACCTAATTTATCTCCTTCTAAAACCAAACAGACGAGTGTTGGCATCTGCAGGCAGTATCAGTATGGTATACATATGGTATACATAAATGTATAAAGAAGAATAACTGAGATTCATAATTTTTTGAGGCAGGAGTCTTAGATGGCTGCTTTTATAGTCATTTGAGCTACAAGCAACTGAAATAACACCTTCATAGACCTTTTCATCTGAAAAAGCAGCCATGCAATGAAGATTTGTGGTCAAAGGTTGATATTTAAAAACTCTGCAGTAACATTTTCAAAAAGTTGCTAAAATCATCACATAAATGAGGCATTTTTGACTGGTATAAGAACAAAAATTCTAATCTTGAAATTCCTAGGAGACCTTATTTAGGGTCTAATTTTGAAAAATTTCTAGGGGGAGATCCCTAAACCCCCTTCCAGTCAGAGTAATTTAGGGTCATCAAGCACCCTGTATTTTTTTTATTATTTTGATCAAAACTCAGTTGACAGCCTGCAGTTGACTTTAAAATTGTGTCCTGACTGTCTAACCCCTCTTATGACCGTAACTTAAAGATGATGACAACAGACAATGCAGCTTGACTATTTTAACAATTTTCATTGGTAGATATTCTTATATGTACAGAGAAAGAGACAACAACTTCACTTCATATTCATAAAATCTTAATGAAATATTCTGGCTGAATTACAGTTTCTTAGATAAAGAATAGCGGTATCTTACTATATAGACAAAGAAGGAAAATCAAAACTAGTGAACGGAATTTTTTTAAACTTGGCATAATTATAGAGAATCACACTAGAAATAAATTTATGGGATAAAAAAGTGGGGGCTCAATGCTATTTTTATGCTCACCGAAGGTGACGCATATAGTCACCGCTTCGTCCGTCTCACTTTCCTTGTCCGGACTATTTCTCAGGAACTAACGGCTTGAATTCAACGAAACTTTATGGGAAGCTTTATTACTAAGAGGAGATGCGCATATCCTCAGCATGACCCGGTTCCTAAATTTTTCAAAGAGTAATGGCCCATTGACTTTTCGGCCTATAGTACATATTGCATGATTCTTGTCGGGGCTATTTCTCAGGAACTAATGGCTTGAATTCAACAAAACTTTATGGGAAGCTTTATCACCAAGAGTAGATACGCATATCGTCGGCGTGACCTGGTTCCTAAATTTTTCAAGGAGTTAAGGCCCCTTGACTTTTTGGCCTATAGTACATATTGCATGATTCTTGTCCGGGCTATTTCTCAGGAACTAATGGCTTGAATTCAACGAAACTTTATGGGAAGCTTTATTACCAAGAGGAGATGCGCATATCCTCAGCATGACCCGGTTCCTAAATTTTTCAAAGAGTTATGGCCCATTGACTTTTCGGCCTATAGTACATATTGCATGATTCTTGTCCGGGCTATTTCTCAGGAACTAATGGCTTGAATTCAACAAAACTTTATGGGAAGCTTTATCACCAAGAGTAGATACCCATATCGTCGGCGTGACCTGGTTCCTCAATTTTTCACAGAGTTATGGCCCCTTGACTTTTTGGCCTATAGTTCATGTTGCATGATTCTTGTCCGGGCAAGAGTAGATACGCATATCATTGAAGTGACCTGGTTCCTCAATTTTAAGAGAGTTATGGCCCCTACTACCATGTTGTTGACTGATATTCATGTCATTTGCCTAATTTAACAGGAGATATCATTTAAACAAAACCCCACAAAATTCAATATGCTAGTAATGTCAATCATAATCATGTCAGCTAATTGTTGTTTAGGCCATTAAACACTATTTCAAATATCCAGTCATATGTCAAGAGTGTTGGTTAACCTCTTTGATATGAGCACACATTGAAATGTATGACTTAATTTTCAGAAGTATAAAAACTTTAAAAAAATCAATGAAAGATCTGATGAGTAACACATATTATCATATTAAATAGTAAACTGTTACTAAGTCTCCAAATTAGAGTTGGTAAAACATCTCATCTGATGAGGAGAATAAATATGATTTAGTAATGGGGATTTCAACAGCTTTGAGCTGAAAGGTCCTAAGTAAAATGTTGGGGGTGGGGCCTGACCCCTGTGTGATCTTGGGGGACACCAAAGTATTTACCATTTTATCTTCTGTCTCATCAAAAGAAACAAGAATAAATAATATGGTTTACTGTTTAGAGAGTTAAGAGCTTTTTTTTACCCTTTTTTATGCTCACTGAAGGTGACGCATATAGTCGCCGCTTTGTCCGTCCGTTCGTTCGTCCGTCACACTTTCCTTGTCCGGACTATTTCTCAGCAACTAACGGCTTGATTTCAACAAAACTTTTTATGTGAAGCTTTATTACCAAGAGGAGATGCGCATTACCTGGATTCTATACATGATAAGCATGTGCTGATCCCATTCCGGTCCTTAACATATCCTCCCACCCATTGACCAAGGCCTTATTTGTAACAATGACGTTCTTCGGGGAGCATCTGTCAGTTCTACTGACTTTCTTGTTTTAGTTATCTGCCCCTGAATGTGAAGGTTTTTTTTTCTCTTTTCTGTCATTTTCAAGGGCAGATAACTCAAAATCAAACCTATTAATTAATACCTTATCTTATTTCACTTTAATGTTTGTTGTTTCACTTGTTTGTTTTTTGTTTATGACCCCATCATGTAATTACGATGGGCATTATGATGTTACACCTGTCTCCAGTGTGTGTTTGTGTGTTATTCTGGGTAATCAATCGTGTCCTGGCTGTAACTTACTTATGTATAGCTATATTTAAAATAACTTGGCACAAGGAATCCTTAGGACAAGACAATGTGTCAGGAACAAGAACCAGGCCAGTTGGACTTCCTATATAACTGATACTTCAATATGCTCAACAGGGCAGCAGTTTAAATTGTTACTTACTAAGAACAAAATTAGAGACAGGAAACAGCCCCTGTGGTCTGATTATCTAGAAGAACAAATTAGGAAATGGTCCCTGAAAGTAGAGATAAGTGAGCTGGTCTGATTATCATTAAAAAAATGAAAATATTGGTCTCAATAGTGAAGTGGTTTTAATACTAAGACGGTCTTTTTATAAGGTTTTACTCTAAGCCCTGTAGTGAAACACTAACACATTCAAAACTATGTTTCAGGAATCCAAGAGGGCCTATGTCATTCCAGCAAAGGTGGAGAGTCTACATAAATTGTACTGGCATGGTGGAAAGGTAAGGGACCTCTCTCCTGTACTACAAATACAAATGTGAGGGGTGAAGACTATACATGTATATAATCAGATTCAGGGCAGATCCATTATAATGCTAGAGACATGTTGATTAGAGTTGAAACATGGGTTAATGCTAGAGACATATTGATTAGAGTTGAAACATGGGATAATGCTAGCATCATGTTGAGTACAGTTGAAACATGGGATAATGCTAGACATATTGATTAGAGTTGAAACATGGGATAATGCTATCATGTTGAGTAGAGTTGAAACATGAGATAATACTGGAGATATGTTAAGTAGAGTTGAAACATGGGATAATGCTAGCGTCATGTTGAGTACAGTTGAAACATGGGATAATGATAGGGTCATTTTGATTAGAGTTGAAACATGGGATAATGCTAGAGTCATGTGAGTAGAGTTGAAACATGAGATAATACTGAGATATGTCAAGTAGAGTTGAAACATGGGATAATCTAGACTGTGGTAGGTTGACTAGAGTCATGTTGAGTATAGTTGAAACATGGGACAATACTAGAGACATGCTGAGTAGAGTTGAAACATGGGATAATGCCAGAGTCATGTTGAGAAGATTTGAAACATGGGATAATACTAGAGACATGCTGAGTAGAGTTGAAACATGGGATAATGCTAGAGTTATGTTGAGAGCTGAAACATGTGATAATGCTGAGTCGTGTTGATTAGAGTTAAATCTTGGGATACTGCCGAGTTATGCTGAGTAGAGTTGAAACATGGGATAATGCCAGAGTCATGTTGAGTAGAGTTGAAACATAGGATAAAGCTGGAGTCGTGTTGAGTAGAGTTGAAACATGGGATAATGCTAGAGTCGTGTTGAGCATAGTTGAAACATGAGATAATACTGGAGACATGTTAAGTGGAGTTGAAACATGTGATAACACATTTAATAGTTTGAGCCTATATTTTGAACATCAAAATTAAGATTTTGAAGATTTGCAGGAAGTAAATAAGCCTGACTATATAAAATTACGAACAAGCCCAAAGAGCATTTGGTCAGTATTAAGTCTTAGGCTAGTAGGCTTGTGTTAATTAATTTCAGTTGCTCAAAACAGTTGTGTTTCAATGGAGCGTGTAAAAAAGATCTGTATTCTTCATTTGATAAAAATAATAGTCTTCATATCCCATAGAAATATAAAAATAATATGTCAACTACTGAAGAAGGAAACAGCTCCTATATTGGGCAGAATACTAAAAAAGGTTTCTTATGTTTGATGCTCCATAGCTTCTAAGAGTATTATTGCATTATGTCAGGTAAGTGTGACTTGTAAATGTGCAGAGAAAGAAAGATTATATCCTGATAAGATAGCATCACAACCTATACTGGTAAATAACCTCCAAGGAAATACAGTTGAGACTCGTTTTGTTGACATCGAGAGTCTCGACATTTAGTATATCTTGACAAACTTTGAAAATTCTGACTTTTTTCTCTTTTAAAATAAAATCTATTCTTAACTTGACATTTTGTATTTCAACATTTTTATATCTCGACATATTTCTTTGGTCCCGATGGGTAAATTCTAACCTAAAACTATGTGTTTATCTAGACACGTGCCAACACACTAAAGGAGCTGCGAAAAATCATTATTAATGCTGCAGTAATTTTTTTGTCCCAAATCAGGGCAGCTTATTTTACTACATTAAAATTTTGCAAGCAGTAATATTTTGAATAACTAATTAATGCTAGATGCAATCAGATATGCTAAACTAAATTATAAAAAGTATTAACTATTGTTACGACACTGCTGATCTAATGCCAACACAGTTTGGTAGTATTAACAGGGAATGTACTGAGAAAACTTGCATTTCACCACAGGTATTTGATATCAGCTTCAACAAAACTCAGTTTAACATATGGCATTTTCCTCTCGTCCAATCAGGTGCTGTTATTTGTTTATAATCACAGTTGACTATAATGCATACTTCAACACTTTTGTAAAAATCAATAAGTGTGGACTATGCAGCCACATAACTCACATTTTTGTGAAGTTTTGTCGCTAGTGGAAGGAAAATGCCATGTGCTAAATAGCTTAGTTCATAGTTGCCTTTAACTACACGACATAGTCACTTGGGCTCATTCATAGTTGCCTTTAACTACACGACATAGTCACTTGGGCTCATTCATAGTTGCCTTTAACTACACGACATAGTCACTTGGGCTCATTCATAGTTGCCTTAAACTACACGACATAGTCCGGTCCTTTAACTACACAATATACTCACTCGGGCTCTGCCCTTGTGATTATATTGTGTAGTTAAAGGCAACTATGAACTAACCTATACACCTATACTTAGGCAATAATATATATGAAAAGCCTTTTTGTTAGGTGTATAGGGCCTATATAGACAAATTGTGTTAAGTATTTGTGCATTTTTGCGAATGATTGTTTATATAGGATCATTGTTTATATAGAATCACATGTTTCCAGGTACAGGTAAATTCATAGATCGACATATTATAGGTCAACATATTTATATCTCAACATAAAAATGATGATTTCGTTGCTGTCAAGATAACAAGACTTGCCTGTAAAAAAAATGTTTTGTGTAGGTTCACCAACCGTTGTTGACCCTGACTGATCTGCGGACAAAAGCTATTGGCTCCATGAAGTCAATACGACAGGACCACAAGAGGGCCCTCAACCCAACACCATATAAGGTAAGAATGATTGAGCATCTACATCATAATGTTGATATGATAGAGTGGAAGAAAAACTAGCAACCCACCACAGGCCTGCTCGAAAGTTTCCTAATATGAAAATCATAAACCAGACCTGGCCCAATGTTAACAAAAATACTTAAGTATGATCTCAGGCTCAAATATGAGTTTAATACTCCAATCCATATTGAAACTTAGGGCCTAGTCTGAGTTTGAAATCATACTTAAGTATCATTTTATTTTCGAGAGCACTGGGCCAGGTCTTGAAATCAAAGTAGTAAGGGCAGAGTAATACTAATTCTACAGTCTCTCAACCATTGAGTCCCCACATTTAAGACAAACTTTTAATGCACATGCCATGAAATGGCAACAGGCATATAGTGTTACACCTGTCTGTGTTTGTATAAGTGTGTCTGTGTTTGCGTGAAATTGTGTCCCGGCTGTAACTTTGTTGAGAATGATTTTGTTTTGAAATTACTTAGCAAAAGGGGGACTTAGGACAAAACAATGTGTCACTTACAAGAACCAGGTCGCTAACTTGAAGGTCAAGGTTAGATGATAACTTGGTTGAGGTCAGGGTCAGAGCGCTCATTTGATTTAAAATCATCTTCTTTTATATTTCTAGTTTCTCGTCATATTGACCGAAAAATATCAATCTAATAAATAAAATGGCAGGGGCATCTGTTTCTAGCTATGTTTCTTTTCATCAGTTGCAAAGTAAGTTCTCACAACTTATTCAAATTACTTTTTTTGATACAATGATGTGTATTAATATACCACCACCATAGTTTTATTATGTAAGTACCAGAAACCAATCCTTATCTTCCGGACATCAATATTTGACAAGGAAGAATATAAGATACAAACCCCAGATCATTACATTTTTCTACAAGTGTAAACTAGTGATGAACTAATTACTGCTCCATCAAGTACTAATGTTAGAAATGTGCCCCTCATTATGTAGCTCCATCAAGTACTAATGTTAGAAATGTGCCCCTCATTATGTAGCTCCATCAAGTACTAATGTTAGAAATGTGCCCCTCATTATGTAGCTCCATCAAGTACTAATGTTAGAAATGTGCCCCTCATTATGTAGCTCCATCAAGTACTAATGTTAGAAATGTGCCCCTCATTATGTAGCTCCATCAAGTACTAATGTTAGAAATGTGCCCCTCATTATGTAGCTCCATCAAGTACTAATATTAGAAATGTGCCCCTCATTATGTAGCTCCATCAAGTACTAATGTTAGAAATGTTCCCCTCATTATGTAGCTCCATCAAGTACTAATGTTAGAAATGTGCCCCTCATTATGTAGCTCCATCAAGTACTAATAAGTACAAGCCCTGGTATCAACGGTCACCCTGCCTTAAGCAGTCAGTTTAAGATTCCCCTCAACGAAAATCACTACATTCTAACACTGGAATAAGTGGTCACCTGCTTTAGGCACCAAATGGCCAGAAAATGCCATTTCCACTGGTAAGATACACTTCCTTAGGCGGTCAGTGTGGCAAGTGCCAGATATCTTGTGGGTGATGCCATACCTGTCAGTGTATCATGCATACTGTGTATATCCATTAGGGATCAGGTGTCAGACCTCCCTAGGTGTCATATCAACTGTTATTGTTAAGACTCGTCTGCAGACTCTCACTACACCAGCAAGCATTATTAAGTTAATATATTCCGGGATCTTTCATACACCGGGTCAACTGTAATACTATACAAATAATTTTTTACCAGTGACAGCTTGTTCCCAGAAAATAAACTTGCCACCGGTGCTGATGTAAACATTCGTTTTCTTTATGAAATGAAATAAATTCGTTTCTGCAAGGTATTTTGTTGGAAATAAGCAAATTATAAGCAGCTAGTATCATTTTCTAACATTTATTTACAAGTAAAAAGGCTTTGAAATATAAATTTATCATACATAAGCTAGATTACATTATACATATAGCAAAACGGACTGTTTGCTAATAGGGCCTACATCCAAAATGTCCGATGGATAAAGATTTCAATTCATTTTTGGACACAGTTACTGGAAACAATAAAACAGAATTCATAATAATATAAAATATCATATACTTTAATCAACTTTTGAATATAAAATGCACAGACCTGTGAACTTTATTCGGTCTGAAAGTGGGAGATCTGTGCTCCCAAAGTGGGAGATTGGGTTGTGTGAGAGGGAGATTTTTCGCAGTGCGTTTTTTTCGGGGTACGGACAAAAGCCCACTAGGACAAAAGCCCACTAGGACATAAGCCCATAGGACAAAAGCCCATAGGACAAAACCCCACACCTATTTTTGACAAGGGGGACAAAAGCCCACTTTTTTTTTTTTTTTTGTAAACTTAATTATGGGAAGAAAAAAAGGGATATAAGAATATTAATATAAAGAACTTCTTAACACAATTAAATACAATTATTAAGGAGTTCACACCTAATCTCTTTAAAGTCTTCATATATCACACCTCTATTCTTTAATCTTGTTGTCTTTGCCTTGTTTGTTTTATTTTGTTGTGCAATTTCGATAATGATGTAGTAATTATTTGTAATTATTGCATATTTGTTTTACAATTGATCATTTAAGAAGGTTGCAGCATCAAAGTATGTATGCAGCCAAACTGAGGCAAACTTTGTTCAGTTTGTATTACTCATGTATCAAGTGTTTTATATATATTCTACCAAAATTATGACCTCTTTATTCAATTTTGTAACTTGAAGTAATGGAGATTATTAAGAATAGGAAAGGTGGTGTAAAGCTCTGTTTTGAGGGATTTATGTATACGAAGAAGTATGTTGGTGCAACTACAATGCGATGGAATGCTCACAGAGACGTGCATACACATGCTCTGGAGCAGCGGTCACTGATTTAGAGGTAAGTTATCATAATTGTCTTCATCCTTTTCCACTAATCACCTATTCTCACGAGATAAGCCCAACTTATTCTGACCAAATGTAAAAAATTAAACCTGGACAAAACTAATATTTCATAATAAAAGTTGAAAAAACAACCATATTTTTTAGACATTTGTTACCATAGTTTGAATCACTTTTTAAAACTTCAAAAAGGCAAACTTCAATACATCATCGGTCATGTAAAGTAAAAAAGAAGATCATTTTCTGAAACTATGTTGCGGTATTATTGTGTTATATCATGAAAATATACATTAGACTGCCATTTTTTATTTCATCTTTGATAAATTCGAAGCTAACATTTTAGCATGATTTTTAAAGGAGACACCATGTATATTGATAAAATAACAAAACCCATCAATATCATTACATATTTATAAAATTATGATTAAGCGACACTCAAATTTTAAACTTGGTCCTATCTCGTGAGAATATGTGTAATATATCTGCAACAGAAATTTTTTTTGTGTGTGTTTGTGAGCTTTACATCTTAGAAAAGTTCCAAAATTTATTCGTGTGAAGCTAAAATATCAATAGTTCAATAAAATATTCATTTATCAAGACATCTGAACCTGAAACTTTATTTCTTTTTAAACTTTTTATAACAAGTTACTTCATTATCTAGAAATAGGTCCATCTTATATTTCGTCGATCTATCCATTTATTACCAGTTTGATACCCTTTGTTAAAAAGTGGATTGTGTGATTGAAATAGTTAAAAATATGATAAAATCATTAACATTGAATTATTAAGCATTACTATGTAAAGTCTTTTTACCGCACTTTACCGCACTGGTCATTTACCGAAATGTCCGTAAATAAAAAAAAGTTTTTTACTGTCATTTTATAAATTATTTGTAAGGTAGTCATTGAAGACAAATCTAGGAAAATGTGGATAAAAAGTTTTTATCTTGTTTGTAGATGCAACATGTGATATCAACGACGACACACACACATGAAAAGGACAATACAGCAACCGAAGCAGCTAAACTGCGCATGAGAATGAAGGACAATATCACCACCAACAGGGGACAGCCATGCCAGATCCTTGCAGACACTCTGAAAAACACCACTGTGGAGGTGCGTGCTGCTGTCGGAAAGATGGATTCTGTGAAACGCACTATACGTAGACAGAAGAAAGGTGCAGTTCCAAAGGAACCAGCTTCACTTCGTGATCTTGTTATTCCTGAAGAGTGGACAACAACAGCAGAACCATACAGACACCCATTTCTCTTCCATGACAGTGGTCCTGACTCTGGCAGACGGATGCTAGTGTTTGGAACGGAACAAGGACTGAGACACCTTGCCTCATCTAACACATGGTTCATGGATGGGACCCATGATTCAGCACCTGGGATTTTCCAGCAGATTTACATAATCCGTGCCCCTCTTGGAGAGAGTGCAGTGACATGTGTGTATGCCCTTCTGTCTGGAAAGAGCCAGGAAGTTTATGAGGAGTTGTTCAGTGCAATTCAGGTTAAGGCCCAGAATCTTGGATTTGATGTTGATCCTCTGCACATTGTAACGGACTTTGAGCAGGCATCGATTCGTGCTGTGAGAGCCATCTTCGGTGAACATGTAACTCATCGTGGATGTTTCTATCACCTAACTCAGAGTACGTGGAGGAAGATTCAAGATCTATCACTTGTGGACCGGTACAGGAGTGACGATGACGTGAAGCTCTTCTGTGGCATGGTTGACGGCTTGGCATTCCTGCCAGTTGAAGATGTTTGTGACGGTATGGACTACCTGAAGGACAACACACTGGAAGGTTGTGAATTGTTGGTAGACTACTTCGACAAAACCTATGTCACTGGAACATACAGAAGAATACAACCAGTTCGCGCAGAGGGGGATGACAACATTGTGCCAGTGAGAGTCCGCAGGATCCCACCTTTGTTTGCTGCATCACTGTGGAATGTTCATCAAACTACATTAGATGGCGAGGCTCGTACAAACAACATCTGCGAGGCATGGAACCGAAAGTTCCAAAGCCTCATTGGTCACAGTCACCCATCAGTATGGACTGCCATAGATGCCTTCAGGAAGGATCAAGCTGAAGTTGAGCTACAGTTTTATCTGAATACCCAAGGTCAGCCACCAAAGAAGAGAGTGAAAACTGTGACAAAGAATTTGCAGGAACGTCTTCGCAACCTGTGCTTAGACTATGTTGAAGGCAGGAAGAATCTTCAAGAGTTTTTGCACAGTGTTGGTCACTGCATTAGGTTCAAATGTTAATTGATTGATTGTGATTGCAGATCCTGACAGAAATGTAAATGAACTCTTACAACCATTGTATATGCTGGATTAATTAATGAAATTTTTCTGTTATAGTAGCTGAATTATTTGGTTATATTAACAGCGTGTGCTCCATTACCATGTGCAAAACAATGTGCCTATTAGTGTTAATATTATTGGAATTATTAAATATTTATAATTACACCTGCCTTCAGCATGTGCTCCATTATCATGTGCAAAACTATATATGTGCTCATTAGTGTTAATATTAAACATTTATAATTATATCTGCCTTCTTGCATTTCCGTGAGAGAGAGAGAGAGAGAGAGAGAGAGAGAGAGATGATTAATATCTCTAAAAACTTTAAATGTTTAATTATATACTGAATTATTATTAAAAGTGGGCTTATGTCCTAATGGGCTTATGTCCTAGTGGGGTTATGTCCTAGTGGGCTTATGTCCTATGGGCTTTTGTCCTAGTGGGCTTATGTCCTAGTGGGCTTTTGTCCTACACCCGTTTTTTTCACACTACAGTAATAACAAAACACATTTTTTTATTATTCATTTACTTTTATTTCATTTTTTATTACTTATTAACTAATGACTTACATGTAAAAATGTTTGCGCCAACACATTCGCCAAATGAGAAAAATTAGAGCCAAATTTAAGAAGTTGGAGCCAAATTTAAAGCAAGTGGCTCCAATATGTTTTCAGAATACTTTATTTCTTTTTGGTTTTTTTAAAACATATTAATTGGTAATTTAAAAAAAATATTAAATGTGAATTAAATAATTTAATTCACATTTAGTTTTATAAATAAATTATCAAATAAATATTTCATTCAATTGCAAAAAAAAAATTCATAAAAAAAAATTATTTTTTTTAAAAAAAAAAATGTGTTCATACAAAATCATAAATATTAACCTGACTAAAAATATTATATGAAAATATCAAGTGGAAAAAAAAAAAAAAAAAAAAGATACTTGGGTACGTTAAATATTGGGTACGTTTTGGTTTGGATACGTTTTGACTCGCTCCATTAGCGATTAGCATCGAGTCATTTATATACATCGGTACATCTATGCTATTTACCAGTTGGAATCTAGCTAGGTTAACCAATTAATCAATTTAAAGGTTTTAAAAGAAACGGTAGTAAACATTGCTGATGTTTTTCGCAAATGGCCGCCATTGTGATGATTGCGCAATTTCATAACAGTTCCAAATGCAGGTATAAACAAAAGTCAGTAGAGGGTGTGACAAATGTAAACAAGTTATAAGCTGCCAATACTATCCGAATATTCCACATCTTTGCATAATTAGGAAGCCTTAAAATGCGTGTTGATTGGATAATCCCACAGCAGGTGCTGGTTACTTTAAGTAGTATACAGTGTAGAGCGACCTGTATTTTTGTGCATTACGGAACTTAAACAACCGCGGTACTAATTTACTGATTTCTTCAAAACATGTGCATGTCAGTGGCTAATCATCTTCAATCCTCTCCCCAAACCTCCCACAAATACACGGCGAAGTGACACACAGGTATTTCTGACACTCCCCACCCACCCTGAAATCACGCTCTAAACGAGATCGCGTTCCAATAATAGCCGAATCAACTTACGCAATCGGCATAACCTCGGCTCGGTAGGGGAGCAATTAGTGCTCCAAAAGTTGATAAGCGGTATATTGGGGGCCTTGAGATCAAAGGCGGTAGATTTCTGGTGTTGGTCGGTAGACCGGGAGATGCAAGCAATTATCGGTAGCTCCCGCTCAAAATCGGGAGAGTTCACAGGTCTGAATGCAAAATACACTATGTTCATTGGTTATGAGGCACACTACGTTCATCGGTTATGAGGCTCATTGACTGACCCCAGGTTTAGGCGTGGTCATTTGCCTTAAACGGCCAAATTTGGCACATACCTTAACTGGCTGCTTAAACCAGGTTTGACCGTATATTTTTACCAAAGTTTTGCGCACAATACATGAGTGTTTATGGTATTGGCCAGATTTCAAATGTTTTAGTACAGATTAATGACTATTATCTTGCCAAGGCTGACTTGGTATTGGACCACTGTCTCCAATTATGTCCCTTGAAGTATAAATATGTCATATTTACCTTTTATTACATTCTAGCATCCACAGTTATAAAGCAATCTTGATCAGATGTATACAAAATGATAATAAACCAAAGATTATTATGCTTAAATGGAAGTTATGGTCCATAATACTTAAGGTTGCCTTTAGCGCAGTGGTACTCAGGTGAGTAATACAAGGCCATCAAGGTCCTCTTGTTAAAATCTGCTATAACTCCTATGTTCTTCATTTAATTGTTTCAATATTTGAACAGTTGCTTAAGTGGATGCTAAAGTGGTTACATTATGCAGTTGACCTTGTGACCTTGACCTACATTTGATTAAAATAGCAGTGTCTGCTTGTTTTTACTCCATTTCTTCTTACTAGGTTTTCGCACCTCACAGGGTGAAAACCTATTGTTCTTCTTTGTTGTTTTTTTGTTGTTTTTCTTAGGTTTTCGCATCACTTGCGAAAACCTATTGTTCTTCTTCTGTTTTATTTTTTTTAGGTTTTCGCATCGCTGGGCGAAAACCTATTGTTCTTCTTCTGTTTTATTAGCTCACCTGAGCACAACGTGCTCATGGTGAGCTTTTGTGATCGCCTTTTGTCCGGCGTCCGTCCGTCCGTGCGTCTTGCGTCAACTTTTCCTTTAAACAACTTCTCCTCCTAAACCACTGGATGGATTTTGACCAAACTTCACAGGAATCATCCTTATCATGACCTCTATCAAAGTTGTTCAAATTATTTTGATTGGGTGAATAAGTAGGTCACAGGAGCTAAAAATAGATTTTTAAAATGCAATCTTAGAAAATCTTCTCCAGCAAAACTGTAAGGCCTAGAGCTTTAATAATTGGTATGTAGAATTGTCTTATGAACATCTACAAAAGTTGTTCAGATCATGACCCTGGGGTCAGAATTGGCCCTGCCCCGGGGGTCACTTGTTTTACATAGACTTATATAGGAAAAACTTTAAAAATCTTCTACTATGAAACCATAAGGCCTAGAGCTAAGATATTTGGTATGTAGCATCATCTAATGGTTCATTACCAATTTTGTTCAAATCATAGCCCTATGGTGATAAATGACCCCGCACCAGGGGTTACTTGTTTTACATAGAGTTATATAGGAAAATCTTAAAAATCTTCTTTTATGAATCCATAAGGTCTAGAGCTTAGATAATTAGCTCACCTGGGCACAGCGTGCTCATGGTGAGCTTTTATGATTGCCTTTTGTCTGGTGTCTGTCATCTGTCCGTGCGTGCGTGCGTCTTGCATCAACTTTTTCCATTAAACAACATCTCCTCCTAATCCGCAGAAGGGATTTTGACAAAATTTCACAGGAATCATCCTTATGATGTCCTCTAACAACATTGTACAAATTATTATGATTGGTTGAAAAAGTAGGTCACAGGAGCTAAAAATAGATTTTAAAATGCAATCTTAGAAAATCTTCTCCTGCAAAACTGTAAGGCCTACAGCATGTAGAATTGTCTTATAAACCTTTACAAAAATTGTTCAAATCATGGCCCTAGGGTCAAAATTTGCCCTGCCCCAGGGGTCACTTTATTTTGCATAGGCTTAAATAGGGAAAACCTAGAAAAATCTTCTCATCAGAAACCACATGCCTGGTGTTAAGATATTGGGTATGTAGCATCATCTAATGGTTCATTACCAATATTGTTCAAATCATAGCCCTATGGTGATAAATGACCCCGCACCAGGGGTTACTTGTTTTACATAGAGTTATATAGGAAAATCTTAAAAATCTTCTTTTATGAATCCATAAGGCCTAGAGCTTAGATAATTAGCTCACCTGGGCACAGCGTGCTCATGGTGAGCTTTTATGATTGCCTTTTGTCTGGTGTCTGTCGTCCGTCCATCTGTCCGTGCGTGCGTGCGTCTAGCATCAACTTTTTCCATTAAACAACATCTCCTCCTAATCCGCTGAAGGGATTTTGACAAAATTTCACAGGAATCATCCTTATGATGTCCTCTAACAAAATTGTACAAATTATTATGATTGGTTGAAAAAGTAGGTCACAGGAGCTAAAAATAGATTTTAAAATGCAATCTTAGAAAATCTTCTCCTGCAAAACTGTAAGGCCTACAGCATGTAGAATTGTCTTATAAACCTTTGCAAAAATTGTTCAAATCATGGCCCTAGGGTCAAAATTTGCCCTGCCCCAGGGGTCACTTTATTTTACATAGGCTTAAATAGGGAAAACCTAGAAAAATCTTCTCATCAGAAACCACATGGCCTGGTGTTAAGATATTGGGTATGTAGTATTGTCTGGTGGATCTCTACTTAAGTTGTTTAAATCATGGCCCTTGGGTGAAAATTGGCCCTGCCCTAGGGGTCACTTGATTTTACATAGGAAAAATAGAAAAATCATCTCCTGAAATACTGCAAGGCTTAGAACTTGGATATTTGGTATGTAGAATTGTCTTATGAACTACTACAAAAGTTGTTAAAATAATGACCTCTGGGTCAAAATTGCCCTCGCTCCAGGGGTCATTTTATTTTACAAAGGCTTATATAGGGAAAAACTAGAAAAATCTTCTTATCAGACACCACATGGCCTAGAGCTTAGATATAAGGCTTGTACCATTGTCTAGTGGATTTCTTCCAAAGTTGTTCAAATCATGGCCCTTGGGTCCAAATTGGGTCCGCCCCAGGTGTCACTTGATTTTACATAGGCTTATATAGAGGAAGAGAGGAAAATCTTCTTCTCAGAAACCACAAGGTCAAGAGTTAAGGTGTCTGGAACACGCTTCATTAATTTCAAAGCTAGATCAGTAAGCTTAAAGGGAAAACTTTGTAGAAACCATATGGCATTGTGCATGCAGCATTGTCTAGTGGATCATTACCAAAGTTTGTTTTTAATCATGGCCCTGTGTCAAAATTGGTCCCACTTTAAGTATGTTCATATTATAAACCATTGAAAGCAATATTTCTCAGGTGAGCGATTAAGGGCCATCATGGCCCTCTTGTTTTTAGCTCACATGAGCACAACGTGCTCAAGGTGAGCTTTTCTGATCGCCTTTTGTCCGGCGTCCGTCGTCCGTCCGTGCGTCCGTCCGTGCGTGCGTCCGGCGTCAACAATTGCTTCAAACAACATCTCCTCCTAAACAGCTTGGCCAATTTGAAAAATATTTTGCAGGAATGTTCCTTGGATGAAGCTCTACTAAAGTTGTATAAATGGTTCTGGTCCATCGCATAATTAGGTCACAGGAGCTAAAAATAGATTTTAAAAATGAAAATTTAAAAAATCTTCTTCTCTGAAACCACAAGGCCTAGCCTTTTGATTTTTGGTATGTAGCATGATCTTATGACTGTCTACCAGGATTGTACAAATTATGACCCTGGGGTCAAAATTGGCCCCGCCCCAGGGGTCACTTGATTTCACATAGGCTAATATAGGAAAAACTTGAAAAAATCTTCTTCTCCGAAACCACAAGGCCTAGCCTTTTGATTTTTGGTATGTAGCATCATCTTATGGGCCACTACCAAGATTGTACAAATCATATCCCTATGGTGATAAATGACCCCGCACCAGGGGTCACTTGTTTTACATAGAGTTATATAGAAAAATCTTAAAAAATCTTCTTCTATGAATCCATAAGGCCTAGAGCTTAGATATTTGGTATGTAGCATCATCTTATGGGCCACTACCAAGATTGTACAAATCATAGCCCTATGGTGATAAATGACCCCGCACCAGGGGTCACTTGTTTTACATAGAGTTATATAGGAAAATCTTAAAAAATCTTCTTCCATGAATGCATAAGGCCTAGAGCTTAGATATTTGGTATGTAGCATCATCTTATGGGCCACTACCAAGATTGTACAAATCATAGCCCTATGGTGATAAATGACCCCACACCAGGGGTCACTTGTTTTACATAGAGTTAAATAGGAAAATCTTAAAAAATCTTCTTCTATGAATCAATAAGGCCTAGAGCTAAGATTTTTGGTATGTAGTAGCATCTAATGGTTCATTACAAAGATTTTCAAAGTCTTGGCCCTACGGTGATAAATGACCCTGCGCCCAAGTCTTCTCTGAAACCATATGGCCCATTGCTTAGATATTTGATGTGTAGTATTGTCAGGGGTAAAATGTTTTAGATTAAGTTATATCAGAATCCTTGTCTGTTTAAAAACCTTGACATCAGTTGAAGCAATGGTACTCAGGTGAGCGATTCAGGGCCATCATGGCCCTCTTGTTTATTAAGAACATCTCTTCAATATATGTCGTAAAATCTCCCTGGCTGGACCCCAAATCTCCCTGTGAAAATTTCAAAACCTCCCTGGGAGACATACTGAAAATATGGCATGTATGCTTCAAGCAATGTAAAAATAAGACAATAACTAAAAATAAAAGGATCTATATTTAGCTATTTTTCTATTCTTTCAGATAATTATACTTGGATTATGAAATAATTGTATTAAGTAAAAAAGTTAATAACAGAAGTATCAGATTTTGGGGCATTTATGTATTTTGACCATGCATGAGATGACCTTGAACATGACTGTTAATTGGCCATTGAAATCTGTAATTACACATACAGGCTAAAATTAATAAAATCCATTTTGTTATTTATCATTTTAGCCTTACCTGTAACATTTATCAACAAAAATTTCAGTGATCAGTTAAAACATATATTGATATATTGCCGCCATGATGGACAGAATCTATTTGTGAAACCACACATATAGATGCATAATCTTAATAACATTGTATAAAAAAGACATTTTTAGTTGAAAAGGTATGCATAAAGCAATATTTCTGTAACAAATGCGATCAATTTCAGCATATAAATGCTTAAAAAGAGATATTAGAGAGAAAATAACAAATATCTGAGTATTTTATGTGTGTTTTTTTTACCTTCGAATGACCTTGAACTTGACTTAGAAAGGTCAATCAAATTTGTAAGTTTTGCAAACATGCTAAAATAAAGTAATTTCTTTCAAACACTTAAGATTGACCTTTATATATGGTATTTATCAATGAAACATCCAATGATCATTGATACAGCAATTGAATGGCGGCCATCTTGGATAATGTGTATGTGTGTAAACTGGGGTACGGACAACTGCCCCTTAGGACAATAGCCCCTTAGGGTAACTGCCCCTAGGACAACTGCCCCTAGGACGATTGCCCCTGAGTTTTAATGAAAAAGAGGACAATTGCCCCTACTTTTAAATATTACATATTTATACATTAAGATTTATGTACCACTGATTCTTGTGTATATTGAACTGAACATGTACATTGATAAACAATTGAATTTTTTTTCACTGTATGCAAAAAAAAAAGAAATGTTTTTGAATATTCTTCATCCCTCTCCCCCTCCCATCCCCTCTCTCTCTCAGATAATTATTAAATAAAATTATAATATGCATGTTTATTTATTATAAAAACATGGAAATATGCATAGCTTTAATAATAGAAAATAATATATTGTCATTCATTATTTTGCTTTCATCAGTATAATTAGAGAGGGTGGTTGCTATCACCACCTGTTTGAGAATTTTTTTACACCTTTGCATCAAAGAAAAGCTTTAAATACAAATAAAGAAATTCATTACGTAATTAAGAAAACAAATCTTTACTCAATAGATTAATCATTAAAAATCATTGACACATTGCCCTGTTTACAAACCTTTTTAAGCCCCTGCCTACTCTTATAAGTTGAAGTTTTGATTTTATTCTTATATTGTCCCTACCATAATCATGGACATCATCAAGAATGAGAGAGGTGGTTTGAAGTTATGCTTTGAAGGTTACATGTACACCAAGAAGAACACTGGCAAAAACAGAATTCGCTGGGAATGTTCAAAGAGACGAGCGTATTCATGCAAAGGTGCTGCTACAACTGATGCTGAGGTGAAAGAAGTCCTTTCTACAACTCCCCATAGTCATGAAAGGGATGATGGTGCTGTGGAAGTAGCCAAGGCCATGATGAATGTGAAGGAAAACATCCCCATCAACAGAGGACGACCATGCCAGATTATAGCTGATGTTCTACAGACATGTTCTGCTGAAGCACGTACTGCCTTCGGGAAACTGGATACTGTCAAACGAAACATCCGTAGACAGAAGAAAGGAAGCCTCCCAAAAGAACCAGGATCTCGACAGGAACTCCATCTACCAGAAGAATGGAAGACAACTGGAGGTGTTGATGCAGTTCCATTCCTGATACATGACAGTGGTGCAGACTCCAACAGTAGGATGCTGGTATTTGGAACCGAGCAAGGTTTACAGCATCTGTGTAGGTCAAACGTGTGGTTCATGGATGGAACATTTTCTACTGCACCAGCGATTTTCTATCAGTTGTTTGTGATTCGTGCACCATTAGGAGATACTGCTGTGTCTTGTGTCTATGCATTTCTGCCTGGAAAATCTCAAACTACCAAACTACCAAAGTTTATACATAATCTAAACAGAGATATCATACAAAACAGTTTTAAATGAAAGAATACACACATAACAATATTTCTATCACTAAAAGTAATCCATTTGAGTATAAAACATGCATAAAATGAGAAAAAGTAGGTAGGAGATATCAAATTTTGGAGTATTTTTTGTACTTTGACCCTGAAATGACCTTGACCTTGAATTTGCTATTGTTGTATATGAATTTGATGTACATTATGGAAGGAGTAATAATCATGCAAATATTTTGAACTACCTCTGTAAATAAATCTGTAACAAACAGATAAAATAATTTCACTGAAGTTGCGATTTATGACGGCCATCTTGGACGCCATCTTGGATTTCCGAGTCCGCACCAGGCGTTGGCAATTTATGCCGGCAGTTTCATATAGTACAGACATTGGCAAACATTTTGGTATATAACATTGCTTGTTCTACTTTTATGGCCACCCCAACTCCCAAAACCCACTGATTGTCACCCCACTAATTTACCTACGTTGCTTTGTAGAGTTTGTACTACATACACAGCAAGGTGGTGTTGTGTTATCTAGCTCATTTCTTTCATGATATAAAACTCATTTACCATTTGTATATGAGTTTGATATTAATATCAGAATTAGTATTTGGCTTATAACCATATTAATCAAAGAATAATATTGCAAGATTTTATTAATTGCGATTTTAATTCATGAATCAAATGAAGGTATTAAAGGTGGTAAATGTAAAAGTTTCTTTAAGGAATCATTGTGACTGGTGCAGGGGGTAATTATCCCATCGTTCATTTAATGAGAAATTATGATACGGTTATTTCTATTCTGAAACAAAATATAGTTAAATAATAAATCATATTTAAGATTGAGTCCTCAATTTGATTGTGTTTGGAATTATCTGTTTGGTCATTTAATCTATAATAGCCATTTCAGGATGTTCCTGTCCATTTGTTATTGTACATGAGAAAAATTATTGCAAGCTTGTGACAACATAATCAAATAGTGGTAGTCAACCGGTTTTAAGGACATGGTCTTTTTAGCTCACCTGAGCACGTGGTGAGCTACTGTAAAATGATTATATTTCGTGTGGATTAAATTTCGTGGATTCACTCTCCAAAACGTGTTCGTGGGGACAGATATTCGTGGATTCGTGTTTTTCTGGGAGAAAGATTTGATCGTATTTTTTGTTTTTAAAATAAACACAGCTAATATTTAAATATTTCTATTATTCTTTTTTGGATATTTACCTTAAATTTTTATCCATGATTATGACTTTTTCTTTAGTAATTATACTAACTCCCTCACCCTGCATAAGAAAACAAACATAAAATTTGCAAGAATAATGTCCCCATCATTTCCGCAATATTTTGGACAGTTTTTCTATAGGAAAAAAAAGGAGTAACTTTGACCAATTATCTACAGGATGTAACCAGGTGATATTATGTGGCTTCAAGGGGAACAGGAGGTGGGACAGGGCTCGGGGAGTATTATTATATTGGGCAGCTCGGGAGGTGTAAAAAATTGATTAACACTCAGTATGTCAAATAAATTTTGTCTATGTGGGACAGGGCTCGGGGAGTAGTATTATATTGGGCAGCTGGGAGGTGTAAAAAATTGATTTAACACTCAGTATGTCAAATAAATTTTGTCTATAGAATCCCAAAGATTGTCATTTGCAATCATTCTTAAATTCATCTACAATCAGTCAATCTACGTAGGGTACAACACATGTATGAGAGTATCCCACTGCTACATAACGGCGCACAGAACATTAATTTAATCATTATAATAAAACAATTTTTTACTTTTACTTGCGGGGGTTATTTTTCATATGGTTCTATTATATCTTATTTTAAAAAAAAAAAAGCAAAAGACAAAATGAAAGAAAAATAATTACAACCTCTAGCATAAGTGCTATGTACAGTAGAGTACAATACGTGACGGTAACCCACGCTATAATCGGATGGTATTTAAAACATGAACGTAACCCATAACTTATTAAATTACGTACGGGATTGTTATATTTCTATATAATAATAATAATAACAATATTTTTAGTAATAAGTTATCTAATTATATACATCACAACAAAATATTTTCTTCAGTTTCTTCACTATTTTTCTTATCGTAATGTTCATAAACCAGTATGTAGGTGGGGTAAGGTAGAATATCAACATCGACAGGTGATCATCGTAGGTTATGACCTTTGCCAGAAACTTATTCATGGGGACAAATATTCCTGGATAAAGGCATCCACGAAAACAACAAAAATGAATCCCCCAAGAAATATAATCATTTTACAGTATTAGGATCACCCAGCTTCTGTCGTCATGCATCGTCAACAATTTGCCTTAAAGGACATCTCCTCTGAAACTGCTGGGCAGAATTTGATTTAACTTGGCAGGGATGATCCTTGGGTTAACCTTCACAAAAGTAGCTAAAATAAACTGATCCATATGGAACTCTGATTGCCATGGCAACGGAAAGAAAAATATTAAATCTTTAAAAATCATCTTCTTCAAAACTACTGGCCAGATTTCACATTGTTTTGGTACAGATATTCCTTGGGTAACTCTCTACCAAGATTGCTAAAATTATTCCAATCTGTAAAAAACATGGCCGCCAGGGGCAGGGTTAATTTGCCTTATATGTATATAGTGAAACCTTTAAACGACATCTCCTCTGAAACCACTTGACAGTATTTGATTAAACTTGGCAGGGATGATCCTTGAGTGATCACAAAAGTTGCTAAAATAAACCAGATTCATGTAGAACTCTGGTTGCATTTGCAGTAGAAGGAAATGAATTATGAAAATTTTAAAAAAATCATCTTCTTCAAAACTACTGGCAAGATTTCAAAATGTTTTAGTACAGATGTTCCTTGGGTAACCCTATGCTAAGGTGAGCGATTAAGGGCCTCCATGGCCCTCTTGTGTTTAAATACTAGTAAATATCTGAAAAATCATGCTAATATGAATTTTATTACTGTGCAGATGCCAACCCACAAATAATACATATTCTTGTTCCTCATGATGAGACAGATTGAATGGTACTTCTTTAGTGTCCTCTGAGGGTCACAAAGGAGTCTGGCCCCACCCCGTCAGTTTACCTTCTGACATTTATTTAAAAAAAATCATTAAAATCCCCACCCATTAACAATATTATTTTTCTTCTCATGTTCAGATGGATTAATGGTACTTCTTTGATGCTCACATGGGTCACCAAGGGGTCAGGCTCCACGCCCCTCAATTTAACTTATGACCTTATTTCTTAAACTTTGTTTGGGAGACTTAGTAAGAGTTCTCTCTTACAATTACTGGTTGTTTCTAATTGCATCACTGGCTTGTTTCAATAGTTGAACAGTTGATTATGTGGATAAACCTCTTCAATATGCATTTGACCTTGACCTTTGAACTGTTTTTCATGAAAAAAGGCAGATAAAACATCCATAATACCATCAGGTCTTGTCTGAACAACTATCATTTTTAGCTCACCTGAGCACAGCTGAGGTATTGTGATCAGTCTTTGTCCGGCGTCCGGCGTCAACTTTTGCTTTAAATGACATCTCTTCCTAAACTGCTGAGCAGATTTTGATGAAATTTTACAGGAATGATCCTTAGGTGGTACTGAGCCAAAATAGCTAAAATTGTTCCAGTCTGCCTACCAAAAAGGCCACCAGAGCTAAAAATAGAAAATCTAACGACATCTCCTCCTAAACCGCTAAGCAAATTTTAATGAAACTCAATAGGAATGATCATTGGGTGATACTGCATAAAAACAGCTAAAAGCGTTCCGGTCCGCTAACCAAGATGGCCACCAGAGCAAAAAATAGAATAATCTTTAAACGTCATCTCCTAAACCACTGAGCAGATTTTGATGAAATTTTACAGGAATGATCCTTAGCTGATACAGTGTAACCTCTAAGATCCGAACACCTGTGGGACCAATCAAAAAGTTTGGAATTTGGAAGTTTCCGGAATTCAGAAGTCTGGATTGAATTAGACTAGCACATACGTATTGATGTTTATTAATGGTTGTGAATAGTGTCATTTTTGTTTATATGAGTAACATTGTATTGTTTGCATAGTGTAATTATCATCAAATCCTTTGAAGCTTTACCTTAAACATATACATATATTTGTAATTTTTTTTTTTTGTAAAACGGTTATATTAATTTGATTTCCCATAATCAGTTATCTTCCTTCTCTTTCTCTCACCCTCCCTCCCTTCCTCTTTCTTCTTTCTCTCTACTTGCCATATATTTCCCTCTCTCTTTCTCAGTGTGCCATTTTTATGTCAAAATGGGTTATGCTAATGTTGATTCTGAGCATAATTTGTCTTTTTCTTTCTTTCTCTCAACTTTAATTTTTGCCACTTACGAAAACCAACACATTGTCCGATGTAGCCTAATTAATTACGCTTCTAACAATACCGCAATTACACTTAAACTGTTAAAGATGTTTGTGGCAAAAAATATCAATTAATCCACTTATCACCACCTTAATCATTTAAAATGTGTCACTAATTGTCTATGTATTTGCCAGCGCAAACATGTTGTGATTCTTACGTGTGTCAAAATTATAGACAGATTGTGATTCTAACGCGTGTCAAAATAATGATCACCACTGATTAATAAACAATCAATTAGGGAGAAAATTAGGGGATAAATTGCCACAGGGCTTACAGTTTCCGGTCTGATTACCTGTCAAGCTAATAGCACTGTTCTTATTTTAGAGGTAAAATTGCGTTGATATAACCCAATATTTACAAAATTATTGTACGGAATTCAGAGGTTCAGAAATTCAGAGGTATTATTTACATATAAACTGAAATCGCCCGGATTTCAGAAGTTTCCGGATTTTGGAGGGTCCAGATTTCGGAGGTTACACTGTACTGAGTAAAAATAGCTAAAATTGTTTAGGTCTGCCTACCAAGATGGCCACCAGAACTAAAAATAGATAAAATTTAAATACTATATAATTCATTATGTGTAAATTTTTTTTCCTTACTTAAGCATTTATAGCTTGTCTGTTTTTGAAAGAAAAAAATACAAGCTATTGTCGTAACTCAGGCGTCCGTGTTGTCGTCGTCCTCCGGATCTTAACGTTGGCCATAACTTTTCTACTTTTCCATATACAACATTCATTTTTGGTATGCATATTCATCTGGAAAAGGCCTATCCAGGCATATAAAAAAAAAATTCACCTATTGACCTTGACATTAGACCTATTTTTGCTGTATTTTTTGAAAACTTAAAAATGCCTGTCATTTCAGAACCGTTACCAACAGGGCACTGATATTTCACATATGAATTCCTTGTGGCAAGACCTTTCCATCAATGTTACACTTTTGGACTTTTGACCTTGACATTTGATCTTTGACCTATTTTTTGTAATATTTAACAAAAAACTTAAATGTTGGCCATAACTTCTCTACTTTTTGACATACAACTTTTATTTTTGGTATGCATATTCATATTTGCAAGGGCTATTCAGATAAACCTCAATATTTCATCTATCGACCTTGACCTCTGACCTATTTTAGCTGTATTTTTTGAAAACTTTAAAATGCCTGTCATTTCAGAACCATTACCAACAGGGCACTGATATTTCACATGTGAATTCCTTGTGGCAAGACCTTTCCATCATTGTTACACTTTTGGACTTTTGACCTTGACCTTTGATCTTTGACCTATTTTTGAATGTTTAACAAAAAACTTGACATTGGCCATAACTTCTCTACTTTTTGACATACATCTTTTATATTTGGTATGCATATTCATCATGACAATAATTTTTCAGATATACCTCAATATTTTATGTATCAACCTGAACCTTTGACCTTATTTGGCCATAACTTTGGGCGAGTTTTATAATCAATATTTCTTTGTCATTTTTCAATATTTAAAAAAAACAAAAAAACTTTTTATACTGGTTTGTCATCATATGAAATTGTGCAGGTGTGATTTTGGTCATGATCTTTAGGCAGATAAAAAAGAACATTTTTTAGCTCACCTGAGCACGTGTGCTCAGGATGAGCTTTTAGGATCGATGAATGTCCGTCCGTCCGTCCGTCCGTCGTCCGTCGTCCACAATTTGTTCGTTTGCACTCTAGCATCTTCATTTTATGAGCAATTATCTTCAAACTTTAAAACAATGTTTATAACCATAAAATCTCGGCCAAGTTCGATTATGGCTGATATCGGAACATTAGGTCAGGAGTTATGCCCCTTTTAAAATTCAAAAAAGCCAGATTTCACATTGTTTGCACTCTAGCATCTTCATTTCATGAGCAATTATCTTCAAACTTTATATCAATGTTTATAACCATAAAATCACGGCCAAGTTCGATTATGGCTGATATCGTACCATTAAGTCAGGAGTTATGCCCCTTTTAATATTCAAAAAATGCCATATTTCAAGTTGTTTACACTCTAGCATCTTCATCTTTTGAGCAATCCTCTTCAAACTTTATGGCAATGCTTATGACCATAAGGTCTCGATTGAGTTCGATTATGGCTGAGATTCATCAATTAGGTCAGGAGTTATGCCCCTTTTAATATTAAAAAAATGCCATATTTCACTTTGTTTACACTCTAGCATCTTCATCTTTTGAGCAATCATCTTCAAACTTTATGGCAATGCTTATGACCATTATGTCTCGATTGAGTTTGATTATGACTGAGATCAGTTGATTAGGTCAGGAGTTAAGCCCCTTTTAATATAAAAAACTGCCAGATTTCACGTTGTTTACACTCTAGCATCTTCATCTTTTGAGCAATCATCTTCAAACTTTATTACAATGTTTATGACCATAAGGTCTCGATTGAGTTCGATTAATGCTGAGATCCGTCAATTAGTTCAGAAGTTATGCCCCTTTTAATATTCAAAAAATGCCAGAAATCACTTTGTTTACACTCTAGCATCTTCATCTTTTGAGCAATCATCTTCAAGCTTTATGACAATGCTTATGACCATAAGGTCTCGATTAAGTTCGATTATGGCTGAGATCCATCAATTAGGTCAGGAGTTATGCCCCTTTTAATATAAAAAATGCAAGATTTCACTTTGTTTATTCTCTACCAACTTCATTTTTTTAACAATCATTTTTAAAATTTAAGACAATGTTTATGCCCATAATCTCACAATCGGGTTCAATTATAACTGATATTGACTTGTAGATTTAGGAGTTATGCCCATTTCACCATAAAAAAAAGCCAGATTTCACTTTTACACTCAAGCATCTTTATTTCTTAAGCAATCATCTTTCTCAGGTGAGCGACCAAGGGCCATCTTGGCCCTCTTGTTTTTTCTTATGTCTTCAAATTTTACAGTTTTGTAATGAATAAGCAATTGTGATTATTTGCTTACATATTTTACATCTTTGTGTTGTATACATTCTATTCCATGCATAGGTCAAGGTCATCCTTCGAGGTCAAAGGTCAAATTTAAAGGGTATGGTACTTAAACTTTGCATTTAAAGGCTTACAGTTTCAGTTGTGATTTTCAAGGTCAACTTTTTTAAGTGTTTAACAAAAATGTGTTATGTTGACAAAAATATACGAGTGTTGGCACCCGCATGCGGTGCTCTTGTCTCTCTAGCAGTTGAATTCAGGTGAGTGATTTAGGGCCAACATGGCCCTCTTGTTTAATGATTCCATTTATTTATCTACACATTAAACAGTTCCTGATTTAATCACTCCCTCCTCCTTATTTGTCACCTAGCAATGATACACATCATTTGTCCATACTGTGTCATTGTCATAGGGATTATAATATAGATGATAGAGTAACTGTTTCACATGCTACTTAAACTGTTTACAGGTGTCTGTCAGTGCGAAGCTCTACACTTTCATGCACAATCTATGGCTAGACAATGCACCCATTGGTGAACTTTCATGAGGTAAGACGAGTTTTCTTTTAAATTTATCTGTCTGCTTGTGGCAATAATAGAATCACACATCCCATACCATTGCTACCATTCTTTCTGACCATATTTTTTGTGGAAGTATTTATCAATTACAGTAATATTTCCAGAGTACAAGTAGTGAACTACCCTTGAATGGAAGTACATCTGCACATCTCAAAAACTTGAATATTGGCAGAAAAATTGATCTTTTTAGCTCACCTGTGCACATGTGCTCAGGATGAGCTATTAGGATCGATGAATATGCGTCGTCCGTCCGTCCGATGCCCGTCCATTGTCCACAATTAGTTTGTTTGCACTCTAGCATCTTCATTTCTTAAGCAACCATCTTCAAACTTTATGACAATGTTTATTACCATAATATCTCAGCCAAGTTCGATTATGGCTTATATCGGCCTATTAGATCAGGAGTTATGTCCCTTTTTTAATCAGGAGTAATGCCCCTTTTATATTAAAAAAAGCCAGATTTCACTTTGTTTGCTCCTTAGTATCTTCATTTCTTAAGCAATCATCTTCAAACTTTATGACAATGTTTATTTCCATAATATCTCAGTACAGTTCGATAAAGCTGATATCGACCTATTAGGTCAGGAGTTATGCCCCTTTTAATATTAAAAAATGCCAATTTTCGGTTCGTTTGCACTCTAGCATCTTCATTTTTTAAGCAATCATCTTCAAACTTTACAACAAAGGTTATTACCATTATCTCTTGGCCAAGGTTGATTGTAACTGATATCGGCCTATTAGGGCAGGAGAAATGCTCCCTTTAATATTAAAATATGCCGGACTTTCGTATCTTCATTTCTTAAGCAAACATCTTCAAACCCTATGACAATGCCATATTCTTTCAGCTAAGTTTGATTATGGCTGATATCCGTCAGGAGTTATGCCCCTTTTGATATTATTAAAAAAAAGAGAGGCATATTTCACTTTATTTGCACTCTAGCATCTTCATTTCTGAAGTTATCATCTTCAAACTTTAGAACAATGTTTATAGCCTTATTTTTTCAGCCAAGTTCGATTATTGCTGATATTGGCCAATTAGGTCAGGAGTTTTACCCCTATTAATGTTTAAATTTGTGTGTTTAAAGCCATGATTTCTCAGTCAAGTTTGACTTCAACTTTCAACCACAGGCACTTTTAAGCTCGACTATTCGAAGAATATGAGAGCTATTGTAGTTGCCCTTGCGTCGGCGTTGGCGTTGCAGCTCTGGGTTAAAGTTTTGCATGCAAGTTACTTTGTTATTTTTCAGACTTAATTTTTGTCAGGAGCATAACTCGAAAAGTATTTGAGGTAACAACTTGATACTTCATAGTTGAATAGATACTATTGAGGAGGAGTGCAGTGCACAAGAATGATAACTCTACCTTTCATAATTTTTGAGTTATTGCCCTTTGTTATTTTTAGCTCACCTGAGCACAAAGTGCTCAAGGTGAGCTTTTGTGATCGCCCGTTGTCCGTCGTCCATCGTCCGTGCATGCGTCCGTCGTCAACTTTTCATTCAAACGACTTCTCCTCCTAAACCACTGGATGGATTTTGACCAAACTTCACAGGAATCATCCTTATCATGACCTCTATCAAAGTTGTTCAAATTATTTTGATTGGGTGAATAAGTAGGTCACAGGAGCTAAAAATAGATTTTTAAAATGCAATCTTAGAAAATCTTCTCCTGCAAAACTGTAAGGCCTAGAGCTTTAATAATTGGTATGTAGAATTGTCTAGTGAATCTCTACAAAAGTTGTTCAAATAATGACCCTGGGGTTAGAATTGGCCCTGCCCCGGGGGTCACTTGTTTTACATAGACTTATATAGGAAAAACTTTAAAAATCTTCTCCTATGAAACCATAAGGCATAGAGCTAAGATATTTGGTATGTAGCATCATCTAATGGTTCATTACCAAGATTGTTCAAATCATAGCCCTATGGTGATAAATGACCCCGCACCAGGGGTTACTTGTTTTACATGGAGTTATAGGAAAGTCTTAAAAATCTTCTTTTATGAATCCATAAGGCCTAGAGCTTAGATAATTAGCTCACCTGAGCACAACGTGCTCATGGTGAGCTTTTATGATTGCCTTTTGTCCGGCGTCTGTCGTCCGTCCATCTGTCCGTGCGTCTTGCGTCAACTTTTTCCATTAAACAACATCTCCTCCTAATCCGCTGAAGGGATTTTGACAAAATTTCACAGGAATCATCCTTATGATGTCCTCTAACAAAATTTTACAAATTATTATGATTGGTTGAAAAAGTAGGTCACAGGAGCTAAAAATAGATTTTAAAATGCAATCTTAGAAAATCTTCTCCTGCAAAACTGTAAGGCCTACCGCGTGTAGAATTGTCTTATAAACCTTTACAAAAATTGTTCAAATCATGGCCCTAGGGTCAAAATTTGTCCTGCCCCAGGGGTCACTTTATTTTACATAGGCTTATATAGGGAAAACCTAGAAAAATCTTCTCATCAGAAACCACATGGCCTGGTGTTAAGATATTGGGTATGTAGTATTGTCTGGTGGATCTCTACTTAAGTTGTTTAAATCATGGCCCTTGGGTGAAAATTGGCCCTGCCCTAGGGGTCACTTGATTTTACATAGGAAAAATAGAAAAATCATCTCCTGAAATACTGCAAGGCTTAGAGCTTGGATATTTGGTATGTAGAATTGTCTTGTGAACTACTACAAAAGTTGTTAAAATAATGACCTCTGGGTCAAAATTGCCCTCGCTCCAGGGGTCATTTTATTTTACAAAGGCTTATATAGGGAAAAACTAGAAAAATCTTCTTATCAGACACCACATGGCCTAGAGCTTAGATATAAGGCTTGTACCATTGTCTAGTGGATCTCTACCAAAGTTGTTCAAATCATGGCCCTTGGGTCCAAATTGGGTCCGCCCCAGGTGTCACTTGATTTATCACTTGGTGTCACATAGGCTTATATAGAGGAAGAAAGGAAAATCTTCTTCTCAGAAACCACAAGATCAAGAGTTAAGATATTTAGTGTGTAGCATTATACAGTGCCTTTAGAGCAATGGTACTCAGGTGAGCGATACAGGGCCATCATGGCCCTCTTGTTTAGACTTAACTTTTGTCCTGAGCATAAGTTAAAAAGAATTTGAGGTATCAACTTGGAACTTCATAGGTGGATAGATCTTATTGGGGAGGAGTGCAGTGCGCAAGAATGATAACTCTACCTTTCATAATTTTTGAGTTATTGCCCTTTGTTATTTTTTTAGACTTAATTTTTGTCCGGAGCATAAGTTTCAAAGAATTTGAGGTACCAACTTGGAACTTCATAGGTGGATAGATCTCATTGTGGAGGAGTGCAGTGCACAAGAATGATAACTCTACCTTTCATAATAATTGAGCTATAGCCCTTTGTTATTATTCAGACATAATTTTTGCCAAGAGCATAACTCTAAAAGTATTTGAGGTATCAACTTGATACTTCATAGGTGAATAGATATCATTTAGGAGGAGTGCTGTGCACAAGAATGATAATTCTACCTTTCATAATTTTTGAGTTATTGCCTTTTGTTATTTTTCAGACTTTTTTGTCGGAGCAAACTCGAAAATTTCTTAGGTGAATAGATCTTATTGGGGAGGAGTGCAGTGCGCAAGAATGATATCTCTACCTTTCATAATTTTTTGGTTATTGCCCTTTGTTATTTTTCAGGCTTACTTTTTGTCTGGAGCAAAACTAAAAAAGTATTTGAGATAACATCTCGAAACTTCATTGGTTGATAGATGTTATGGAGGAGGAGTGCAGTGCACAAGAATGATAACTCTTCCTTTCATAATGTTTTGGTTATTGCCCTTTGTTATTTTTCAGGCTTAATTTTTATCACATTTTACCTGTAGACCTCAAAATAGAGGAGTTAGTAGGTCTTCATATGGGTTTCATATCTATAATCACTTTAAACATCAGTCTTCATTACCAAAATTTTTCTTTTAAAAATGAAATATTCTACTCTCTAACACATCTTCTTAAGAGCAAGCGTTCCGCGGGGGATGGCCATGTCAACATGGCTCTTGTTAACTTAGAAATTTTGGTTAAAATTTTTGCATGCAAGGTATTTTCAT
>CM037792.1:24455812-24505812 GCA_021229015.1 Solen grandis | reverse complement strand
TTGTTTGTTATCGAAACACACTCCACACATTGATCTCCCTTGCACGCTCACTTAAAACGCGCTTTGTTTAGTAAAAACTACGGTAGCTAGTTTCAGCTTAAGGTTTTGGTTTGACTGCAGAGAAAATATTTTTATATTTTTTGTTATAAGAACATGAATGAATGTTTTTTTCAGTGATACTGAAAACATGGCGGATCTTACGATTTTCAGCTTTAATTTTTGTTGTCACGGCTCTAAATTTTCAGAATAATCTTAACATACAAACATTATATTTAAAATATCTTCAGCAAACTTAAACGTAAAAATAAAAACCAAGTATCAACTATTTCCATCTAGCATTGTTGCCGCCATTTCTAATGAAGTGCCCCACTATTCGGATATCACAAACCGCCCAAATCCCTTAAGGGAGTAGTTTTGATAGTTTACAAAACTATTTTCAGTTTCAGACAATTTAACGACAAAACTTGTTTCGGTTCGTAAATGGTTTCGGAGAACAAAACATACGGTTTTCTTAAACCGAACCCAGTTTGTGTACAATAAAAGCGCCCTTGGCAAAATAGTCTGTATCATCCAGGCGTTTGAGTCTTACCTTCCACGGCCCCACACCTTCCACAATGCTTACAAATGGCGAAGGTTTAGAAGGTTTATTACTGAATATCCTGTCCCAGCAAATGGAGGCCAAAAAAAGTTACCTCATCACCGATGAACTTTTCTGCTATCACTGAATGTTTACAAACACTCAATATTTTCAACACACAAATCTCACAGTGCACCCGTTACATCATTTCTGTTATTCATCCACTCAGGCATATAGTCCCGAAAAAAACAGAAGAAATCATTGTTAAATGTACCAGAAATGACACAGAAACAATAATGCTCTAATAAAAACAGTTGAACTTTAGCCAGTCTAGAAAGGCAAAGCATCAATTTCAAGACTTTAATATTTAAAAGAACTACTTCCTAGGGGGTACAACGACCCGGAAGTATTTCGATACCGGGGTCACACCACACGTTCATCAAAATTGGAAAATATCTTTGATTGTACTGGATCCAGTCCATTTTCGGGTGTTCGTCTGATTCAAATTTTGTTGTTAAACTTTGATTTTGCATATGAACATTACAAATATTCTTCGTTATTAGATATATGATTAACAAAAATAATTCAACTCACTTTCAACTTGAGAATTAGATTCCGAAACCCATTTAAAAATCTACATTGAGGGCAAACTCCACACAGTAGTTACCTCCCCTTTAAGTTGTAGATAACCACTGCCACCACAAGTAAAAATTAACAGAATTTACCTAATTTTTCTTCCCCCCCCCCCCCCCCCCCAAAAAAAAAAATTACTGCGAGTGTCATTTCCCTAAACTTGTATGTTTTCTTTAATAAACATCAGATATCGCCTCGTGGTAAAAAAATAAATCATTTTAAAAAATATTTTTGTTGTGACGCAGACGGAGACACGTCCATTTTGTTGGTTTACCATCATCACGTGACATTTGTGACGGCAGTGATATTTTTTGCTTGCAAGGGGAATCACTGTGTGGAGTTTGCTGTGTGGGAGGCGCCATGACACCAACGGGTGACGGACGATGTGAACCGGGACGATGTGAACCTGCACCCAGGACGATGTGAACCATTTTGTTGAGACGATGTGAACCATGATATTTATAAATATTGCATTGAAAAATATACATTTTTTAAAATTAAATAAACTTTTTGAGTTTTGATTTACCCCCATCCAATATAGTACGAGATCGATTTTTAAGACTTTAAAGAATAAAGCAATCCAATTATCTTATTATCAAACACATTACATTGATATCAACCCCTGGGGCTTTTAATGCAGTTAGATAAAATGATGTATTTGAACAAGAAATAAAATTAGGATATTAAACAAAACAATTAATTTCACTTGATTGATATCCAACTTCGCCACATGTACCGCCAAACGCACGTCGTATGTAATGTTACAAACAAAACAAGCGGCACCTTTTTCGGCGTAGCTGTATAATTTCGATTTCAACTCGCATCTTAAACCAATCAAATGTACGCTAACAGCGGTAAATAATTCTAAGCTGAATAAAAGGACTCCTGTTATTGGTTAACGCATCGTTATGGACTATAAAATTACTGTAAATAAGGGGTGCAGCTTGTATATATCATTCAGCTTGGTGTTATTACTTTTCTTTTTGATGTAAACATGAAAGTGATTTCAGTAAGTTAAATACAATCCTTTTCCATCAATTGAGGAATGCTACTTTGTGAAAATGATTTAAAACAACAAAAAGAATCCACCGTGTTATGACATGAAACCCCTTAATTACTATGTATATTGAATTCTTCCAGCCTGCCGAGATGCTCTCATTGAAAATTAATTCGCCAAAACCAAAACAACTAATAACGCTTTTATATCATAATTGTCATATGCAATAATGATATGAACAAATATCAAACAAGCCTATTTACAGATATAATTTTTTGTATTACCGTCTATAAATAAGTATATTGCATAGAAAAAATACTGAACTATTTCTAGAGCGTACTAAATTTGTTGTGCGTCGGTCTTTCGCGCGCTTTTCCTCGGAATGTTCTAGAAGACTGGAAATCTCGTTTTTCTTTCATCCTACGCCGAATATCTTCTTAGCTCACCTGAGCACAACGTGCTCAAGGTGAGCTTTTGTGATCGCCCTTCGTCCGTCGTCCGTCGTCGTGCGTCGTGCGTCGTCAACAATTTGCTTAAAACGACATCTCCTCTGAAACCGCTGGACAGAATTTAATGAAACTTGGCAGGGATGATCCCTGGGTCAACCTTCACAAAAGTTGCCAAAATAAAGTTGATCCATGAAGAACTCTGGTTGCCATGGCAACAAAAAGAAAAAAAATGAAAACTTTAAAAATCATCTTCTTCAAAACTACTGGCCAGATTTTAAAATAAATTGGTACAGATGTTCCTTAGGTCAACCTCTACCAAAGTTGCTAAAATTATTCCGATCCGTAAAAAAAACATGGCCGCCAGGGGCGGGGCTTATTTGCCTTATATGTATATAGAGAAACCTTTAAACAACATCTCCTCTGAAACCACTGGACAGAATTTGATTAAACTTGGCAGGGATGATTCTTGGGTCAACCTTCACAAAAGTTGCTAAAATAAACTTGATCCATGTAGAACTCTGGTTGCCATGGCAACAAAAAGAAAAAAAATATGAAAACTTTAAAAATCATCTTCTTCAAAACTACTGGCCAGATTTTAAAATAAATTGGTACAGATGTTCCTTGGGTCAACCTCTACCAAAGTTGCTAAAAAAATTTAGATCCGTAAAAAAACATTGCCGCCAGGGGCGGGGCTTATTTGCCTTATATGTATATAGGGAAAATTTTAATCAACATTTCCTCAGAAACCAATTGACAGAATTTGATTAAATTTGGCAGGAATGATCCTTGGGTCAACCTTCACAAAAGTTGCTAAAATAAACTTGATCCATTTAGAACTCTGGTTGCCATGGCAACAAAAAGAAGAAAAAAAATGAAAACTTTAAAAATCATCTTCTTCAAAACTACTGGCCAGATTTTAAAATAAATTGGTACAGATGTTCCTTGGGTCAACCTATTTATCTCAGGTGAGCGATTTGGGGCCTCATGGGCCTCTTGTTTAAAGATATTTCTTGTTAAATACTTGATTACTTATTTTAATTGATTGGTTCTCTGCGTATGATAATCCTGTTGAGTGTTGTTTTTGACACCTATTACTTTATACAGGTGTTGATCAGATGTAATTAACATCGGCTTACTTTGAACGTCTGTATAATGAGATTCCCGAAAAAAAGTAAAAAAAACAACAACCCTCATTATCAGACTCGACACGGGTGACGGACGATGTGAACCTCCGACGATGTGAACCAGGACGATATGAACCTGCACCCCTATATCAGACTCGGATGTAAATAAATGTAAATGTATCAGAAAAATTTGTTTTGCACTCAAATAAAGTTATCAATGCCATGTATATTGTATATAACTTTTGATTTTCTTTGTTTGTACTTAGCTTATTGTGTGTTATTAAATTTATCCAGACGACGAGGACGACTGATGCTCCAAAATAAACATGCCTAAGAATATTCTGACGCGGGTGTTAATAAATGTAAAGAAATGTAAATATTGTATATATGTATATATATGTATATAACTCTTGTTATTAGTTGTTTGTACTTGTCTTATTGTTTGTTATTAAATTTCTGAACTTACATATGCTTCGTATTCTTCTTTTAACACATGTGAAAGAGTGATAGCGTTTTTGTTAGTGTGTAAATGTAGGGTCATTTTAATAAAATAATAATTTTCTAAACCAAAAAGAATTAAAAAAAAAAAAAAAAAAAAAAAAAAATTTAAAATCAAAATTAGAAATTAATTATAAATTAAGAACACCATTTGCGTAAAATCCGTATTAGTTTGATATGATTTAATCAAATAAATTTTGGTCAAAATAACATATAAATCATACTAAACTAATAACTATTCATGACAAACATCATCTGCTTTAATAAATCATACATACAAATGATAATTAAACTTGAAATCACATGCACCAAAATAGTTTTAGAAACTGGTTCACATCGTCTTACGCGATGATTCACATCGTCCTCATAAGCGGTACACATCGTCCTAGGTACGAACCGAAGGCGTTTCACATCGTCCAAGGTTCACATCGGCGGAGGGTGTGACCCCGGTATCGAAATACTTCCGGGTCGTTGTACCCTAGGAAGTAGTTCTTTTAAATATTAAAGTCTTGAAATTGATGCTTTGCCTTTCTAGACTTGTTAAAGTTCAACTGTTTTTATTAGAGCATTATTGTTTCTGTGTCATTTCTGGTAAATTTAGCAATGATTTCTTCTGTTTTTATTGGGACTATATGCCTGAGTGGATGAATAACAGAAATGATGTAACGGGTGCACTGTGAGATTTGTGTGTTGAAAATATTGACAGTGTTTGTAAACATTCAGTGCTAGCAGAAAAGTTCATCGGTGATGAGGTAACTTTTTTGGCCTCCATTTGCTGGGACAGGATGAAAGAAGAGAAATATAGACAACTTATTATCAGGAAAATGTTCTGGAGTCCACAGTGCATGTTCAAATGTTCTGGATTTACTATAGAATAAAGAAGGAAAAAAAACACCGGGCCAACACCTATATGCCAAAAAGTTAAAATTTAATATCTCAAAAAGTATGCATTGGAAAGTGTTGAAATTTCACATGCTATTTAGTATTGACAATAGAAATCAGGAGATAAAAGGAATTTGTTCAGGTTTGTGTAATTTTAATTTTATTTAAAATTCAAAATTTAAAACTTTGAAATTTCTGTATAAGGGCACCAGAGTCACCTCCCTTTGACTGTTTACTTCCATTTCAGTCGTCTGCTTTTGTGTAAAGCTGCTAGAGAAACTTAACAGACTATTTTTGCATTTTGCTTAAAATTCAAGCAAAATTTTGAATTAAGAAATTTAAATTTAAATAAAAAAAAATAATAAAAAATGTTGTTACCAGCTATATTTTTCTTTTGCCTGTTTTGCTTCAAGTTTATGTAGACTAATGGATGATTTTTTTGAACAGTGTGAGAGGAAACTTCAGATGACTAGCAGACAGCATGAGAATGGAGAGTGATGATGGTCATGGGACTGTGTTCTTGAATTTAATTCAGAGTGTAAATATTGTTTTATACTTTGACATCTCATATTTTTGTATAAATTTTTAGTGTTATACTTTGCAGCTTGAAGCTTTCCGTTTCGGCCGGCATCAGGCCATCATCAGACATTCTGCCATGAATGTGACGGAGAGTAGTATAGGTATTGAGAGTGTCTGGCTCACTGCGGGTCTAACACACTTCAAAATCCAAGCGCGCTAATCCGCGCTTGGCTTATCATGTGTAATACCCCCAAAAAGCAAACACTCTCAATACCTATACTACTATTAGTTAAAAAAAATCAAAAAAATCACACTAATATAAAATTTAAAAAACACATGTGTAAATTTTTAAAAAAAAACAACAATGAAAAAAATAAAGAAAATTATGTTTTTTCCTGAACCATTTTTTACATTAATCCTCACTCTGAATATGGAGGAGGAGGGTTTTCTAACGTATTATAAAAATTCAATATTATACAGTTTTTATATTTTTGGATATTATCTCCATTGCTTCTTGTCTTCCCTGTTCTATTAATTTTTGCCTTTCTTCTTTTGAATAGTTTTTTGGAACCGCAGAGTTTTTTGTTAATTGTTTAAGCTCATTATATTTTTCTAATTCATCTAATATAAGTTTAAATTCTTGTTCAGATATCTCTCCATCTGTTAAAGCTTTAGAGATTAAATTTTTTATACTATTTAATTTACTGTTAGCAATAGTTTTAATATTATCATGTTTTTTAATTTTATTCATAAATCTAAGCCTAACAATTTTTATAGAGGCTCCAACTCCTCCACATACAAGAGCGACAATTTCAAATGGTAATAGAACAGGAATAACCACTCCAACAATTCCTATAATTACACTAGCAGACATTAAAGCTGTGTCTACTCCATCTGTTATATTTATTCCTCTTTTATATTTTTTATATAATGCTTTACGAGTATCTCTCTCATTAATTAATGTTTTCTCAATCTCTGAGATTTTTTGTAATCTATAATTTTGACTTGGTTCCTGGAGTTCACTATTTAAATCAGGGTATAAATTTGGGGCCGTTGGTTGCTTCATTTTTAAATATATTATTTGAATTCAAACAATAATGAGGCAACAGTATTAACTACAGTTGTATTATCTATCAGACTAACAAAATTAATAACACTTCCAGCCTCAACTAAAAAAGGGCGTTCAAAATTATCATGTTTTGCTGTTGTTGTTTGTAAAGTAATATCACACCCACTTAAACGCTCTCCATCAACCAACACACCAACTCGCACTTCACCACTTGTCCTTTTACTCGACAGACCAATACCAGTAATATAACCACGCCTCACAAAGTCTAAACGCGCTAAAGTGTTAAAATTCTCTATCTAAATTAAAACCACGCCTTATCACAACATAACCAACATCTTTTTCTCTACCGGCATTTCCAAATGAAAACACCTTACTTTTAAATAAATGACCTTTTATTTCAGCACTTATTGTAATGTTTTTTAAGGATTCCTCTATTCTTTTTACCACAAGGTCTAATTTTGTTAAAGTGTTAAGTAATTCTCTATCTAAATTTGACTTTAAATTATTAAATAATTTACTTTCTAAATTTGAGTTTAAATTATAAATAAATTATTTTTAATTATTAAAAATACTTTTTAGAACCGAATATATTCATTTTTATTGATAAAAAATAAATTTTATATAATTTATATGATCTCTAAAACACAACGCATTGGGAATCCATGATTATCTATTTTTTGTCTTTTTTCATCACGAACACTTATATTTAATTCAGAAATATTTCCTATAGTTAATTTTTTATACTCTGGATTATTAAATTTTGTATTAACAATATCTCCAAATTGATTACTCTCAACAGGAATAACACCAAGAATATTACTAGGTGCACCATCAAAGAAATTGTAAGAACTATTTATTTGTTCAAGATGAACATATAATTCTTTATAAGGAACTAAATCTATTGATTGTTCACCATGGCATGGGAGGTTAAGAAGAGGTGAATTTTCCAAATAATGACTCTCTTTAAATCCTAACATTTTTCTTAATTCTTTGGTTATTATTAATCCATAGGTTATATCACTAACTGAACTTATTGTTGGGTATTCTTCTGCTTTTAAACAAGCAATACCATTTTTTTCATCAACAGTTAATGTTATTCTGTTGTCAAAATTTTTAAATACATCAACTATTTGTTGAAAATTATAAAAACCATCTGAAATTATTTTTTTGGGTGGTGGGGATTTACGAATGTTAGTATCAATCCATTGTCCAATTAAATTATACCAACCCATAGTATAAGTAAAACCTCTCAATCCAATTTTCTTAATTCCATGTTTATTATCTATATATTGTTGTAGGTTTATAGGTTCATTAATATTAGAAATTATATGATTCATTTTTATTGATAAAAAATAAATTTTATATAATTTAGTGGAACAAAGTTCCAGCAGTTCCCTAGATGATTTCTAACTCACAACTCATTGGTAATCCATGATTATTTATTTTTTTCCCCCCATTCATCACAAACACTTATAGTTAATTCAGAAATATTTCCTATAGTTAATTTTTTATACTCTGAATTATCAAAAATAATATGAACAATATCTCCAAATGATTTATTTTCAACAGGAATAACTCCTAAGATTTTACTAGGTGCTCCATTATGAAAATTATAAGTACTATTTATTTGTTCAAGGTGAATATATAATTGTTTATAATTACTAATAATATTAGCTTTTATTTTCTCTTCTTCTATTCTTTCTCTTTCTCTTTCTCTTTCTATTCTCTTCTAAACTTTCTCTTTCTATTCTTTCTCTTTCTATTTCTCTTTCAATTACTCTTTCATTATTGCTCTTTCTATTCTTTCTCTTTCTCTTTCTCTTTCAAACTCTTCTAATATTTCTCTTTCTCTTTCTCTTTCAAACTCTTCTAATATTTCTCTTTTGCTTTCTAACTCTTCCATTTTTTCTCTTTCTATTCTTTCTCTTTCTAACTTTTCTTCATAATTCTACTGATTCTAAATTACCTCATCTCTTTTTTTTAAATGTTTGAGTGGAGAATTTGAAAAACCCATTATTTGAATATTTTTTATATTATACCATCCTATAGTATAATTAAAACTTCTTAATCTAATTTTCTTATCTCCATGTTTATTATCTATATATTGTTGTAGGTTTATAGGTTTATCAATATTGGAAATTATATGGTACATTTTTTACCGATAAAAAATGATCACTGAAGCTTTTAAATATAATGAGGATGTTAATTATTTACATGGAGGAGTGTTTAAAAAAAGAATATTAACATTATAAAACAAGAAATAATAATTTCATCAGATGGAAACGGAACGGCTGCTCTGCACAAAAGTTTTAATGCAGATTTCCCTAATATATTTGAAAAATATTTATTACCTAAAGTTACATCAGAAGAAATAGTAGAAAGGTGGGAAAGTGATTGGATGTTATTTTGGCAGAATCAATTAAACTTTGCTATTTGGTGTTCAACTACAGGTTGTGGAGTTGATATAAAAAATCATATAGAGTCCAAAGGATTTTTTATTATCAAACAAGAAGAATATTAAAAGAATTATCTATTCCTCTTCCACAAAATAAAAAAATATTTATAACAAAGAAGCTTATAAAAGAGTATGTAAAGAGTTTAATGTAGATCCTAATGTAGATTGGAGACATAAAGAATATACAGATGGTGGTGGTCTTGGATATATATATACAAAAGATTCAAATGTTTGGAAAAAAACTTATTTTAAGGATAATTTTCTTTATGTTTTTGATTTATCTGTTTTTAGACTATATAGATTTATTTTTGGACCTGGAGGTCCTGTTAAAGGTAAGTCTTATACAAAAAACATTTCTATTGATTATATCAAACAACCAGATGAATTTAAAAACATGTGGACAACTTTTATTCTTGATGAGTCAAAAGGTTTTACACAAGCAGGAGTTGAAAGAATTAATGAGTCTATAAGAATATATTGTTGGTCTATTCTTGGAGCACAGTCTGATACTAAAACAGATATTTTAGGAATAGGAACGGCATTTGATGCTCAAAAACAATTTTTAGTTAACATTGAAGATTCTATAAACAGTCCTATAGATTTAAAATGTCAAATAAAATTATATCAAGACACATTAAAATATGCAAGAAGTAAAGTTGATTATGTTTATGGAATAGGATTATATATGTCTCCTAGTGATATGGAATTAAGAATTGGAACAATACAAGATTATAATAATGAAATTATAGTTGCAGAAGAAGAAAAAATTCAAACACTTGGAATAAATAATGAAATAAATAGTCAACCTGTTCCTAAAAAGAAAAATGTTGAACTCAGTGGTACACCAACAAAAAAATCTTTACCAGAACCTACGGACGAAGTCCAGACTAGTGTTTCACAGCCGTTCCGTAGTGAACCAATAAAACCTAGTGAACTCATTGAAACAACGGATGAACATGAAGATGATAAAATATTTATTATAATAGGAAGTATTACAGTAGGACTTTTAGCTTTATTTATTTACGAGTATGTTCTCTAACGGGTAAAGTGCTACGCAGCTGGACAAAGTCCATAGCCCGGCTGTAAAACACTAACGGGTAACAGCTGTATATATCATTCCTATAACTAAAATTAACAAAGCCCATAAATTATTTCCAAACCATGCAACAATGTTTCCTGTTGATTTTAACAACCAAGATACAATAGCTCCAATAATTCCAGGTATTGCAGCTGCAGCCTTTCCTGCAAGTTTTGCTAATAGTTTAGCAATATTTGATAATTGTTTTTTTATCCAATCTCTTACATTTCCTCCTTTCCCAGGAGGTTTAGGTGTTACAGTTCCACCACCACCAGGAATAAAAGTCTCAACAATAACACCAAGAATCATTCCAAAAGCAGTTAAAATACTAACAATTGTAATTCCTTGTTCTCTAAATAAAGTTTTTATTCTTTCTGCTAATGTTGTATCTTCATTTAATACTTTATGTATTGTCTCTTTTATTCTATTTATTTGAGTTCTTAATTTATCTCTAAAGGATTCAATTACTTCTATTCTTCCACTTCTCACTATCTCTAAATCACTTATTCTTTCAGTAATTCTTTCTATTTGGAATTCATCATTATCTTCCTTAGCTCTTTCTAATTTATTTTTTTCATATGCTATTTTTTTGTTTGTTTCAGAAAGTTCAGCTAAGTTATCTATAAGATGTTCTTTTACAGTGGTCATTGCTTCAAGGACCCCATCAATATCTCTTTTAGTTGTAAATGTTTGTGTTCCTTGATCAATTCCAACTATTTCTTTCACTCTAGTTTCTTCAGAAAAAGATGTTTCCATTACAGTTTCAGCAGCATTTGCTACAGTTTCAGCTGCTCTAGGTAAATCAATCATTTCTATATTATCAACATTTGGAATGTTTCTTTCTGCATTAATTAATTTGGCAAACTCTTTTCTACCATGACTAATCCTTGTAGAATAAGATTGAAAATCATCTACTCCTAAAACCCTTCGAACAAAATCAATACGATATTTCTTCTGAAATATTGGTTTTGGTTTCTTTCATAAAACAATTTTTAAAAATTTTTTCCGTATCAACATTATTATAAACATTAATTTTTTGTTCATCATTATCATCTATAAGAGGAGTTTCCTCATCATAATCATCATAATCATCTTCATCATATACAGGATTTTCAAAATCATATCCTCCTTCTGCCATTTTATATGGAATAAAAATTCCAGTTTTAAAACATTAAAAATTCCCTCTAAAAAATGGCAGCTTACGGAGAAAAACTAAACCCATACAGAAGAATAAGAGAACCTAGAGGTATTAGAGGTATTCGTCAAAGTGTTGTAATAAGCAATAATCCTTCAACTATTGATCAAAATCAACAATTGTCAGTAAGATTTCCTAATCTAAGTGGTAATGATGTTATTGTTCCTGGAACAACAAGATTAGCATTTGAAATTGAAATCAAAAGTGATAGTGATGCAAACGCAACAATATATCCAAATATAGGAAGATCAATAATTAATAAAACAACAATAAAAATATCGGAAATGAAGTAATGTCAATTGATGATAGTGATATATTTCATTGTTATATCGATTTATGGAAGTCTCCTACAGAACGTGAAAATATGGCATACCAAGGAATTGGTAAAATAAACATGTTAAGACATAGGGTTGGATCTGGTAATGCTTCCTCAGATAAACAAGATGAAGCTATTGTAAAAGCTTATGGAAATAGATTTTGTATTCCTTTAGATTTTGAATTATTAGAATCACATATGCCTTTTTATCAAGCTGGTCTAGGAGATAGACTTGAATATGAACTTACATTTAATGATTATAATAAAGTAGTTAAATCTACTGACAAAAATGCTTCTTACGTTATTAAGAATATTTGTTTAGAATTTGAAAGTGTTTCTGATGTTGAATTAGCTAGAATAATTAGAAATAGATTTAGTGGTAAGATGGTTATTTTATATGATAGAATACTTAGACATAGGAAAATAACAAAAAACAAATCTGATACACTTTGGAATATTAATCTAAATGTTCCAGCTAGAAGTATGAAAGGTATTCTAATGTTATTTGAAGATCCGGATAGAACATCAACAGAACATTATTTTAATCCTGAAATAACAAAAGTAGAAATAACAATAGAAGGAGTTCCAAATCAACTATACAGTCAAGGAATGAAAGCTTATCAACAGTGGGATGAGATAAATAAATTCTTTGCTTTGAATTCAAAAGAGGATAAAGAAATTAGTAAAATGATAAAAAAATTAAATTTTACCTATACAACATTAGAAAAATATCTAACAACCAATTATGCATTATGGTTAGATTTACGTTCAACGGATGATAACTCTCTACATGGTTCAGGGAGAAGAATTGAAAATGGTTCAGAAGGTATAACTATACAAATAACAAAAGAAGCAGGAGCAGATGAGCCAATAAATCTTTATCTATTTGTTATACAAGATGCACAAATTAATTTTGAAGAGGGTAGATTTAAAGGAATTATGTATTAGTGAAGTATATAAATTACTAAGTATTACTAAATAATTACTATATATACCTTAAATAATTACTAAATAATTACTAAATAATTACTAAATAATTACTATATATACCTTAAATAATTACTAAATAATTACTAAATAATTACTATATATACCTTAAATAATTACTAAGTATTACTAAATAATAAATTAAAAAATGGAGTTACCTAAATATCCACATTCTGCAATTATTTGTGGACAAACAGGAGAAAAAAGAATTTTTTTATTTTAGAAATAAATTTAGAAATCCAAAAACAAAGAATTTATTAATTTATAATCCTATTATTAATGGAGAAGAAAAACTACAAGAACTATTAAGAATATTTTTTAATAAATATAAAGGAATTCCAACCCTATACATAATTGATGATTGTAGTGCAACTAAACAATTAACAAAGAAAAGAGATATGTTATCAGAGTTAGCTTTTTCAGGAAGACATGCTGAACAAAGTGTATGGGTTATTTCACAAAGATACAATTCAGTTTTAAAAGATCTTAGGGAACAAACAAAATGGTTATGTATTTTTTATACAAAAGACAGACATAGTTTTGAAGATTGTTTAATGGAGAATGATGTTATTGAAGAATTAGAAGAAAGAAAAAGAATTAAAAAAGAATTAAAAAAAAATAAACATAGTAAATTAATTTTAAGAACTGATCAACCAACTAGTTATTCTATTCTACTTTAAATATTTCAGTTTCTACTGTTTCTTGTTTATGTTCCGTAGTACCCTGCTGTGGTTCCCTAGTGGTTCCCAACCGTTCCGTAGTTTTGGTTTCAATATACCCTTCAACCGTTTCAATAATTTCTTCAGTAGTGTTCTGCTGTGGTTCCCTAGTGGTTCCCAGCCGTTCCGTAGTATTTTTCTCGAAGTTAGTATTTTCAATTGATATCATTGTTGCTGTAAAAGGGGCTAAATAACTTCCATATTTATAATACATTTCACAACATATAGAGTTTAAAGAATTACTTAAAAAAGGATCTTCATTTAAATCTTGTATAAATTTTTTTTCATTTTTAATTTTAAAAAATCTAGAATATCCTTTAACATATAAAGTAATAAAAGAAAAAGTCTTTTCATTTGTGAACCTAACTTAGCTTCAGATCTAATATATATTTTATTAATTTCTTCATCTGGTAACCTTTCAATATCAAAATGTGAAAGTTCTTTTCCTAAATATTCTTTAGATTTTCCACCTGAAATAAGAATAGTTAATCTTTCTCTTTTCTCCATATTTATTCTTTTATATTCATCAATATTTGGAATATATGAATAATTTTGTTTAGGTTGTTTAGATTGATTAGTGTTGTATGGTATTCCACCATTTTGTTGTGCTTCGCAGCGGTTCCCTAGTTGTGGTTCCTTAGGTTGTTCATTAGTGTTGTTATGTGGAACTGATGAATTAGTATTATTTTTAAAAAGTTCTTCAGTATTCATTTTATAGAAATAAAAAATAATATTTAAAAATTTAAAAACAAAATAATATCTATAAATAAAAAAACTTATAAAACCAAAAATAACTACATTATTTAAAATAACTAATAATAGTAAATCTGTTTTACTTAATAGTAAATCCATTTTATTATATAATAAATCTGTTTTACTTAATAGTAAATCTATTTTATATTTTATTTCTTATTATATTTATTATATTCTGTAATAATCATTCCAACAACTAAAATCAACAACCAGAACTTTGTACCATTAAAAATGAGTGAAGTACAAAATCCAGATCCTGTTAAAAAAAGTAAAAACCCAAAAAGAGTTGAAGCAGGTAAAAGAATTGCAGAAGCAAAAAAAAATAAAAGCTGAATTAAAAAGAAAAGAAATGGAAGAAATGAAGAAAGAAAACATTCAATTAAAATCTATTACAAAAGAGGACGGACAAAGTCCGGCTATGGAACACAATAATGAAGTTAAAGAAGTTCAATATAGTGTTCCACAACCAGATTTCATCCGTGTAAATATATACAAAAATTTTATACCTTTATGTCTAATTGGAGTTGTTGGATTGGGATTATATATGTATAATTCTAAACAAGTAAACCCCTATGGACAAAGTCCAGCTGTGAAACACATGCAGAAAGAAATTAAACCACAAGAAAAAGTTGAACCACAAGAAAAAGTTGAATATGACCCATTTAATCTTTAATGCTCCGCAGCTGAAAATGCAAAGCAGCTGGAACAGAGTTCCATACAAAGTTCATTAATGTTTCACAAATTTGTTTTCTAAAAAATGGCGGATGAAAAACAAATTGTTAATACAGCTTTTCATGGAGTATTGATTTCTGCTTTTACAGTGGGTTATTCAGAATTAATTAGAAAACTTTTTAGAACAAATACAACCAAACTACAAATGGATTTTAATGATGTTTCAATGTTAACTCTTGATATTCTTCTAGCTACTTATACAAGAAATATGTTGGTTAAACAAGGTATTATTCCTGATAATATTATGAAGTAATTTATGTTTATTTTTTAAAAAAGTAAATAGTGTTTACTTAAAAAGTACTACGGACTTAATCCATAATGTTTCACAGTGTTTCACAGCTGTTCCATAGCTGGAACTTATTCCATATAAAATGGCAAGCGCAATAGCAATGATGGTTGGTGGGGCAGTGGTTAATGCTTTTGCATTTACAGGCAGTAATTATTTATTTTCTCATATTGGTAAAAAGGATAGTGATGAAGAGAAAAAAAGACATGATAAAGCAATGGAAGAATTACAAACTGCACGTGATGAATGGAATAAAGAAAGAACACAAAGATTAGATTTTTTAAATGAACAAACGAAAAAGGAAGATCATGCTGTAAAAACCTTTGAAGATGTTGATGAAGCAATGAAAGAATATCACTATATCACAGGTAATGCTACGCAGCCGGACTTTGTCCGTAAACAATTAGAACCTTTACCTAAAGAACCTACATTAAGTGATTTTTATACTCCTTCTGAAGATCAAAAAAATAGAGAGATTGTATTTATTATTGGTGGAATGACATTAACTGGATTTGTTGCATGGAAGCTATATAAATGGTAAAGTATCTATTCCATTGTCACATATATATCTTTTATCATCAAATGGAGACATACTTATTTTATTTACTTCATTAATATACATTTCATGTTTATCAGAATTTAATGTATACATCTTATTTATTTGTTGTGTTTCATTAAATAAACAATTTTTATAATCATCAAACTTTATATCTTTAGTTATTGTTGTTTTACCTATTCCTTTTAATTTCTTTATTTCCTTTAATTCAGAATCTGTTTGTAGTTGTAGTGGTTCCCAGCCGTTCCGTACTTCAGTTAAAGTAAAAGAATAAGCTTTACTTCTTAAGAAAAATCTCATTCATACTTTTTCCATTTAATTCATCTTTAAATTTTCCAATTACTTTTTTATTTTTTTGTGAATGAAGTGGGTGATCTTTAGGATAGTCCGAAGTATCTAAATATTCATCTTTTATTTTTTCTAAATCTTTATAAACATCTTTTGTTATTATTGATAAGAAGATACTATCAGTATCTGAAGCAACAAGTTCATTATTTTCCCATAGTTTATTAACAACATCATAATAAAATTGATACATTAATAATTTAGAATAATCTAAACTAAATAAATAGGTTTATTAAATTAACAGAAGTAACATTATTTACAATTGCAACAAGATTATCATTATATTTAAAATTTTTTTTTTCTATTGGTAAGTAGATTAATCTCATTTCTTCCTCTTATATTTTCTAAAGTTTTCCATAGAAAGAATTATTCATTAATTTCCAAAGATCCTTTTCAAAGTTAGATGTTGATTTAGTTCTTTGTTCAGTGTTAAAATTAATATATTTCTTTAACCAATCTGATTCTTCAAATGAAATTGTTCTATAAACTTTTGTAACTTTCATTCCTAATTTTATATACTCTTTTAAAAATTTTAATTTTTAAAAATCTTTTCAGGTGCTAAAGGATATTTATTTGTTTTCTTTTTACATTCATCTGTATACTCTAAATCACATTCAATTATACAACCTCTACGGACTTTGTCCGGCTGCTTTGCATTACATTTTATAATATTTTTGTAATAATTAGGATCTTCTTCCCATTTAAAATCTTTGGTTGGAAGAGGTTGAGACATTGCCCATCCATAAAGATTATTCGCATCTAAATATAATAAAAAATTTTCTTCAAAGAATTCATTTAAATCTCCTCCATTCTTTAATATTTCTAAAGCTTTATTTTTTTCATATTCATCTATAATTCTATTTCCATTACCATGATAGTTAGGAGTATGTTTATTAAAAGCTTTTACATGTCTTGGGCCTAATACTCCTGAAAATCCTCCTCTTATTCCTTTCTCAAACATTTGCAACATATCTATATCAGTTAATAATTCTAACTCTACTCCAGTATATTTTAGTCCACATTGCCATGTTAATCCTGGAGCAGAATAACAATAACAAGGATCTATATTATGATGTTTTAAGAAAAAACTTCTAAATTTTTCAAACGCATCTGCTAAGATTAAAACATCTGTCTTTAAATATAATTCATGATAATCTTTTAAAGATTTACATTTATAATGAGAGAAAACTTTTTGAGCATGTTGATATTCTTTACCCGTAATTGTTGTTTGAGTTAATGTAGAATAAAATTTTTATATTGTATTTATCTATTGATTTAGCTATATCTGATAACCCTTTACTCATAAATCTATAAGAATCTAAGAATCTTAATTTTTTATAATATGATCCATAATCTATAGAAATATATTCTTCTGAACTTTTTGAAAGAAGTTTTACTTTATTATAATTATCTTCATATTTCATAAGTTCTTCAATTAGAAAATGGAAATCATAATTAGAACCATTATGAAAAAAGGTTTTTGTTACTTTACCTTCTTTAGTATTACATGATTGACATGCTGCTCCTCTATATTTCCCAGAAAGATGATTATGTTCTCTTACTTTATAATTATCATCATTAAAACCTTTTTCACAAATATAACATTCAGTTGCTTCTTGAAATTCATCTTCTTCATACTTATTTAATATTGGTTTTTTCTGTTTTAAATTTAATTTATTTTTTAAATATTTTATTATTAATATTTGTGTAAGATTCATTAGGATTTGGTTGAATAGTAGATAATGGAATATTATTTGATTCAAAATCAGAATATATAACAAATGGTAATTTATTTTTGAAATGGTAATTTTTAAATTTAAGAATATTTTTTCCTGGTTCAGGCATTATAGATTTACAATGTTCATTATCATAACATATTTCTTTATGATTAATTAATTTTTCTTGTAAACAATTTCTACATGTAAATGATTTATGTTTATTCTTATCATACTTGAAACTATCTAAATTTAATTAAAAAAAGGTCATTACTTTCAATGTATAAGAGATCAACTACATTTTCACTTTCATTGTTTGAAACATAAACTGGATATAAAGATTGTTTATTAGATTGATCTTCTAATGCAAAAACATTTATACTTAAATTATTTTGTCTCTCTACTTTTGGAATATCTTTTATTTTAACGGATATTCAATCCCATCCATATTAAGTTTATTTTCATATGGTTTATATTTTGTCACTCTTTCTTTGTTATCATCTGCAGGGAATAACTTTGATAGTATTGCCCAGAGAAAACATTTGTTATCATTTTTATTTTTAACATTAATAATATTATTTGATTTAAATTGAAGAGGTATATAAGATGAAGCTTTCTGATAATCATATTTATATTGTTTTACTTCTACACTTTTAATATTTCTAAAAACAAAACCAGATCCTCTTTCTTGAAATTTATCTACCCAAGCTTCAAATTTATCTCTCAAACTATTATAGAATTCTTTTATATTATTTTGTGTTTGAATAACTTGAACAGGGTGAGAGTAATGACTTTCTATTATATCAGTAACTAAAGGGGTTAAAAATTCACTTGTTATTATTATTTTTATTTTCAAAGGAAAGTTACTAATAACTATTCTTTTTCTTAATAACTTAATATATTTAATTATATTTTCTTCATCTATATCATCAATAATAGTTTCAGTAATAAGATCTTTAAAATTTCTTGGTCTCATTTTAAAAGAAATAAATTTTAATTAGGTGTTTCACTGTGTTCCACAGTCATAGGATAATTTTTCATATAATCAGGATTTCTAACAATAAACTCTTGATACGCTTTTTTATACTTTTCTTTGTTGTTTTGATAATGTTTTTGTTGATTAGGCTTAAGACATTGTTTACATGCAGATTTAATACCAAATCTTCTTCCTGTTTGTTTATAATATTCACTTAGTAGTTTGTATTCTTTACATTTTGTACAAACTTTTCGATCTGCCATTTTTTAAGAAAACAATTTTAAGCTATTTAAAAATGGATCACCCAAAAATATATTGTTTACGTTGTAAAAAAAATACTGAAAATAATTCAGTAGAACAAGTAACAACAACCAATAATAGACAAATGTTAAAAGGTAAATGTTCTGAGTGTGGATCTAAGAAAAATAGATTTATAGGAACAAATAAATTAGCAGATGAATTACATCATAGAGTTATAAAGAAATTTCCTAAAAGACGTGTTTTTGTTGATTCAATAGATAAAATATGGGCTGTTGATTTGGTAGATATGCAACAATATTCAAAAAAAATAAAAAATAAAACAGGAATAACAGTAAGTGAAGCATTTAAAACATTATTTGAAGAAAGAAAACCAATTTTTATTTGGTCAGATAAAGGATCTGAATTTTATAATCGACAAGTAAAAGAATTATTAAAGGATAATAACATAAAATTATATTCAACAGAGAATGAAGAAAAATCTAGTGTAGTAGAACGTTGGATAGGAACAACATATGTTTAAATATTTTACTGCTCATGAAACTACTAAATATTATGATGTATTAGATCAATTAGTTAAAGATTATAATAATACAATTCATTCTTCAATTAAAATGACACCTGTTGAAGCAAGTAAATCAGAAAATACATTAACAGTGTATGAAAATTTATATCCAGAAGAAGAAAAGAAAATTAAGAAACCTAAATTCAAAGTTGGAGATAGAGTAAGAATAACAAAAAAGAAAGGTAAATTTGAAAAGGGTTATACTACTCGTTGGACTAGAGAAATATTTGTAATTGAACAAGTTTTAAATACAAATCCTGTTACTTATAAAATAAAAGATTTAAAAGATGAAGACATTATAGGTAGTTTTTATGAACAAGAATTACAGATAACTGAGTTCTAGATAATATCCAAAAATATAAAAACTGTATAATATTGAATTTTTATAATACGTTAGAAAACCCTCCTCCTCCATATTCAGAGTGAGGATTAATGTAAAAAATGGTTCAGGAAAAAACATAATTTTCTTTATTTTTTTCATTGTTGTTTTTTTTTAAAAATTTACACATGTGTTTTTTAAATTTTATATTAGTGTGATTTTTTTGATTTTTTTAACTAATAGTAGTATAGGTATTGAGAGTGTTTGCTTTTTGGGGGTTTTACACATGATAAGCCAAGCGCGGATTAGCGCGCTTGGATTTTGAAGTGTGTTAGACCCGCAGTGAGCCAGACACTCTCAATACCTATACTACTACGGAGCTTTTCCCTTTTTTTTATTCTTTAGATTGGTCTTGTAGGCTCCTTTAAATTGAATTTTGCATTTTAATAATGTTTATTTGCTGGGACCGGCTTCATCCACCTGACCTTTCACATACTCTTCTTTGTACTGTCCTTTACTTCTGGCCTGGTGGTATATAAATTCCAGTTTTGCTCTGTTTGATCTTCTTTGTAGTTTAAATTTGTTTGTTTTTTTGGTACTTTTTATATCTTTGAGCTCAATTTGATGTATAGTTCAAATATCTTCTAGCACGAGGCGAAAGAGGTTTTCCAGTAATGCTGCTTACTTTCTTGGTGACTGACTCTTGTAAAGAATTATTTAATTGTAGGGTTTTTGATGCCAGATTTCCTGCAAAATTTCTTGACAAGTTGATTTCTTTGGGAAGTGTTGACAGTACCGCCCTATTGAAACCCTCGCATTTCTGTGTTGATGTATTGCTGGAGACACTAAGCACGGCATACTCACTGAGTCGTATTTCCAGGATGGTTGAAAGTAACTCACGATCGTTTCTTGTCATTTTCAGGTGATGTATGCCGTGAGTCGGTAGATACGTAGATGTGTACCACCAGCTACCAACCCCACCAACACCGGAGCAAACAAGGGAGTCATGTGGGCAGAAACTGCAGTTCCCCCCCGTAGCATTCCAGAGTTGCAGCTTTGATGGCAGGTAAACAATTCAATAATTTTGAAAGATCACCGTCTGCCTCGGCCCGAAGTTTTTCAATTATGGCATGGCATCTTGATTTGATATCCTTGGCTAGAGCTGTTGTTGCTTGTTGTCTAGCTTCATGTGACAGCTTTTTCCCACTGAATATAGTCAGGCTCCAGTTAGACTGCCTCGTCTTTCTTACTTGTTTGCTTCCCAAGTGATAGGGTCTGCTTGGCGATTGACAGTCCAGGCATTTCCAAGCTTGTCATAAAAATCAGACATGCCCAGGTGAGCCTTGGTGTCCCCATCTGTTTTTAGGCTGCGAACAAGTATACCTTCCTTAGAAAGTTGCTCGGCAATACTGAAAGCCATGGATCTTTCTGAATGGGGCGCCATATATGGAATGTTTGCTGTACATGCCGCATGGCCCCCAGGACATGTGATGTCAAATCCCTTGTTCCTTAAATATGCTCCAGTCCAGCAAAGCTTATTCTGGACAGCTAGGGCAACAATGTAATTGTAACTGGTGTTGTTCTCTATGGCTACACCATAAGCCTGTGATGCAGCCTGTCCAGGTTTGTACGATGAAATCATTCTGTTAGCATTGTAACGGCCATCAAAAGACAGGTCCAGGTGGTTCGGGTTCTTTCGTCCTTGCTCCTGGTTGTGTTTAATAACAAGCTGCCTCTTGACGGCCATGTCATCCTCATTAATTTTTATAGTGTTGACGGAGGCTTGGTTCATCAAGGTTTGCATGTGGGACCTGGAAGGTGGAGGTACATAGATGCAAGTAGCAGGTTCCCCTTCTCTAATCCTATGGCAGTGTCCTGCAAAGTTGAAGCAAATAGCATATTTACAGCTACTGCCTTTGAGCTTTGGCATCTGTTGTAACTGTCCATCTTAGAAGAAAGAAAACCACACGAAGAGCACCTGAACTCCAGTTTTGATCCAAGTCCCACTTTTAATTCACTGTTAAGGACAATATTTAAATGTTCACAGTCTAGAAGACTGTGTTCCCTGTACACGTCATTCATGATGCTTATCAGCTTATTCATGTTTATGATGCGGTTTCCATGTGCATCATAGTTATGTTGTTCTTCTCTTTGCAGATCCCGTCCCGAGCGCAGTGTCGGCTTCTTGGGAGTTGCATCAGCTGCATGATCTGCATCATCAGATGTGTCCAAGGAGGTGTTGGCAAGGCGTCGAGCTGGTGACATCTTATTTCCTGGTAGGAATTGACCCTCCACTTGGCGTCTCTTTATTTTACCTTTCGGCATCTTGATGTAAAAGTTGTGTTTACTGTGTGAGCAGTTATTATAGAATGAACTGAAAAAAATCTCCATGCAGGTGCTCAGCATTCTTATCAGAATGACCAGTGTCATTTTCAGCATTCTTATCAAAGAAATAGTTCACTAATTAGAGTTTTGGGGAGAGGGACGCTCCTGCAAGAAAAATAAGGTCATTATCCAGGGTAAACCCTATTGTTCTTATCAGACAGGAGAAGATGGACTTCTTTTCTGATACAACTGTACTAATTGCTGTCAGTTATTGCAGGAACTCAAGTCTGGTTATTTTCATAGGGTAAAGTCTGTTTTTCTTCATTTCAAACCTTTTTGGAGAGGTTTTTGTGGTGCAGATTCTGATTTTTTTAGTGAAAAATGCATGATTTTTGGTACATAAAGTTAAAAAAAAACCACCATTCTCTTGCGGTAAAAGCTTTATTTTCACATAATCAATTAATATAGCATTAGCCGGTCACATAGCTGCTTAAATTTTGAAAATCCATCAGAAACTTTTGTAGCTACAGTACTTTTAAAATATTGCCTCCTTGCAAAAACTTTCAAGTTGCCGTGTGAGAAATTCCGCAGATTGGGCCACTTTCTTAAACGGTCCCTGTCAGACTGTATCTGGCAAAAATTGAAAATGCTTTGCATTATGCTTATTGAAATAGATGTAAAAACTGAGAAAAGTGTGAAAAATTTTGCTCAGGAATTTTTTTTGTAAGATTTAGGTGTGACCCCGGTATCGAAATACTTCCGGGTCGTTGTACCCTATGAAGTAGTTCTTTTAAATATTAAAGTCTTGAAATTGATGCTTTGCCTTTCTAGACTTGTTAAAGTTCAACTGTTTTTATTAGAGCATTATTGTTTCTGTGTCATTTCTGGTAAATTTAGCAATGATTTCTTCTGTTTTTATTGGGACTATATGCCTGAGTGGATGAATAACAGAAATGATGTAACGGGTGCACTGTGAGATTTGTGTGTTGAAAATATTGACAGTGTTTGTAAACATTCAGTGCTAGCAGAAAAGTTCATCGGTGATGAGGTAACTTTTTTGGCCTCCATTTGCTGGGACAGGATGAAAGAAGAGAAATATAGACCACTTATTATCAGGAAAATGTTCTGGAGTCCACAGTGCATGTTCAAATGTTCTGGATTTACTATAGAATAAAGAAGGAAAAAAAACACCGGGCCAACACCTATATAGGTGTGACCCCGGTATCGAAATACTTCCGGGTCGTTGTACCCTAGGAAGTAGTTCTTTTAAATATTAAAGTCTTGAAATTGATGCTTTGCCTTTCTAGACTTGTTAAAGTTCAACTGTTTTTATTAGAGCATTATTGTTTCTGTGTCATTTCTGGTAAATTTAGCAATGATTTCTTCTGTTTTTATTGGGACTATATGCCTGAGTGGATGAATAACAGAAATGATGTAACGGGTGCACTGTGAGATTTGTGTGTTGAAAATATTGACAGTGTTTGTAAACATTCAGTGCTAGCAGAAAAGTTCATCGATGATGGATAACTTTTTTGGCCTCCATTTGCTGGGACAGGATGAAAGAAGAGAAATATAGACAACTTATTATCAGGAAAATGTTCTGGAGTCCACAGTGCATGTTCAAATGTTCTGGATTTACTATAGAATAAAGAAGGAAAAAAAACACCGGGCCAACACCGGAGGTTCACATCGTCCGTAATTCACACCAACGCTATCATTCGGTTACGATTGTAACACTATTTTACAATCGCACGTTTCGGACATAACTGTTTAACACGGGGCTTTTCAAACTCCTTCGCAGTAGTTACCTCCCCTTACAGTTGTCGATAAGTAGCGTAGCGTGACGTAACCGGTGCGCGGAGTTTGGGGGCTTTTATGCATAAAGTATATCTCAGAAAAAAAGGACCATATGTGAAAAAAAAAAAAAAAAAAAATTAATAATGATCTCGACCTTTCCATCAATTCTGTCTGAAATTAGACGCGAAATAAAGTAATCAAAATCATCCGATCTTTTGAAAAAAACTAACGCACGCCTACGTCACTGGTATGCAATATGTCGATATAAATAGATACAATTGAAGGGGAGTGAAACAAAAGAGGGTGTAAACGGGGGAACTTGGTAGATAGAAGTATAGTGATGGCACTCTGTTTTTTCTACTAAATAAAGGTTAGTTATGATTTTTTTTTTGCATAATCTCTCTCTCTGAGAATGCCCTGTGTTAAAAATCTTTCTTCCTTCTACTCTTCTCTCTGAACATTTTTTATTATATATTTTTTTATCTAATAAATAATTGCAATTCAATTGTAATGTACTTTTACTATAGCCAAAATAGAAAACGGGTGTATTTTTAGTTGAAAGGTCAAGAGTTATTCATGTACAGTAGACCTAGATCTACATATCTAATTATCTATCATTTATTTATTTCATTTCCTTTCTTTCATTTTTTTTTATTTATTATCTTTTATTTATTATTATTTAGGATCGGACCAGTCCTCATTTTATTAACTGCTATGTATAGGATAGAATCTGTTAAGAAAGACCGATTTAAAACTGCATGATTGTGCATCTTATAGTTAAATGCTGATAAATAGTTATACTGATTTCAAAGATGACAAGTTTGATATTTTATCTTTCCTTTTCTTCTCCTTTCAAAGATGACACGTTTTATTTCTCCTGTTTTTGTGATACTCGTGGTCTGCTCTAAATAAGAGGTAAACTAGAAATTGTACCATTTTGAACATAATCTTTACAAATTTCAAAATGACCGGTCAATGTGGCCATGTGGTAAGAGCATCTGTCCCAGAATGTTTGATCACTGGCTGCGACAAGTAGTATGGACAGCGCTTTGGATCCTAACAAACTTGACTTCCTTTCTAGGTTGGCGGCCATTTTGTTTCTGTTTATAGTAACTCATTTGCATATAAGCATTTTGGGGTAGGGCGCATGCGTAGCGGCCATGTTGTAGGCGATAATTTTATTTCAGACTAAGGTGTGTAAAGTGCATGCGCGGCGGCCATTTTTAGTATACAGAGGTGACTTGTATACTTGATCTGAGATCTACTCGCGGAAATTGAGGGTCACTTCCATTCGATCTCAGACAGTGTCATAAAATATATTCTACTGCTACTTCTACTATGTATTAATTATCATATTAATAATTAAATAACATGTCTTATATATAGGTGCAACAACAACAACAATGTTAATGATAATATACAACTTCTACTCTATAATCATATTATAATTAAATAACATGTCTGCTATATAGGTACAGCAACAATAATAACAATAATAGGATCAAACAATAAGTATGATGACTACTATGAAATAAATAATATTAATATATATCTAATACTATGTCTACTCTATAATAATAAATAATACTGTATTTATAATAAAATGCTTAGTCTACCTCCACGATGTTGACTCCTCGACGTCCCTCAACGAAATGATAAAATGACAAAGTGTATTACCACTTAATACGCATGACCGGATAGAATGAATTAATCAGCTATATTTAGATTCTAGTCATAATATCTAGCTTTTGTTGATTCAGGGACGGATGTGTGAACAATGGCTGTGCCAAATGTTAATCTCTTTAAAGACGCCCCAGTGTTTGGCGTGTGTTGATTCAGGGACGGAAATGCGAACAATGGCCTATTCACGTGCCAAATGTTAATCCCTTTAAAGTCGCCTCAATGTCTGGCGTGTGTTGATTCAGGGACGGAAATGCAAGCAATGGCCTATTTCTCTGTCAAAATTAATCCCTTAAAAGTCGCCCTTGTGTCTAGCTTGTGTTGATTTAGGAGCGGGTGTTTTTTTTGCTTTATTGAAGTTTAATGAGGGTCAGACTGCAGAATAATCCACACCATGCGCGCACCCCGTGGTGACTCTCACCCCTTAAAAGATTATTATTTTTCCCGTGCCAAAGGGTCAAATTTTGCCATTGCTATCTTAATTTAAGATAGCTAATGTATTTAATGAAAGGGTAGATTTTGAGTTCCAAATGTTTTTTTGTCTATGAGATCTATGAATGGTCAATTTTGGACCACCTAACCTAATGTCTAATAGATTTTTGCCTACCTTATGTTTTAGTGATTATTGTTGTATTCAGCTTCAGGGATATGCAAGCAGTTGTTTGCCGAAGACCGCACACCCCGACAAAGGCAGCCACCCTTCCACAAACAAGGAGAGCGACATAGGAGGAAACTTGTCTAATACCGGAATTTTGACAAGAGATGTTCTTGGATGGCCTAAATGTAAAATTGTATAATTTGTGGTTTAGTCAAGCACCCACCCCTGACCTTCTTTGGGAATCCTACTCGTTCTATCACTATAGGTCTAAATATGTGGGAAAAAAGGGGACATACAGGGTAACAGACAAATATAAGGTACAGTTTTTTTTTTTTTTTTGTTTTTTTTATTATTATTATTATTATTATAAAGTAACAATATAACATTTATATATGGTGGGGTAATAATCCTAGAATGTCATGTTATAATCAACCATCCCTAGCCCAATTTAGGAAAATGCCTAAATTACGCTCTGGGAAGGTGTTTGTTACCATTTAATTTATATTAATATAAAACAAACTGTTGGCTAGCCGAAACGAAAGAGTCTAGTCATTTGTTTTTGAGTTCAGGTTTTGTTTAATAATTAAGTATATTGACATTCTAGGATGTATTCGTAGGTTGATACAAAGTTTGGGCAGTTTATGACAGATGGTTGTTAGTGGGCATATGTTATGGTTAGGATACATAAATCACACGTCCACTCATTCTTCTCATTTGAACAGTCTATTATTCATCTCCATTCATTCTTAGTATGTAATTTTACTCAAGGGATATCTGGCTACCCCAGATGCCACCTGAGTAAAATGCTGGTGCCTAAGATAAAAATGTTGGCAAGGAACCCTCATACTAAGGTTCAGGCACCAAGGGCAAGGATGTGCCCTTTTAACCTATTTCCTAACCTATTATGGTGACCAAACGGGTGGGCCTGGCCACCATGTTGTGTCTGTGAGTTTGCAAGGTGACCTAATGACTGGGCCTGAATACGCCCGGAGGGATTTAAGATCCCCAACATGGCCATTGGTCACCTTGTTTGACTTTCTGTTCTTTACTTAATTGATAAATAAAGAAGGGTATCAATGTGTATACAAAATGGCTGGTGACCATTGTGCAACATTACCCTTTTTTATATTTTGTCTAGATAGTTTGTTGTTTTTAGGAATTTGATTAGGGCATGGAAGACAACGCTGTAATATTTCTTGTAAGGTAAGAGTAGGGATAGTCTATTAATAGGTCCCGAGTTTATTAGCGGATGTGTTTCTTTCTTTTCTTTATTGAAGTTTAATGAGGATCAGACTGCAGAATAATCCACACCATGCGCAGACCCCGGGGTGTGACCCCCAACCCTTAAAGGATTGTATTTTTATCTCGTGCCAAAGGGTCAAATTTTGCAAAAGCTATCTTAATTTAAGATAGCTAATGTATTTAAATAAAGGGGAGATTTCGAGTTCTAAATGTTTTTATATCTATGAGATCTATGAATGGTCAATTTGGACCCTAACCTATTGTCTCATAGATTTTTGCCTACCTTATGTTTATAGTGATTATTGTCAGCTTCAGGATTATGCAAGCAGATGTTCGCCGAAGACCGCACACCCCGACAAAGGCAGCCACCCTTCCACAAACAAGGAGAGCGACATAGGAGGAAACTTGTCTAATACCGGAATTTTGACAAGAGATGTTCTTGGATGGCCTAAATGTAAAATTGTATAATTTGTGGTTTAGTCAAGCACCCACCCCTGACCTTCTTTGGGAATCCTACTCGTTCTATCACTATAGGTCTAATTATGTGGGAAAAAAGGGGACATACAGGGTAACAGACAAATATAAGGTACAGTTGTTTTTTTGTTTTGTTTGTTTTTTTATTATTATTATTATTATTATTTTGACAAGATATGTTCTTGGTTGGCCTAAATGTAAAATTGTAATTTTGAAAATTTATCATGACGGTATTTAGTGGAAGTTTGTATAATTTGTGGTTTAGACAAGCACCCACCCCTGACCTTCTATGGGAATCCTACTCGTTCTGTCACTACAGGTCTAATTTATGTGAAAAATAGGGGGTAAATACAGGGAAACAGAAAAATATGAAGTACAGTTTTTTGTTTTGTTTTTTATACAATACAATACAATATAGTATTTCATATATGGTGGGTAATAATCCTAGAATGTCATATGTTATGTTTAACCCTCCCTAGCCCAACTTAGGAGAAAGCCTAAATTACGCTCTGGGAAGGTGATTATTGCCATTAAATTTATATTTATATAAAAAAAAACTGTTGGCTAGCCGAAACGAAAGAGTCTAGTCATTTGTTTTTTAGTTCAAGTTTTGTTTAATAATTAAATATATTGACATCTAGGATGTATACGTAGTTGGTGGTACAAAGTTTGGGCAGTTTATAACCGATTGTTGTCAGTGGGCATATGTTATGGTTAGGATACCTGAATCATACGTTCACTCATACGTCTCATTTGTACAATCTTTTGTTCATCTTCATTCTTTCTAAGTATGTAATTTTACTCAAGGGATATCTGGCTATCCCAGATGCTGCCTGAGTGAAATGCTGGTGTCTAAGATAGAAATGTTGGCAGGAAACCCTCATACTACGGTTCAGGCACCAAGGGCAAGATGTGCCCTTTTAATCAATTTCCTAACCCTTTTTATGATGAACAGACGGGTGTGTCTGGCCACCATGTTGTGTCTGTGATTTTGCAAAGTGACCTAATGGCTGGGCCTGAATACGCCCGGAGGGATTTAAGATCCCCAACGTGACCACTGGTCACCTTGTTTGATTTCCTGTTCTTTACTTGTTAGAATATTTAAAAGGGGCATTGATGTGTATGTACACTATACTCCTTTATATTTTTTTGTTGTTTTTAGGAATTTGATTAGGGCATGGAAGACAACGCTGTAATCTTTCTTGTCAGGGAAGAGTAGGGGCAGTCTATTTATAGGTCCTGAGTTTATTTTGAACATGACAGATTCTAGTTCTTTTCTAGCCTGTTTGTTAAAGTTACATTCAAGGAAGACATGTTCAAAGGTTTCCTGGCCATTACAGTGGATGCAAGGTAATTCTGGTTTACTTTCCCCTCCTAGATTGCTTTTCCTCAATCTTAGTCTGGTTATTATTTTATCTATCAGGGGACAATTGTTATATTGAGTTATATATGTTGGAATTATACCATATTCAAAATGATTTTTTATTTTATAATCATTAAAATAGTTTTCTCTAAAAGATTTGTTGACCTTATTATTAATTATGCTATAGATTTCTTTGGGACTTAGTTTGACTTGTATATGAGTTCCATGACTGGATCCTGTTTTTGCTTCTTTTTCTACTATTTCATTACCAAGGATGCCCACATGACTTGGAATCCATACAAATTTGATAATTATATTAATTTTCCTAAGTTGTTCATTGAGTTTAAGGCATTCTAAAATGAGATCTTGTCTAGCATTAGATCCACAGTTTTGTAAAGCTTGTAATACACTAAGGGAGTCAGTAAACAGCGTGATTTCTTGTGGAGTTTGACCTTTTTTGCTTTTGTATATAAGTCATTTTAAAACCGTGTTTATTGCTGTTACTTCACATGAAAATATAGATAGTCTATGGTCCAGTTTAATTCTTTTTTTTAAGACTACTTGATTATTATTGTCTAAAACAACTATTCCTGCACCTGCTGTAGACTTGTCTTTGTCTTTGCTGCCATCTGTATAAATAGACCAATTTGTTTTTAGTTTCATTGATATATTGGTTGGCTTTAGCTTAATTCTCTTTAGGACAATCTTTCTTACTTATTGACTCCCTTAGTTTGTATCTATCGTAGGAGGGGATAAGCCTTGTAACGAATTAGTTGTAGGTGTAGCTATATCTTGACTGTTTAATTGGTATTTATCAATTAGCATTAGAATTTCTTGGTCGTAGGTTTTTTTTCCTGTATTTACTGGCTCTAGCTTCATAATTACAATCTATTCTTATTTCTTCATTTATTGGTAACCTGTCTCCTAGTTTGATTGACATAGCACAATATTTTAGCATGTTTTTTCTCTTTCTAGTGATAGAAAAGTGTGTCACTGGCTGAGTTGTAAACTTTACTACCATAGTTAATTTTTGATTTGATTAAACCCTTATATATAGTCATTAATGGTTTTTTGTTACATCCCCAGTTGTGACCTTTGACACACCGAAGGAGATTTAGATCGCTTTCACATCTTTTCACTAAGTCCAGAATATGTTTTTTCCAGGTTAAATGTTTGTCGAAGGTAAGGCCAAGGAGTTTAGCATTATCGCTGTATGTTAGTTTTTTTCCGCATAGTTTTAACTGAGGGACCATTAGTTCAGGTTTTTGTCCTATCCTGCTAAATAAAATTGCTTGAGTTTTTTGTGGATTTATCTGAAAGCCAAATTTGTTACTCCATTTCTCTATACCATCTAAAGCAGATTGGGTACTCTTAACTTTATGTTTTGGTGACCTTTTTGATGTAGACCATATCGCTCCATCATCTACAAATTGGGATTAGTTTTCTTTACAAGGGTTGTCAGTTTTTAAATTACATGTATATCTATCAATGTAATCTCTAAGTGTGTTCATGACTAAGGAAAGTAGGAAAGGCGATAGGACATTTCCTTGTGGGCAACCATTTATAGTTTCCTTAATCTTGATAGTTGAGCCACCGAATCTTACTCTAATTTTTCTTGATTTTAGAAAGTCCGCTAACCAATGTAACAACCTACCTTCAATACCTATTTTTTGAGATACAATATTGCACCTGAGTTCCATAATTTGTCAAAAGCTGAACTTAGATCCAAGAAGACTGCTACAACTGTTTTATTACTAGTTTGGGCTTTTCTAATATCATTTTCTAACCTTACAAGATTATCCTCACATGAATGGTTAGCCCTGCAACCTGATTGGTATTCATATATTAAGTTATTATTTTCAAGAAAGTGACAGAGTCTAGGTTTAATCATTTTCTGCATTAGTTTCGTGAAGGTAGAAGTTAAAAATATTGGTCTGTAAGAGCTTGGGGGTTCTTTAGGTGTGTTTGGTTTCAGTAGGGGTATTATAGTTGCTTCGTTCCAGGAATTTTGGGGTTTGGCCTGTTTTCCATGATTGATTGAAAAGTTTCAGGAGCGGAATTTTAGCAGTTTCTGGAAGGTTTTTAAGAATTTAGAAGTGAATGCCATCTTCTCCAGGGGCACCACTCTTGCAGGCTTTTAGGGTTTTTTCTAACTCTAATAAACTGAAATCTGCATTAAAATCAAGATCTAACCTTTGTTCTTTTCCCGTGAGTTTCATGTGCTGATTGACTATTCTATCACTATTAGCTTTCTGATCTCTAAAGTTTTTGGAGAAACCCTCATTGCTGCTCACTCTGACGAAGTAATCTGATAAGGCATTGGCTTTATCCTTGACATTAGTAATAATTTCATTGTTTACTATAAATGGAGGGGAGATAGAGGGAGGCTTACCCTTAATTTTTTTGATGAAATCCCAGAGTTGTTTGGAAGTTGTAATAGAGGTAACTTCAGAACAGTATTTCTCCCATTGTTCTTTTTTTGCTTTATTGATAATCCTTTTGGCTTCGACTCTAGCTTTTCTGTATATCTCATAGGGTAGGGTTTTTTTTGTTTTTAAGTTTCTTCCTAAGATTTTCTCTTTTTTTAATTGCTTCCTCACATTCATCTGTCCACCACGATACCTGGACATTTCTATGTTTTTTCTTATTGGTTCGAACTCTAGGTATTGTCTTATCAAGAATGTCATGGAGTTTCTTATAATATGCAGTGAAGTTATTTTCTACTGAGGACTCTGTTTTATAAAATTGGAATTTGGAAATTTTCCCTTTTTTTAATATTCCATTTACCGTATTGGTTCTTATCTTATATTCTTTGTTTGCCTTAAAGTTTATTTCTACGCCTATTGGTAAATGGTCACTGCCTAAGGAATTATCACATACGAAGAAGTTGCATTTTGGACTTAATTTAGCAGGCACTAGAGCTAGGTCGACAGCACTGTCTTTATTATCGGGGTTGGGACTTGTTCTTGTAATTTGCCCGTCATTTAAAATGTTGAGTTCTTTTTCGTTAATTAATTCTAATAGGGTATCAGCCTCGCCGTCACACCTTTCATTAATAGGGTTCCAAAGGACATGCTTTAAATTGAAATCTCCTACTATAACTGAGTTTTGACCTAGGTTTTTGAATAATTCGTTGTAATTTTGCTTAGTGTTATTTTCCCTGCCCGGAGCATATATGCAGTATACTTCAATGTTGCCATTTCCCCCAAATAACCGTATGGCAAAAGATTCAATTTTGTTGGTCTTAGAAGTCATTATTTCTAGGAATTGAAGTCCTTCTCTAACATATTACCCCCCCCCTGGTATTATTATGTCTGGGTTTATTGACTGGTTCTTGGTAACCTTTAGTTTCGGGGTCTTTTGATTAATTGTCAGTTTGGTTTCTTGATTACAAATAACATCTATTTGGTCATTGGTTTTGGATAAAAGAGTTTGAAGTTCACTACTTTTTCTATTATAGTTTGAGGTTGTGAGAGAGTTGGCGTTCCAGGACATGACGACGAGGCTGTGTGTTGAGTTTTTATGTTGGCCTAACGTCACCATAATTTAAATCAGGTTTTTGGTGTTATAGTTAGTTCATGGCAATGAACTGACTACCATCTGCCGTTGAAGCCTAATGGTCCGAACCAACCCGGGGCATTAGGTCTCCTACAAGGGCCCAGAGGTCGCGCATACGGTCCCATGTAGGGGGGACTACCTTGACCTTGTACCCATGGGACGGGGAATCCCATGGGTCTTGGAGGCATGGGACCGTATCTCGGTGCGTTTAGATTTACGCGAGGCATCAGTTGTGGCGGCTGGTTCACGCTAAATTTTCTTGGAATCGTGTTTGTTTTTTTACCGGCAACGATAGAGGGGGGAGGGGATCCTTTTGGTCTTTGGGCCTGTTGTATTGGTTGGCTTAGTCTCAATAATTTTGGGGGTTGTATCTGAGAAATTTTCTTGCCGGATGTCTAATATTTCTTTTTAGACTTACCCACGAGTTGCGTAGCTAAGTTTTTTTTAGCTTGGTCTCATGTGTAGTGGCTCTTCCAGCCTTAACACGTGAGTTGATGTAAGTTTCTTGAGTTTTATTGTTGACATAATTGATTTTGTGTTTGTAGGTGATGTAGGCGGGGCACCCTATATAAGCGGCACTGTGTCTACCAGAGCAGTTGGCACATTTTTAATTTTGTTTGTTTCTGCATTGGTTGTGCTTGTGGTGACCTGCACAGTGGGGGCATGTTGTTTAGCCATGACCCTTTTGGGTGGAGTGACCATGTTTTTGAAAGTTGTTACACCTGATCAGTTTCCTGAGGGGTGATTCGACATTCAAGTTGTTAACAGTTACCGGAGCTGTTCGTATTAAAGGTAACCGACAGCTGTCCAGTTTTTGTTTGACCGACATGTGCCACATCATTAGATTTCATTAAGTTTTTCTTGATTTGATCTGGGTTTAAATTAGTTGGGATATGGATAATTCAAATAACTTTTTGTGTGGGGGTCTTTCGTGATTTTGAAATCATATCTGCCAAATCTGAAGTATTGCATTACGCTAAATTTGTCTGTTCTGAGCCTAAATTTTAGTTGGTTTCCCTTTTTCCCTATAAGTTTAACACAGTGTGACCCAACAAGTTTGATAACTTCTTGGGTGATATTTTCTGCCAGATTTGGGTGGAGGAGGATGAGTGGTAACTCTACCATTTCTAGCTCACCTGAGCATAGCTCAGGGTGAGCTTTTGGGATACTTGATTGTCCGTCGGCCGTCGTCCGTCGTCCGTCAACAATTTGATGTTTACACACTAGAGGCCACAATTTTGATCCAATCTTCCTCAACTTGGTCAAATGTTTGTCTTGATAATATCTTGAACCTTTCGAAAATGGGTCAGTTGGATCAAAAAGTAGGTCAGTAGGTCAAATCTTAGAAAAATCTTGTTTACACACTAGAGGCCACAATTTTGATTCAATCTTCCTCAAACTTGGTCAGAATGTTTGTCTTGATGATATCTTGAACCCTTTCGAAAATGTCAGGTTGGATCAAAAATAGGTCAGTAGGTCAAATCTAGAAAAATCTTGTTTACACACTAGAGGCCACAATTTTGATCCAATCTTCCTCAAACTTGGTCAGAATGTTTGTCTTGATGATATCTTGAACCCTTTCGAAAATGGATCAGGTTGGATCAAAAAGTAGGTCAGTAGGTCAAATCTTAGAAAAATCTTGTTTACACACTAGAGGCCACAATTTTGATCCAATCTTCCTCAAACTTGGTCAGAATGTTTGTCTTGATGATATCTTGAACCCTTTCGAAAATGGATCAGGTTGGATCAAAAAGTAGGTCAGTAGGTCAAATCTTAGAAAAATCTTGTTTACACACTAGAGGCCACAATTTTGATCCAATCTTCTTCAAACTTGGTCAGAATGTTTGTCTTGATGATATCTTGAACCCTTTCGAAAATGGGTCAGGTTGGATCAAAAAGTAGGTCAATAGGTCAAATCTTAGAAAAATCTTGTTTACACACTAGAGGCCACAATTTTGATCAATCTTCTCAAACTTGGTCAGAATGTTTGTCTTGATGATATCTTGAACCCTTTCGAAAATGGGTCAGGTTGGATCAAAAAGTAGGTCAGTAGGTCAAATCTTAGAAAAATCTTGTTTACACACTAGAGGCCACAATTTTGATCCAATCTTCCTCAAACTTGGTCAGAATGTTTGTCTTGATGATATCTTGAACCCTTTCGAAAATGGGTCAGGTTGGATCAAAAAGTAGGTCAGTAGGTCAAATCTTAGAAAAATCTTGTTTACACACTAGAGGCCACAATTTTGATTCAATCTTCTTCAAACTTGGTCAGAATGTTTGTCTTGATGATATCTTGAACCCTTTCGAAAATGGGTCAGGTTGGATCAAAAAGTAGGTCAGTAGGTCAAATCTTAGAAAAATCTTGTTTACACACTAGAGGCCACAATTTTGATCCAATCTTCCTCAAACTTGGTCAGAATGTTTGTCTTGATGATATCTTTTGTGGATGGGGTCAGAAAATTCCTGAACATTGTTTCACCTCATCATCTTAATTCTAAAGCAATCTGTTTTGTACAGGCAATGAATGATACATTTCTCAGGCGAGCGATCTAGGGCCATCTTGGCCCTCTTGTTTGTTGCTAGGACAGATGAAATCTTCATCTGTCCCAGTTTTCTGAGAGTCACTTCCGGTGTTGCCGGAAGTGCATTTCTCAGGTGTCTTGTCCGTAAGGGAGATATCCTCAGTACAGTTTCCGGAGTTTCCGGAAACTGCCTCTTTTCCTGCCAATGTACTGGCATCTGCCTTGCTAGAGACAATGTCCGCCAGTGATAGCATCCTTTTGGCGGGAACTTGTGTGTCTGGTATGATCCCATCATCACAGACACTGCTAGCATTGCTAGCATCCAGATCCACCAGTAGTTGTTTGTGAAAGGGAGACCCATCACTATCAGAGCTGGTGTTGCTCATCAGGGACCGTCTCCTTTTCTTTTGGGGGTGGGTTTCGGGGAGAAGGCCACCGAATTCTCATCGAGGGTGAAATCAATCATTTTTTTTGTTTTTGTTTTGCAAGTTCTAAACCGTTTTGTCCTACTGACCTATTTATTTGACCTAGCTTTGACCGACATGTTTTTCTTATTAAGTTGGGAGAACACTTACTCTGAACTTTAGTTAATTTGATAAAACGCTTCTGATTGGTTGTTGATAAATTACAACCAGCCAATCAGAATGGGGCTTTTATAGCGCGGACGTTTGGGAGAACCTTTATTTTATTTCATGTACTTAGTGGAAGAAAAGGTAAGGGTGACGAGATGCAATAATAAATTGGAGAAAGGAGGGATTTTAAGCTGACTGTAACCAGAATGGGGTACTGATAAGGTTAAGTTAATATGACACTATTTATAGAGAATACTGCTTTAATTTTAAGACATTTAATTAATAGAGATAAATAAGGGAGTGTATAAAAAACTATCAAACTATAGGAAACGATATGGGATGGAATTAATTCTTAGTCTTAATCTTGTTTTATGACCTAGTTCTTAATTTTGATATAGGGGTTCTGATTGGCTACTGATATTGATCAATCAGCCAATCACAGGCACTTATATAAGGCGTGGACCGTTGGGAGCACACCTTATAAGCAAGATTTGATATAGAAAAGGGGTCAAAAATAGAAAAGAACTATAGTTTTAAACAAATTTGGGGTATTACTTAATAAAGGGTAATGGAGGTGTAGAAAAGAAATGAACTAACTTACAGAAGACGATGGGGTTTGGAATTATTACCTATTACTGATCTAATTCTCAAATTTTGCTAAGAGTGTTCTGATTGGCTATTGATAGAAATCAACCAATCACAGACAGTTATACAAGTCGCGGACCGTTAAGTGTACACCTTATTTTTAGCAAGAATAGATGAAGGATAAATGAAGATATGAAAGTTTCAAAATTATACTAAGTTTAAGACTAAATGTGTTTATACTAGTAAACGATGGTATACCAATATATCCACAGGTATATGGGGATATTATAGTCAGGACAATATGGACAATAGTGTTGATACAAAATTGACAATATGTTAAGTAATAGACACAAGGGACAAAATACAAAAATCTACAATAATAAGAAAAATAGAACAAAATACACTTACTTGGAGATTTCCAGTCAGGTTCCAATCCAGCGAATACACTTCCAATACTTCCAATATTTCACTAATACTTGACGAGTTCAATAGAACTAAGAGAGCTCAAAGGCTACGTCTGTTCTGATCGAGTGATCAAGAGCAAGTGAAAAATGTGTTATGTATGTATTGAAGTTTAATGAGGGTCAGACTGCAGAATAATCCACACCTTGCGCAGACCCCGGGGTGTGACCCTCATCCCTTAAAGATGTTCTTTTTATAATTCTTTTGCCAAAAGGTCAAATTTTGTCAAGGCCATCTGAATTTAAGATGGCTAAAGTATTTAATGAAAGAGTATTTTTGAGTTCTAAACGTTATTTTCTCTATGAGATTATAATTGGCCAATTTGGGCCTCCTAACCTATCATCTCATAGATTTTTGTCTACTTCTTGTTATTTATGATTATTGTTAGCACCAGGGATATGCAAGCAAATGCACGCCGAAGACCACACACCCCGACAAAGGCAGCCACCCTTCCACAAACAAGGAGAGCGACATAGGAGGAAACTTGTCTAAAACCGAAATTTTGGCAAGAAATATTCTTGGATGGCCTGAAGTAAAAAAAAAATTAATTTCGAAGAAATTTCATATTGGTATTTAGTGGAGTGTTTATGTGATTTGTGGTTTAGACAAGTACCCACCCCTGACCTTCTATGGGAATCCTACTCGATCTATTCCTACAGGATATAAAGATAGTGGGGGGGACATATAAACAGACACATATGGAAAGAAATATATATAATATATATATATATATATATATATATATATATATATATTAAACATTTATTTATAGCAGGGTAATTAAACCTAGAATGTCATATGTTATATTAAACTCTCCCTGTCATAACCTAGGAGAATCCTAATTTATGTTCTAGGAGGGTGTTTAATGCCATTTAATTTGTACTTGTTTAAAAAACTTTAGTCTAGCCGAAACGAAAGAGCCTAGTCCCTTGTTTTTTAATTCGATTTTTGTTTAGTAATTGAATGTATTGACATTCTAGGTTGTATAAGTAACAGGTACAATGTTTGGATGGTTTATTTACAATGTTTGTTAGTGGGCCTATATTATGGTTAGACTGCTTGATTCACCCATTCTCTCATTCAACTCATTTATACCGTTTATTGCTTTTCTCCATTCTTTCTAAGTATATATTTTCTCCCAATGATATCTGGCTATTCCAGGGTCTACCTGAGTGAAAGGACTAGTGCCTGTTTATAGATTTGTTGTGAGAGAATTGTACTATGTTTCAGGCACCAAGGGCAAGATGTGCCCTTTAAGTCTTTTTCTTAATCTTTTTTATGGTGACCAGTCTGGTGTGTCTGGTCTCCATGTTGTGTCTGTACTTTTTTTTGCAAAGTGGCCTAATGGCCGGGTCTGAGTACGCCCAAAGGGATTTAAGATCCCTAATGTAACCATTGGCCACTTTGTTTTGTGTTTTGTTTGGTTTTCAAGTGACCAAATGGTCGGGCCTGAGTACGCCCATAGGGATTTAAGATCCCTAATGTAACCATTGGCCACCTTGTTTTGTGTTTTGAAGACCCTATTGAGGTTTTTCAAGATGACCAAATGATCGGGCCTGAGTACGCCCACAGGGATTTAAGATCCCCGATGTAATCATTGGCCACCTTGTTTTGTTCATTGAAGATTTTGATGTGATTTTTCAAGGTGACCAGGTGGTCGGGCCTGTGTACGCCCACAAGGATTTAAGATCCCCGATGTAATCATTGGCCACCTTGTTATTGTTTCCTATTTTAGATTCTATCGATGTAGTTTGTTGCTTTAAGGAATTTTATTATAGCATGGAAGACAATGCCATAATTTTTCTTTTCAGTAAAGAGTAGGGACTGTCTATTTATAGGTACTGTGCTTATTTTGAACATGACAGTTTCAAGTTCTTTTCTAGCTTGTTTGTTAGAGTTACATTCAAAGAAGACATGTTCAAAAGTTTCATGGCCATTACAATGGGTGCAAGGTAATTCTGGTTTTCTTTCTCCTCCTAGATTGCTTGTTCTCACTCTGAGTCTGGTTATTATTCGATCTACCATTGGATTATTGTTGTATTGAGTTATATTTGTTGAGATGGTACCGTATTCAAACTGTTTCTTTATCTTATATTCATTGAAATGTTTCTCTCTGAAGGCTTTGTTAACCTAATTGTTGATTATGCTATACATTTCTTTGGGACTGAGTTTGATTTGTAATTGGGTTCCATAAGTGGATCCTGCTTTCGCTTCTTTGTCAGCCATTTCATTGCCATAGATACCCACATGACTGGGGATCCATACAAAATTGATAGTTTTTTTAAATTTCCTTAGTTGTTCATTGAGTTTCAGGCATTCTAAAATGAGATCTTGTCTTGTATTAGATCCACAGTTTTGTAGAGCTTGTAATACACTGAGGGAGTCAGTAAACAGCGTGGTTACTTGTGGAGTTTGACCTGTTTTGTTTTTAAATATAAGCCATTTTAGAACTGTGTTTATCGCTGTTATTTCACATGAAAATATAGACAATCTATGATCAAGTTTGATTCCTTTTTTCAATACAATTGTAGCGTAGGGCGTAGGGTTTTTTGACCTTACTATATTTTCTGGATCTTGCCTCATAATTATGGTCTATTCTTATTTCTTTGTTTATGGGTAACCTATCTCCTAATTTGATTGACCTAGCCAAGTATTTCAACATGTTTTTTTCTCTCTCTAGTGATAGTGGAATTTCTGCACATTCGATGTGTAATGGGGTTGTTGGAGTGTCTTTCTTACAACCAGTGACTATTCTGAGGGCCTTATTCTGTATTGTTTGTAATTTACTTAGCAGTGTATCACTGGCTGAGTTGTAAGCTATACATCCATAGTTCATTTTTGATTTAATTAAGCCCTTATATATGGTCATTAGTGATTTTTTGCTACAACCCCAGTTGTGACCTTTGATGCAGCGAAGAAGATTTAGATCTTTTTCACATCTTTTTATTATATCTAAGATATGGTATTTCCATGTTAGATGTTTGTCAAATGTTAGGCCAAGGAGTTTTGCATTATCACCGTATTTTAAATTCTCTCCGCGTAGTTTTAAATGAAGGACCAAAAGTTCTGGTTTTTGTCCTACTTTGCTAAATAGTATTGCTTGGGTTTTTTGAGGATTTATCTGGAAGCCAAATTTATTACTCCATTTTTAGCTCACATGAGCACAACGTGCTCAAGGTGAGCTTTTCTGATCGCCTTTTGTCCGGCGTCCGTGCGTGCGTCCGTGCGTGCGTCCGGCGTCAACAATTGCTTCAAACAACATCTCCTCCTAAACGGCTTGGCCAATTTGAAAAATATTTTGCAGGAATGTTCCTTGGATGAAGCTCTACTAAAGTTGTATAAATGGTTCTGGTCCATTGCATAATTAGGTCACAGGAGCTAAAAATAGATTTTAAAAATGCAAACTTTGAAAATCTTCTTCTGCAAAACTGCAAGGCCTAGAGCTTAGATATTTAGTATGTAGCATCATCTTATGGGCCACTACCAAGATTGTATAAATCATAGCCCTATGGTGATAAATGACCCCGCACCAGGGGTCACTTGTTTTACATAGTTATATAGAAAAATCTTTAAAAATCTTCTTCTTTGAATCCATAAGGCCTAGAGCTTAGATATTTGGTATGTAGCATCATCTTATGGGCCACTACCAAGGTTGTACAAATCATAGCCCTATGGTGATAAATGACCCCGCACCAGGGGTCACTTGTTTTACATAGAGTTATATAGGAAAATCTTAAAAAATCTTTTTCCATGAATGCATAAGGCCTAGAGCTTAGATATATGGTATGAAGCATCATCTTATGGGCCACTAGCAAGATTGTACAAATCATAGCCCTATGGTGATAAATGACCCCCACCAGGGGTCACTTGTTTTAAAGAGTTAATAGGAAAATCTTAAAAAATCTTCTTCTATGAATCCATAAGGCCTAGAGCTTAGATATTTGGTATGTAGCATCATCTTATGGGCCACTACCAAGATTGTACAAATCATAGCCCAATGGTGATAAATGACCCCACATCAGGGGTCACTTGTTTTACATAGAGTTAAATAAGAAAATCTTAAAAAATCTTCTTCTATGAATCAATAAGGCCTAGAGCTAAGATTTTTGGTGTGTAGTAGCATCTAATGGTTCATTACAAAGATTTTCAAAGTCTTGGCCCTACGGTGATAAATGACCCTGCGCCCAAGTCTTCTCTGAAACCATATGGCCCATTGCTTAGATATTTGGTGTGTAGTATTGTCAGGGGTAGAATGTTTTAGATTAAGTTATATCAGAATCCTTGTCTGTTTAAAAACCTTGACATCAGTTGAAGCAATGGTACTCAGGTGAGCGATTCAGGGCCATCATGGCCCTCTTGTTCTATAGTATCTAGAGCAGCGTGTATGCTTTTTACTGTTTGTCTTGGTGATCTTTTAGATGTAGACCATATAGCCCCATCATCTACAAATTGAGATATATTAACTTTACATGGATTGTCAGTTCTTAAGTTGTACCTATCAATGCAATCCCTAAGCGTAATCATAACTAAGGAGAATAGGATAGGTGATAGAACACTACCCTGTGGACAACCATTTACAGTTTCCTTTATTTCGGTGGTTGAGCCACCGAACCTAACTCTAATCTTTCTGGATTTAAGGAAATCAGCTAGCCAATGTAGCATCCTTCCTTCTATGCCTATTTTTTTTCAGATAAAGTATCGCCCCAGAATTCCATAGTTTGTCAAATGCTGAGCTTAGATCTAGAAATACTGCTTCTACTGTTTTTTTGTTAGTTTGAGCTTTTCTAATATCATTTTCTAATCTCACAAGATTATCCTCACATGAATGGTTGGACCTGCACCCTGATTGATAGTCTGATATTAGGTTGTTAGTTTCTAGGAAGTGGCATAGTCTTGGTTTAATCATCTTTTGCATAAGTTTTGTAAAGGTAGAAGTAAGGGATATAGGTCTATATGAGCTTGGGGATTTTTGATCTATGAAGTCTTTTGAAAATCCTTCATTACTACTAACTTGGGTAAAGTGATATAATAGCGCATTGGCCTTTTCCTTGACATTTGTGATAGTTTTATCATTAACTATAAATGGCGGGGAGCTAGAGGGAGGTTTACCTTTAATCTTTTTAATGAAATCCCATAGCTGTTTGGAAGTTGTATTGGAGGTAATTTCGGAGCAGTATTTTTCCCATTGTTCTTTTTTTTTTTTTTTTTTTGTTGATTATTCTTTTGGCTTCGGTTGGTTTTTTTTTCTCATTTGTCCACCAAGGTACCTGTACATTTCTATGACTTTTCTTAGTACTTTTAATTTTGGGTATTGTTTTATCAAGAATATTATGAAGTTTTTTTTATAATATTCATTGAAGTTTTCTTCTACTGAGGACTCTGTTATATTATAATCTAATTCTGTGTTTGCTAGTTTCATGAAGTTCTCCCAGTTTTGCTGGCTTTATTAATGTTCCATTTACCGTATTGGTTCCTTTCATCTGTGTTAGCTTGAAAGTGTATTTCTATTCCTATGGGTAAATGGTCACTACCTAGAGAGTTATCATGTACATAAAAGTTGCGTTTAGGGCTTAGTTTAGCAGATACTATAGCTAAATCAACGGCACTGTCATGGTTATCTGGGATGGGACTTATTCTTGTAATTTGGCCGTCATTTAAAATATTTAAATTCTTTTCATTTATCAGTTCTAATAGTGTATCAGCCTCGCCGTCACACCTGAAGTCATTTATGGGATTCCAAAGGACATGTTTAAGATTGAAATCGCCTACTATAATCGAGTTTTGTCCTATATCCTTAAATAGTTCGTTGTAATTCTGTTTAGTATTATTTTCTTTCCCCGGAGCATAAATACAATATATTTCAATGTTGCCATTATCCCCAAATAACCGTATCGCACAAGATTCAATTTTACTAGTGATTGAAGTCACTATTTCTATGAATTGGAGTCCTTCCCTGATATTTATACAGACCCACCCCCTCCCTGTGTATTCGTATATCTCGGCTTGTTAACTGGTTCTTGGTAACCTTTGAGTTTGGGGGGCTTCTGATTGAGAGTTAGTTTAGTTTCTTGAATGTAGATAATGTCTATTGGGACCTGGGTTTTAGATAACAGGTTTTGTAGTTCACTATTTTTTCTGCTATAATTTGAGGTCGTGAAGGAGTTTGCATTCCAGGACATGACGACGAGGCTGTGTTTGGGATTTCTATGTTGGCCTAACGTCGCCATATTTTAAGTTAATTTATTTTTGTTTTACTGGGTTTATGACGGTAAATTTTTTACCATCTTCCGTTAAATCCTAATGGTCCGAACCTGGTCGGAGCATTAGGCCTCCGAAAAGGGCACAGAGTTCGTGCATACGGTCCCATGTAAGGGGGACAACCATGACCCTGAACCCATGGGACAGGGAATCCCATGGGTCTGGGTGGCATGGGACCGTACCTCGGGGCGTTGACGCGCGACATATGTTGCGGCGGGTGGTTCGCGCTATGAAACCGCGGAATAGTATTCGGTTTTCTTATTGGTAGTGAGAGAAGGGAGGGGATATTTCCTGTCTTATTTGCCTTCTTGTTGGATGGAGTAGTTTCAACAATTTCGGGGGTGGTTTCAGAAATGTTTTTCTGTAGTACGTCCAGAATTTCTTCTTCAGATTTACCCACGAGTTGCGTGGCTAAGTTTTTTAGTTTGTTTTCATGTGTAGTAGCCTTTCCAGCCTTGACACATGAGTTGGTGTAGTTTTCCTGAGTTTTTTTTATTAACATAGTTGATTTTATGTTTGTAAGTTATGAATGCGGGGCATCCTAAGTAGGCAGCACTGTGTCTGCCTGATTGGTTTACCTGCACAGTGGGGGCATGTTGTTTGGCCATGACATTTTTGAGTGGAGTGACCATGTTTTTGACAGTTGTTGCATCTTATTAGTTTTCTCATAGCTGGTTCGACATTTAGGTTATCAACCATTAGTGGAGCTGTTGTAGAATTGAAGGTGACCGACAGCTGTCCAGTTTTCGTTTGACCAACATGTGCCACATTGTTAGATTTCATGAGATTATTTTTAGTTTGTTCTGGGGTTGAGTTGTTTGGTATCTGGACTATTCCTTTTGCTTTTTGATTGGGGTCTTTTGTGATTTTAAAATCATACTTGCCAAACCTAAAGTATTGCAATACATTGAATTTGTCATTTCTTAGTCTGAATTTGAGTTGATTCCCTTTTCTCTCTGTTAATCTTACACAGTGTGAACCAGCAAGCTTAATCACTTCTTGTGTATTTTTTTCCGCTAGGGTGGGGTGTAGGATGATTAGGGGTAGTACCGCCATTGTTATGTTGATCCACAATGGAGGGAGATTTTGTCTTGGTGCCGGGGTAGGTTTCTTTTTGTTGTTGCTGAGACAGATGAAATCTTCGTCTGTCCCAGATTTCTGAGAATCACTTCCGGTGGCGCCGGAAGTGCATTCTTCGGTTGAAATGACCGTGGGGGAGTCCTCAATACAGCTTCCGGAGCTCTGCCGATGTCTTAGTTTTGTTTTGGTTGGAGACAATGTCCGCCAGTGAGATCATTCTTTTAGCGGGGACTGGGGTGTCTGGGATGACTTCCTCATCACAGACACTGCTAGTGTAACTAGCATCCAAGTCTACCAATAACTCTTTGTGGTAGGGAGATCCATCGCTATCTGAGCTGGTGTTGCTCATTAGCGATCGTCTCCTTTTCTTTTTTTTTTTTTGGGGGGGGGGGGGGGGTTGCTTTGGGGAGAAGGCCACTGAGTTTTCATTTAGGGTGAAATCGATCATGTTTTCTGGTTGTTGTTGTTTTTTTTTTTTATTAACTTTTTAAAGACCCACAGCCATATAGCCAAAGGCGGCTAGGAATTATGCGAGGTCTTTTAATTTTGAATTTCAAATAATAAATTTTAAATTTAAAAAAATGTTCTAATTTTGAATTTTGATAGCTTTTAAAGCTAGCAAGGATAATTTCCTTGAAAAGTAAAGCCAAAATGGGGAACAGAGATATCCGGGTGTACATTTATAATGTGTCCCCATTGAACTATTTGTCCAACAGGGCTTATACTGGGAGGGATCTTGAATTTTATTGTTTGGACCAGAGGGACCTCCAACAGCTAGAGAGAGCTGTTTTTCGGGTAGGTTTATATTATAGTTAGAGGATAGTATTCAGTTAAGAGAGAGTGTTTGAGGACTTAATCAGGTCTATGTATACCCTTCTACTTCTAAATCTGGATGCCAGAGAAACAAGAAGAAAAAGAAAGACGTAAGAAAAAAGAAAAGGGAATTTCCCATTTTTGAATTTAGATAGCTGAAATGCGCTAGCAAGGATAAAAGTCCTTGGAAAAATAGTGTGCCAAAGTGCCTAAAGATAAGTTCTAATTCAGAACTTTGCATATCGGCATTTTACTTTGTTAGAAATTTGTATATATTTTTACGGTTGTACGTATTTATCTTCTTGATATATTTAAAATTTGCCGATATTGTTCCGCGGTACCTATGGAGTCGCGATGGTTTCTGTTATATTGTAAACGCGCAATTCTAGCCCTTACGTGTTGGTTTGGGCCGTTGAGGATGCTCGCCATTGCAGCTTGCACCTTACACAGGGCTGCCCCCTGCCCCTTTCCTGGTGACCTGTAGGGCACAGGGGCAGTCCCGTTCACCCTCTTATATTCCGTGTGAGCCCCATGGACCAGTACTTTATGGCCATTAATTTTGATATAGATTTCATTTACATTTTTAATTCGATATTCTAGTTGCCAAAACATTTCGATCGCTATTTTAGAGCTAATCCATGGGGTTCCCCTTCGCTCGTTTGTGAGGCCTTCGATAAATAGGAGCAACCAAATGCGACATTCGCGGGCGCTCGCCCAGTTATTCTGGGCGAGGTACTATTGGTCGTCCTATCGGCTCCTCATCTATACGAACTGCAGGTGCCAGTTACAGGTTTAAGTACCTAGAATATCGGGTTAGGCCACTTCTTCCTTCCCAGCACCTGCCCACTCTACTTAATGTTGTTGTTTGGACCTGCAAACCGACACCCCGCTGGCGCCCGTCCGAGAACCGGGTTCGAGTAGGTTCGAGGCGACCTATGCACACCACCACGGCTCCCCGTCCGTCACGCCCCCACGGTGCCGTCCGCACAGTCACTGTTAACAGGGAGAGACATTTATCATCATCAGGTTAAATTACTTGTTATAAATCCCCACTGTGGTGCCCAGAGGGGGATGGGTCTGAGTACGCCCGCAGAGACACAAGGTCTCTAATGTGTCCCCGCCAAACACCACAATTGAGAGTGCCCTATTTTAGATATATGTTTTAATTCTCTCCCTATTTTTGAGTTCCTAGTTTACATTAGAAATTTAGTTTTCTTAACAATAGATATCTATCAGCTTATTAGTTACATTGGTTATTTTAAGTCCCCACTGTGGTGCCCAGAGGGGATGGGTCTGAGTACGCCCGCAGAGACTTAAGGTCTCTAATGTGTCCCCGCCAAACACCACAATGGAGAGTGCCTTATTTAAGATTTGTTTTTTCCTTCTCTTTCCTATTTGGTTGTCTAAATTTTTGTTAGTAGTCCAATTTCATGAAGAAAAAGGATTACATTCCTGATAATAATATCACTTTTAGTGCCACCTGGGTACAAAAGGGATTTGATAGTCAGATTATGGATTCCTGCTTGATACAGTCTATCCCGCAGGGCTTCTCTAAATTTTGTAAGTTTATTACACTGTCCAGTGGGATCAAAGAAAATATGACCCACTGTCTCAATTCCGTTACAGTAGCGACATTGAGTCTCTTCAGAAAAATTTTGGGTGCGGATACCCGACATGCCTAGTTTTAACCTATTTATGGCAATGTCTTCCCTCCGTATGCTACTATAGTTGAAACACTTGGTTTTAACCTTGGGGACAAACATTTTCATCTGTGCGTGACTTTCCTCCCAATTTTTTTTAAATTTTTCTTGGGATTTTTATTTAATGACTGCATAAACCTCCCTTTTGTTTAACTCAATTTTAAGAGGGTGACCTGTTTTTGATCCTATCTTGGCATTCTCATCTGCCTGATCATTTCCCCTTATCCCCACGTGGCTTGGGATCCAGACCAGTCTCACCATAGCAATCCCCAGGGAATGCAAATGTTGCTGTATGTCATATATTTCATTAATTATCTCTTGCCTATCATTAGAATAGCCTTTTTGAATGGAAATAAGAGCACTAAGGCTATCTGTAAGGATGGTGACCTTTTTGGGTTTGTTTTGCTTAATCCATCGGTATGCATTCAGGATAGCCAGTAGTTCGCAGGTGTAAATTGATACCCTATGATCAATTTTGAATGCAATGTTTTGAATTAGCAAATGTTTGTGTCTAATTGCAATACCCGCCCCTGCTACCATTTCCTGGTTATCCTGACTTCCATCAGTGTATATTTCGATAGAATCAGAATATTTCTCTTGAATATATTTTTGTATGCATATTTTCCCTTCATCATTAATTCCCTGTGATTTGCTAACTTTGGATGTGAGACATAGGTCTGGCTCATTGTTATTTTCTATGTTAATATCCTTATATTAAGGTTTTTTAATTGAGATATTATGAAGCTCATATTCGTTGACGGTGCCCTGAATAGTTTCTGCATATGGGGGGTTTGATTTTTAGCTCACCTGAGCATAGCTCAGGGTGAGCTTTTGGGAGACTTGATTGTCCGTCGGCCGTCGTCCGTCGTCCGTCAATAATTTGATGTTTACACACTAGAGGCCACAATATGGCCACAATTTTGAGTGTCCAAATCTTTCTCAAACTTGGTCAGAATGTTTGTCATGATGATATCTTGAACCAGTTCGAAAATGGGTCAGGTTGGATAGAAATGTAGGTCAGTAGGTCAAATCTTAGAAAAATCTTGTTTATACTCTGAGGGCAACATTTTTGGTCCAATCATCCTCAAACTTTGGCAGAATGTTTGTCATGATGATATCTTTTGTGGATGGGGTCAGAAAATTCCTGAACATTGTTTCACCTCATCATCTTAATTCTTAAGCAATCTGTTTTGTACAGGCAATGAATGATACTTTTCTCAGGTGAGCGATCTAGGGCCATCTTGGCCCTCTTGTCTTGTAACCTTTTTTGTTAATTCTACTGGATATCAGACTGGAATTTTTAATAGTTTTGTTGACTGGCAGTCTCTCCCCCAGTCTGCTTGACCTTGTCTAGTATTTCAATTGACATATTTCTCTCATTATGTGTAGAGGTTTGACAGCTGCCTCAATGTGTAGCGACAGAGTTTCAGTGCACTTATATGCTCCAAGAGCTATCTTAAGTGCCCTATTTTGAATGACTTGGAGCTTTTGTAGATATGTTTTGCATGCTGATGCATTCACAATGCTACCATAGTTGATCTTACTTAATATTAGTGCCTTGTATAACATTAACAGGGTTGTTTTATCTGCTCCCCAACTTTGACCAGATATGCATCTTAGGATGTTTAAGTCCTTTTCACATCTTTTTAATAATTCTGCTATATGCTTATGCCAAGTTAGGCCTTGGTCAAAATGCATACTAAAAATTTGGCTGAAGACAGATACTCAAGTTGTTTACCATGGAGTTCCAGTTTAGGGACCTCCTCCATTTTGTTTAAGTTGGGGTTTTTGGAGACTAATAGTACCTGAGTTTTGGTGGGATTTATGGTAAATCCCCAATTCTGTGACCATTCCTCTATACTTTTAAGGACTTTTTGCAGATGGCAGTACGCTTGTTTGGGAGTTCTGGCTTCATGCCAAACAGCGCCATCGTCAACGAATTGGGATAGTTCTACCTTCTTTTTTGGAAATTTGTTATTAATTCTGACTATGTATTTTTTAAGTGTATTCATTATCAGGTAGAATTGATTGGTGAGAGGACGGAGCCTTGTGGGCATCCGTTCTCCGTTATTAAAGGTTCTGATGTGTCATTATTAATTTTGACTTTAATTACTCTGCCCTCGAGAAAGCTTCCTATCCACCTTAACATATTACCCCTAATACCAATGGAATGTAGGTTTAACATACAGTCCTTATTCCATTGTTTATCAAAACATTGCTTAAATCAAGGAACACAGCCAGAAGTACCCTTTTTGCATTGGGCTCTTGTACAAGCCGCCTCTAGTCTAACTAAGTGATCCTCACAGGAGTGATCGGGTCTGCATCCAGATTGCTCAGGGGATACTAGATCATTACTTTCGCAGAACTTAACAACCCTTGGTTTTATCATCTTCTGCATAAGCTTAGTGAGGGTAGATGTAAGGGATATGGGTCGATATGAGGCTGGTTCATGTGGGTCTTTATTTGGTTTGGGGATGGGGACAATATTTGCGGTTTTCCAGCTGTCTGGTATAACTCCAGTTCGCCAAGATTGATTGTATATATCAAGTAATTTACTTTTAGCTGATCATGTCAAACAGAGTGAATGGTCGATTGTATGGCTGATCGTTAGTCACCGTCTTATCACGGTTTAAGATTTCATCAACCTGACTCTCGACCCCACTCTTATTCTTTATGAACGTTGGTGGGAGCCCCGCATTTGAGCTGACAGATTGGAAGTGTTTATTGAATATGTTGGCTTTCTCTTTATCTGTTTGGATAATTTCATTGTTAATAAGTAAGTCTGGTATTTTCCTAATTTCTTTCCCTTTAATTCTACTGACTTTATCCCAGACTTCTTTCCCTGAAGTCCACTTGATATACTAGATGTAAAATTTCGCAAACTATCTTTCTTACTTTCATTGATTATTTGTTTGGCATTTCTTCTTAAATTGGAGTAATTAAGATAATTTTCAGCTGTTTTTTTATG
>CM037792.1:24405712-24455712 GCA_021229015.1 Solen grandis | reverse complement strand
ATACCTCAAGCCGTATAACGGATTCATTCCAACGCGTCGAGAGAAGATTCCTTCATAATTAATTAACGGTAACTGACCACGGTGAGTGAGTGAGTGAGTGATATGAAATTATAAACATAACAAGATGTGTTCGGAAAACACTATGCCCCTTTCTGAGAATGCAATAGAAAAATAAAGGGAGATAATTTTAAAATAGTAGCTGCACTGCTTCAACTTGCTATCATATTATCTTTCAAGTTTCTAGTCCTTAAATTGTTTTGTTTATGAGTTTTGCTCCCAACAAAAGATTATTGAAGTATATAGTAAATAAGTTATTATCTAGAGAGAAATTCATTGTAACATTTAATAAGGGGAGATTATTAGAAAATTAATCATGGTAGTGTTACGATTTTTGGTTATTGCACTTCCCGATCTCACAATCTATTTATATTTAAAGTTTCCAGTCAATATACTTTAAATAGTTTATAAGTAATGCTCCCGACTAAAATTGAAAACTAAAAACCAAAAAAGGAAGGTAATTAAAACTTGGACCAGGTAGAGTTATGGTTCTTAGTCACTGCTGCTCCTCTCTCCGGTTTCTAGTATTTTTAGCTCACATGAGCACAACGTGCTCAAGGTGAGCTTTTCTGATCGCCTTTTGTCCGGCGTCCGTCGTCCGTCGTCCGTGCGTCCGGCGTCAACAATTGCTTCAAACAACATCTAAACGGCTTGGCCAATTTGAAAAATATTATGCAGGAATGTTCCTTGGATGAAGCTCTACTAAAGTTGTATAAATGGTTCTGGTCCATTGCATAATTAGGTCACAGGAGCTAAAAATAGATTATAAAAATGCAAACTTTAAAAATCTTCTTCTGCAAAACTGCAGGGTCTAGAGCTTAGATATTTAATGTGAAGCATTGTCTAGTGGATGCCTACCAAGATTGTACAAATCATAGCCCAATGGTGATAAATGACCCCGCACCAGGGGTCACTTGTTTTACATAGAGTTATATAGGAAAATCTTAAAAAATCTTCTTCTATGAATCCATTAGGCCTAGAGCTTAGATATTTGGTATGTAGCATCATCTTATGGGCCACTACCAAGATTGTACAAATCATAGCCCTATGGTGATAAATGACCCCACACCAGGGGTCACTTGTTTTACATAGAGTTATATAGGAAAATCTTAAAAAATCTTCTTCCATGAATCCATAAGGATAGAGCTTAGATATTTGGTATGTAGCATCATCTTATGGGCCACCACCAAGATTGTACAAATCATAGCCCTACGGTTATAAATGACCCCGCACCAGGGGTCACTTGTTTTACATAGAGTTATATAGGAAAATCTTAAAAAATCTTCTTCTATGAATCCATTAGGCCTAGAGCTTAGATATTTGGTATGTAGCATCATCTTATGGGCCACCACCAAGATTGTACAAATCATAGCCCTACGGTTATAAATGACCCCGCACCAGGGGTCACTTGTTTTACATAGAGTTATATAGGAAAATCTTAAAAAATCTTTTTCTATGAATCCATAAGGCCTAGAGCTTAGATATTTGGTATGTAGCATCATCTTATGGGCCACTACCAAGATTGTACAAATCATAGCCCAATGATGATAAATGACCCCACACCAGGGGTCACTTGTTTTACACAGAGTTATATAGGAAAATCTTAAAAAATCTTCTTCCATGAATCCATAAGGATAGAGCTTAGATATTTGGTATGTAGCATCATCTTATGGGCCACCACCAAGATTGTACAAATCATAGCCCTATGGTGATAAATGACCCCACACCAGGGGTCACTTGTTTTACACAGAGTTATATAGGAAAATCTTAAAAAATCTTCTTCATGAATCCATAGGTAGAGCTTAGATATTTGGTATGTAGCATCATCTTATGGACCACTACCAAGATTGTACAAATCATAGCCCTATGGTGATAAATGACCCCGCACCAGGGGTCACTTGTTTTACATAGAGTTATATAGGAAAATCTTAAAAAATCTTCTTCTATGAATCCATTAGGCCTAGAGCTTAGATATTTGGTATGTAGCATCATCTTATGGACCACTACCAAGATTGTACAAATCATAGCCCTATGGTGATAAATGACCCCGCACCAGGGGTCACTTGTTTTACATAGAGTTATATAGGAAAATCTTAAAAAATCTTCTTCTATGAATCCATAAGGCCTAGAGCTTAGATATTTGGTATGTAGCATCATCTTATGGGCCACTACCAAGATTTTCAAAGTCTTGGCCCTACGGTGATAAATGACCCTGCACCCAAGTCTTCTCTGAAACCATATGGCCCATTGCTTAGATATTTGGTGTGTAGTATTGTCAGGAGTAAAATGTTTTAGATTAAGTTATATCAGAATCCTTGTCTGTTTATAAACCTTGACATCAGTTGAAGCAATGGTACTCAGGTGAGCGATTCGGGGCCATCATGGCCCTCTTGTTTTATTTCAGATTAATTGCTTGTATAATATACAAGAAAATAAATAAAAAAATAAATAAATAAATAAATGTCTCGATTGCTTTTACGGAGAAGTGTGCGTGTATATGCTTGGATTATTTTGCCCCTAGTACGTAACATTAATACTACTACTACTACATATACTCTTCTACATGAACAACAACTTCAAAAACAAAATGTAAAGAAGCGTTGTGACAACACCTCAGAATCTCGATTTATTCCAACGCATTTATATCAACATTACTACAGAAACAACAAAAACAACTACTACTACTACTATGTAAAAGCAAGTGTACAAGGTCCCGTATCAATAATATCACCATTTCTATAACTACTAATACTCCTGTTAAACAACGAATATATAACCAAAATCATTATTACAACTAAAAAATTTATATTACAAAAATAAAAAATAAATAAATAAAACAATATACTAATACTTCTGTTAAACAGCGAATAAATAACCAATGTAACATATGCGTTGCGTATTTGTTATAAATGAATAAATAAATAATAAATTTCTCGATTACTTACACGGAGAAAGTGAAAAACATAGCGTACGACAATGCCAAAAGCGACTATCTCGCCTTATGAAAAACCGCTAATACCCGTTTATCGTCGCTAGACTAAGCCGGATTAACTCGCCGCGGATCAAATACCGCTACCTATATACAAAAACAAGGGTGATTCTTAAAAATACTTTAAATTACCGACCAATAACTATATTAAGCTGTTTAGGCAAATTATTTACCTCTGTACTCAACAACAGAATTACTATATATGCAGAAAATTTCAATATACTTGACAATAACCAAGCTGGCTTTAGGAAAGGATACTCGTGTGCAGATCATATATTTACTCTTTACTCTTTAATAGAAATATTAAGGAAAAGAAAACAAAAATTATATTGCGCTTTCATTGACTTTTCTCGGGCCTTTGACAAAGTTTGGAGAGCCGGGTTATGGCATAAGTTACTTCAAAATTCAATAAATGGTAAATTTTTCAGACTCATTAAAAATATGTACAGTAATATCAAATCTAGAGTTTTTCATAATGGATCTATCTCTGAAAGTTTTATTTCTGAAACTGGTGTAAGGCAGGGTGAAAATTTATCTCCTATACTCTTTTCTCTATTCTTAAATGACATTCAGTCTTTCTTGCAATCCAAAGGTGCAGTCGGCGTAAGAGTTATCATCTAACACATATAACATACACTTATGGCTTAAACTTTTGATCCTCCTCTACGCAGATGATACAATAATAATGTGCAAATTTCATTCGAAAATTTTATGTTTTTATTGCATAATACCCTTTTTCCTGTTTTCCTCGATCTCGCGGATCTCGCACCGGCGCCGCTCGCTGTGACGGCACGTCATAGCTAAGTACTACGACATGAGAAATTAGCTGTAGAGTTGTGTTTTTCAGTGGTATAAAACACGAAACATTACCGGTGAGGATATATTTTGAAAGATAATTAACCCATTTAATTGTCCAGACCAGAAAAATCCTTTGTAAAGCTGTCCCAACAATTATTCCTGTATCGGAGAGGTGGGTGGGGTATGGAAGGCATTGCATTCCTGGTGTTTATTTATATATAGAGAGGTCGATTTTTTTTATTGATTTTTTTACTGAATATCGGTGTCCTGTGATGTCACTGTTAGGAAAGAAAGATTTGCAGCCTGACCGTGACTGGAACCCAGGGTCTCTTGCTTACAGGGCAAATGCTCTACCGGCTGAGCTTCACAGCCAAATACACATCTTTCTTCCCTATTGTGGGTAATCAGTACTGTGATATTATCCCCCTTCATTTTAGAATTTGTCCCTGAATTCTAGGAGTTATTGTGTAAATATAACATGTGTAGGTATAATTAGACAGACCTGCCACTTATGTCACAGTCCAACGTTGGGCGCCTTATGTCACATGGTGAGAAATATGTACAGCCTGACCGGGACTTGAACCTGGGATCTTCACTTAAGGGCAAATGCTCTACCGACTGAGCTACCTGGCCGGTAGCACACCCCATATATATATACACACATATTTATCCTCTATTGTGAGTAATATGCAGTATGTGAATCCAGTATCTCTGGAATCTCTTTCTTATTTATATGTTTTAATACCAAAGCAGATACATTACTGATGTTCACACATTGTATATTTAAAATTATGAATATGCAACTAATTATCTTCATTTTTCGATTTTTTTTCAGCTTGCAATAAATAGAAAATGGGAGGGGCTGCGGAAAACCTGGTAAATTGGACACTGACAATACATAAGCGCTTAAGAAAGGCCAGGGGCAGCTACATAAGCGTTTAAGAAAGGCCAGGGGCAGCTACATAAGCGTTTAAGAAAGGCCAGGGGCAGCTATATCCAGTTTTCAAGCCAAAATTCAGCATTCTGTTCACCTCAGCAGCAGTTAACAAAACCTCAAACAACCAATTTACCATTTCATCAGGGGTGGAATGTTATACCAACATGAAGATTGAATTGGTGACAGTCAGAGAGGACTTCTTGACTTAATGAATGTCTTATTTCAGAGTGAAATGGTCTGTATATAACATGTGCCTGTTGGCCAATGAACGGATGCACAACAATTACTGACAAACTCGTTATACTATATTTTCTCTTTTTCTTTTAGTTTTATTTTTGATGATTTGTTGTGTTTTAATTTTACCCTCATAAAAAATGACCTTGCTTGCATTTCACAACATTTCAACTCAGTTTTCTCTTTAACTAAAAGTTCAGAAGGACTAAAACTCCCTTATTTATTGACCTAGTGATTAAAAAGTTTCTCATGAATGTTCTTATAGCAAATGGTATTTAATCTCATGCTCTGAAATGTAAGAAGAAACTCTGAGAAAAAAAGTACTGAACTTATAGATTTGTTTATTCAGGAGAAAATATGTGAGACTGTCATTCCAGATTGTCAGTCATCCTTTCTAAAGTGTAAGCACATCAGTTTGTTTCAAATTTAATTTCTTTCTTTTTTTTTTTTGCATGGACCAAACTGCTTCTTAAAATAATTGAAATAACACAATCCTACATTCCATTTTTGGAATATGAATCAATAACTTAAAACGATGTATCCTGATCATAACCGTTCTTAGTTCTACATAGCACATCAAGCTGAAGGTGAACTATTCTGGTCACCTTGTGTCCCATCTTCTGATGGCAACAATTTGCTTTAAAAGATATATCCTCTGAAACTACTTGTCAGATGCCCATTTGTCGTTTGCAGTGGCAACCAACAAAATTTGGTTTTGAAAATTTTTAAAAAGCTGTTCCCTGAAACAAAGAGCCAGAATAATTCAATTTCATCAGTTACAAATTGCCACCTCATGACTATTTACTGTCATTGCTAAAATTAAATTGTCCCTTAAATTTCTTCCCTTCTGAAACCATTGGTCAAAATTTAATTTCAATTTGCACAAATGGTTACCTCATTGCCTTCTACCATAATTGCTTACTTGAAGTTTATTCCTTAAAAAATGGAGCACCTGATGGTTGGCTAGTTTCCTATAATCATACTGTTTATATATTTATAAAAAAATCATTGTAACTAATGGTCAGATTTTAATTTCATTTGGCACAAATGGTCACCCACATACCACATTGCGATGGGTCAACGGAAGACTATTCTAACTCGACTTTTTCTCAAAATAGCTTTTTTCTGATATTTCAGGATGTCTTGAACCCCTCCATATACTGTAAAAATAATTTGGCTAGAGTGTACATATAGAAAAAGTTATGACCAAAAATTAAAAATATTCTATTTCATAACATTGATATGGTTTATGCAAAGAATACTCTTGAACAACTAAAATCATGTTCCAGGTGGATTGTTTGTGTGCAAAACTATTCTAACTTAACTTAGAATAGTTTTCCATTTAAAAGTTTAATTTACTTGACATTGTTTATTACTGAGGAGTATTCTATCTTATGTGAAAGAAACATATGATATCAGTATGACATCATAAAATGAACTTTTGACATTGAACTGTCATAATTATTTCAAGGACAAGATGATTTAGCATGAAATATTTTAATATTTTTTCATTATGTGAGAAGATTGAAGCTGTCCTTACTAGATCAACATTTTTCTTTGGTGAATATCGATAAAAATGTAAGTATAAAAAAAATCTTATATCTAAACCAAAAAAATCTTATATCTAAACAAAACAAAACTTATATCTATTTTATTTTTTTTATTTCTTAGATTAAAGTCTTTAAATTTTACATACTTTTGCAGATTTACTGTTTCTTATCATACAGGGTTTTTCTGCCTATTTGGTTAAAATATTTGCCCAATAATTAGAATAAGTAAGTAATACTTTTCTCAGTTGCTTCCCCCCACCTCCCCCCCCCCCCCCAAAAAAAAAATATATATATAATTATATATTTTCAAATAAGGTTTGTTTTGTTTGTTATTAAATTGTGTTGCTGAATATGGTACCGCATACATACTAAGTTGCCTTTCTGCTTCTTAAAAGTTCCCAACTTGTGAAAAATCTTGATATTTTTTCTCAAAATAGGCAGAAAAATCCCAGTCATGATAGTTTAATTCTGTTAGGATTGTTTATTTTGATATATAAGAGGCACCCTACACTCTTAGACACCCTACACTCAAATTGAATAATCTAAGGTTTCTACTTTTATTTTATTTTTTTATTTTCAGATCAGAATGTTGACAGTAAGAGGAAGTTGCCATCAGGCACACATAAAATTTTGTGCAGCAGGTCAGCAATGTGTGACAAATAGCCTCCAAGCCATGCTTCTTACTGAAAGAAGATCTCCATGTCTTTGGACAACAAAGGATATAGATAATAAACTTGAGGCTGGAGACAAATTTTATTGTAATTTATTCCGCGAGGGCCACTTACTAATATCTGACTTGCCAACACATATTAACGATGGAATAAGACTTACTATTTCCCAAACATGTAGTGGCCTGATGAAAGCACCTGTGTCAGATGGACCCTTCCTCATCCTACAGGAAGCTCTCTCATATACAAACAGATACTGTTTCTTGACTTTAAACTGCTACACAATGGCCATTATTTTTGGGGTCTTTGATGCACATAGCAGAAATGATAATGGTTTAGCCAGTGCTGACGGAACAGCAGTTGCAACAAGGCATGACAACATTGAAGATCTGTCAACATTCATAAAACAATTGCGCGATACCTTGTTCCTAGACTCATCAAGTACATGTATACCATTTGAAGTTTCACATGTTTTGTTAACTGATTCAAATACTGGAGAGACTCTACTGACAGATGATTCTTTAAGTGAGTTTAGTGGGTTCTCTGAAGTCAGTGAAAATGAGCTCACTTGTAGACTGACTGAAGCTCAAATGTTTTTGTTTCAAGTCAAAGTGAAAATGTCCTTAGAGCTGCTATAAATTGTGATTTGGAATATGGAGACTCATCTTCAATAATTACCCATACCTCATCTTCTGACAGTGATTATGAATTAACCACATTTGAACAGAAACTTTTTGATAATCAGATAACTGATTCAGATTGTCTTTATCTGATGAATGTTTGTATGAAATTTCAATGAAAAAAAAAAAAAAAAAGAAAAATATTCCAAAAAGAAAAAGAATGTTTAAACAAACTAACACATGTACCAAAGGTATGGACAATGATGTTGACAAAACTGATCAGAACATTGACCGGGTAGATCCAGTAGTTGATAAAACGGACATTTGGGTAGATGAAGTAGTTGATAATAGGGACAATGAGGTAGACACAGTAACTGATGATAGGATTTCAGTAGTTGATGACAAGGACAGTAATAGTAATGCAAAAGTTGGTTTCAGGGGAATTGAGGATTTGAAGACAGGGGCATTGAATTAATGCAGTAGTTGATAACAGGGGCATTGGAGTTAATGCAGTAGATGTGACTGGGGCATTGCAGTTAATGCAGTAGATGGTGACAGAAGAATTGGAGTTAATGCAGTAAATAGTGACTGGGGCATTGGAGTTAATGCAGTAGTTTGTGACAGGGGCGTTGGAATTAATGCAGTAGTTGGTGACAGGGGCACTGGAGTTAATGCAGTAGTTGATGACAGGGGCATTGGAGTTAATGCAGTAGTTGATGACAGGGGCATTGTGGCAAATGCAGTAGTTGATTGCAGGGGCATAGAGGGGGCATGCAATTGTTGATGAAAGGGTTGATGGGCTAGATGCAGGGGTGAAGACAGGGGCATTTCAGTACAAGAATTAGGTCATGGAAATACAAATGAAAAGTTAGATATAGATATAGCAAGTAGCACTCAAAGTGAAGTGAATGGTGAAAGTTTCAATGGAACATTAATAGTAGAAGACATAGTTAATAGTGATATTGAAAATGAAACTCCTGTAAGAGGCAGAAGACGTACAAGGGACCCTAGCAAATGGAAAAGAAATATCTTAAAATTAAAAAGAAACATGGGTTTATCAACAATAAGATCAAATGGTGTAGTTAAAGAGGCAAAATGCATTAAAACAGGTTGTGGAATAGGTTGTAGATTCCAGTGCAAAAGAAACTTTGATCAGAAGACTAGAGAAGACATATTTCATAAATTTTGGGGTTTGTCTGTAGTAAATCTTCAAAGACAATTCATACTAAAAAGCAGCCAGCCAAAGGTTAAGGCAAGTAAAACAGTATCTGGTCATAGCAGGCGTGCAAACACCTTTTCATATGTTTTACCATGTAATGGTAAAGAAATCAGAGTATGCAAAACCTTTTTTTTTTTGCACACTCTTAATATCTCTGGTCAAATGGTTCAGACTGTTATGAGGAAATCTTCACAAATGCCCGGAGTCTGTTCACCTGACAAACGTGGCAAGCATTTTTCAAGACCACATAGAACCTCTGATATGGCATCTACATATGTTCGGGCTCACATTAATTCATTTCCTACAGAAGACAGTCATTACTGCAGGAAAAATTAAAAAAAAAGTATTTGAGCGCCTCACTGTCCATACAAAAAATGTACAAGTTGTATTGTGAAAAGTGTTCACTTGAAAATGTAAAACCAGTGACTTTATCTTGTTACAGAAATATATTCAACCATGACTTTAACATGGCTTTTGTAAAACCTATTAAAGATCAATGTGACTTCTGCTGCTCAGTAAGGAACAATAACATAAATAGAGATGAAGATAAAGAAAAATATGAACTTCACATGAAGAGTAAAGAAGCAGCTAGACTGAACAAAAACCAAGACAAAGAATTGGCTCAATCTGGGCAAGATAAGTCACTGGTTGTTGCATGTTTTGACCTTGAGCAGGTTTTAAGTACACCAAAATCTTTTGAATCAGTAGTATACTACAAACGTCGGCTAAGCAATTTCAATTTTAGCGTGTACAATCTTGAAAACCGGCAGGCATTTTGTTATTTGTGGAATGAAAGTGTTTCAGGAAGAGTGGCATGCGACATAGCAAGTTGTGTATACAGCTTTATTGAAACAAATGTTAAAAATGACATTAAAAAGTTTATTTTTTACTCTGACAACTGCAGTGCTCTGAATAAGAATAAATACTATATTTCTATGCTGTGGTATGCTATACAGAAATTCAATCTTTTTTGTATTGAGCACAAATATCTTGAAAAAAGACACACACAAAACGAAATTGACTCGGTTCATGCTTCAATTGAAAGAGCAAGCAGACACATATCTGTCTACACAACACCTCAGTGGGCAAGTGTAATTCAGTCTGCTCGGCCAAAACAACCATACACTGTTAAAGAAATGGACAGTTCCAACTTTTATGATTTTAAACAAATTTCAAGTGTTTTGAAATTTTTTGACTTGGACTCTGACAGGGAAAAGGTTCGCTGGACAGATATCAGGAAATTTAAAATAAATTCTTATGATCCAAGCCTAGTACAGCTTCAGTATGAGTATGATGGGCCAGTTCACTTTTTAAATTTGACACAGCGCCTTCGTCGAAATCAGGCCATGACAAATGCTGACAAAATTAAACTCCAACCACTGCATGCAGACCTATTACCAATTTCAAATGACAAATATAGGGATTTGATGTACTTATGCAAATGTGGAGTTATCCCGACAGTACACCATCTGTTCTATTTTCTCCTTCCACATGAAAGTGATCAGTTGGTCTAAAAACTATGGTTTAGTTCATTTAGAAGAAACTACGTAGTTATATATGTAGCTAACAGGCCTCTGTCCACATAATTATATATGTAGCTAACAGGCTCTGTCCACATAATTATATATGTAGCTAACAGGCCTCTGTCCACATAAATATATCTGTCCACATAATTATATATGTAGCTAACAGGCCTCTGTCCACATAATTATATAGCTAACAAGCCTCTGTCCACATAATTATATAGCTAACAGGCCTCTGTCCACATAATTATATAGCTAACAGGCCTCTGTCCACATAATTATATATATAGCTAACAGGCCTCTGTCCACATAATTATATAGCTAACAGCCCTCTGTCCACATAATTATATATATAGCTAACAGGCCTCTGTCCACATAATTATATAGCTAACAGGCCTCTGTCAACATAATTATATATGTAGCTAACATGCCTCTGTCCACAGAAATATATATGTAACTAAAAGGCCTCTGTCCACAGAAATATATATGTAGGTAACAGGCCTCTGTCCAGTCCATACAGCAAATGAGACTTTTTATGAATTGTTCCATGTTTTATCACAAACATAAAAATGACAACAAGAGTAAATAATTATATTTTTGTTTCAGATGGTACTTCTTCATTTATGGAGTTCATTTTCTCATTGTGTTCATTCCTTAGATAAATACATATTGATTGCAAAATGTTAGGTTGTTTTAGTTCTCATTTATTCCCTTTAATTTTACTATTCAAATAACATTTATTGATACAAAATAATGTATAGCATTTTAAAGATAGAATACTTAGAACCATTTTTATAAACATAATTATTAAAACCTTGGTGTAAAAGAAGTCTAACTCGAGATAAAATAGTCTTTCATTGAGATGTTGACACAACGATTCTTTTAAATTTGATGCAAAACTATTCTATCTAATAAATATGCAATAAAAACAGATTTACTTGATGAATATTAAATAATTCGATGATAACTGCTATAAAAAATTGTTTTGTTATAATTCTAGGTCAAAAAATAGTACTTCAGCTCTGTAATCCTAAAATAATCAGTTTTTACCTTCTCCTGAACATTTCTGAAAAGCCTAGTTAGAATAGTCTTCCGTTGACCTATCGATTGTTAAAATGAATTTGGTCCTTTTTAAAATGACGTCTTAAGTGGGGGCAGCTAGTTTCTGTATGTACTCTTCATATATATACATGTACTTAAATTCAAAATCTTTCTCCTGGAGCTAGTGTTCAGAAATATTTTTTACCTAATGATAATCTCATGGTTCTTTCCTGCAATTCTGGAAAATGAGGCCTCCAGATGTTTGACTTATTTCTAATAATTATAATCCGTATAAAAACTTATTGTACTCAATATTTGACATTGGTTACAGCTGAAGGTAAACAGGTCAAATCAAGTGTCCTAAATGTTATAATTAGGTGTATTTTACTCTGCCCTCTATTGCCCCTTTTTCTTAGTTATTGTCCATTGTTAAAAAATTGTCTTCCCTTCCCAGAGCAATTCTCTTTATATTTAAATTTAGCTGATGATATTTGGTACATGTATCATTGACTTGGAGACGATGTGTCGCGAGCAGATTTTTCTATTAGAACCTCTTTTCCTTTCACAGTTAGTGCCCTTATTTTTTTTAAAAAAATGAGAAAACCTGCAGCATCACATTGTTCCTATTAAAATAGTCTGATGTTGCAAAAAATATTCCAAGGAGAGCTATTCTCTTCAGAGTATTTGCTCTTTTTGGAAAATTATATCCACAGTATTACTTTAATCTTATTTAAGATAGGCTGATGATATATGCTTAATGTATTGACAAATTGTAAAGAAATATTTATCTTGGGTCCAAATTGGGTCCGCCCCAGGTGTCACTTGATTTTACATAGGCTTATATAGAGGAAGAAAGGAAAATCTTCTTCTCAGAAACCACAAGGTCAAGAGTTAAGGTGTCTGAAACACGCTCCATTAATTTTAAAGCTAGATCAGTAAGCTTAAAGGGAAAACCTTGTAGAAACCATATGGCATTGTGCATGCAGCATTGTCTAGTGGATCATTACCAAAGTTTGTTTTTAATCATGGCCCTGTGTCAAAATTGGTCCGACTTTAAGTATGTTCATATTATAAACCATTGAAAGCAATATTTCTCAGGTGAGCGATTAAGGGCCATCATGGCCCTCTTGTTTATTTATGTAATTAAATATATAAACAAGTTCACATCTCAATAAAAGTTATGTAAAAAAAAAAAAATCCTGTTAACCCACATAAATTTTATCATCAGACAATTTTTTCTTTGTCGCCGTGCTTATTTCAGTGTGCTGCCTCAGGCAGCACTTTTGTACTTGTACGCTTACTTGAGTTTCTTCTTTGGTTGAACAGATCAGAACAAATCTTTATTTACATCTCTTATGAAACATAGTGATTGAAACTTGCACATGTAGCAAAACAATAATAATATTAAAAAAATGCAAATTGCATGACAATATACGGAATAACCTAGTTCTAAAATAACCGAAACACTCTAGTTTATAGCACAATGCTACATGTAAAAAAATACCGGTACCTATTGCATTACATCATTCGAGTTCCTCGTTTTTCTCATGTTGACTAAGTAAGAAAGTGTCTGCTTCATTCTAAATAAGAAAGTGTCTGCTTTATTCGACAAATGTTTCACTTGTATCTCACGTCAGCAGTGTTTAATTAGCATTTATTTTGTTAGTCCCGAAACCACTAGGGTTGGGCCTGCAAACATTTAATTTTTATTCTTACCACGGACTTTATAAAAAGTTCCTAGGTAGAACCAGTACTAATAACTCAATGAAAAATCACAGGATATATATACTGGTAAATAGATTTTAGAATGAGTTTAAAATTATATTTTGAATAAACATATCGATTTTTTTCAGAAATAATATAAATGTTAACAAATCAGTATTGTATTTATTTGTTATGAAAATAAAAGTATTAATCATTATGTTAAGTGATATGATTAACATATTTTGGTGATTAACTGTAGGCAAATTAAATTTAAAATATAAGGGTTTTCTTTGTTAACCTTTTTAATTGTTTTCTATTGTTCGTTATTTTATAGCTTATGAAATTGAATATGTGAAATTTAATTTTATGTCCATAACAAATGCTTTTTATATGTTGTTAACTTCGTTTTAAGACTAAACAAACGCAAAATAAATATTATCTCCCTTTAATAAACTAGTCGGTGGTAAACAAAATATTATATTACTTCCCTTCTATAGAAATGATGATGATGATAAGTTTATTAAGCATATTCTAGAAAGAAGTATCCCCGCAAAATGGTGAAAATCTTAATTCTATCACTGACACATATTTGTTTTAAAAAATAGTCTGAAAATAATATTTTTTTATTATCCGAATAAATTCATCAACCATATATTTTATTGAAAAAGAATATTTATTTTAAGTATTTGTAATGAAACATTTACATTACAAATACTTTATAATATTTACAAAGCAACATACAATATACATTTTTAAACAAATAAATAATATGTATGTATCGGACTTGTTTCAAACAAATGTAATATGGTACTGTTTCTTTTTTTTTAAAACAATTTTTTTTTCTGGGATTGAGTAAGTATTTTCTCTTGAACAACAACTGAAACGTTTCAATTGATGATTTTTAATGAATACATATTTTCTCTACTTTGCAACGCTCCACACGCCATAAACCAAACAGTGTGTAGTCTATGTTAAACATACTTAAATCCTATTTAAAAATAGGTTCAATAAAAGTAAATCTTTATGGATTATATAAATTCTAAAATTTAAATAAATAAATAATAATTTTAGAACTATAACGGTGTGACATTAAAGGGGGATAATAAAAATAATATATTTACTTTAAAAAGTATAATGAAATCTATTCAAAAGTTGATGTTGGTATATTTACTCTTTTCTTTTACAATGAGATATCGTGTTGATATATTGCTAATGTAAGTTGGTGTCTGTAAAGTAAAAAAAAAAAATCCCATAAAAACCTGTCCGTAATTTATTTCCCACAAGAACATAAATATATGCAATGTGTTACCTTATGGAGTCCACCAATAGAGCCGAGCAGGCATAAGCAGAGTTATCAGTCAGTCTGTATCCGTGCAGGCAAACGGACCCCAATTAAACAACGTTATCAAAGCTGTAAGTGATCCCACAGATCATCTGGAGACAAAATAGGACTCTCCTATCATACCTCAAAAAGTAAATCAATAATTTAAATTTTATTAATTTTTCAATCTTTTTCCAGAATAACTTAATACTCTCGGTCTCTCAAAACCACTAGGATAGGCTTCCGGTCCGGTTTACCAAAAAACATTTTTTATTTCTTTCGGCAAAAATACATTCGGCTAATCAGCACCATACTTCAAATTCAAATTCATTTCATATTTAATTCAGCAATCTTTTAACAAACAATAATAACACTTTTTTCTTTGGCGCAAAATTTATACAAGGTTGAAAATATCCTTGCTAGCTGAAAATCTAAATTCAAAACTTACCCTAATAGGGGCCGGTTTTTAGCAGTGAACGGGTGACGAGGTTATTTGTTTGCTGGCCTTGCAGTTCTATTCCTCATCTAACATCCCAAATCTACTCATGAAACAAAGTCTAATTTGGTCGGCACTGATGAGACGGTTCTTCGGTCTCAAGGGGAATAAACGTGGCACCTCAAGTGCGCGGTTTTTCCCGGCGAGACAGAAGAAGAAGGAAGGCACAGTTCACCTCCAACCCACATGCCGACCATTTTCACGGACCACATGAGCAACAAGCAAATCCTTCCACATCCAAACCTAATGGTAATTAACACCTCCAGCTCAAATTAGCTTTGTTAATTACCAAAAACTTTAGACACTAAAACATCAACTTTAGGCAAAAAAATAATAAATCTGTGAATTACAGGTTTTCCTTCTAAATTTGACCCCATTTTCGGATTTCAAAAATAAAAATTTCATAGGAGTGATCGAGGGTCACACTCCGGGGCCCGCCCACAGAGCCGAGCAGGCAGACGGACCCTAATTAAGCAACGTCATCAGTCAGTAATTTGGTTAAAAAAATCTCTTTTTATTTGGCATAAAATTTCTAACAAGGTTAAAGTTATCCTTGCTAGCTGAAATTCGCTATTAAAGTCTTACCCTAACAGGGGCCGTTGTTTGTGGCTTGATCGAGTGACGGGGCTCTAACAACCGAACAGTCCAAACCTACTCGTGAATCAAAGTCTAATTTAGTCGGCACTGATGAGACGGTTCTTCGGTCTCAAGAGGAATATCCGTGGCACCTCAAGTGCGCGGTATGTCCCGGCGAGACAGAAGAAGAAGGAAGGCACAGTTCACCCTCCAACCCATATGCCGACCAAATTTACGGACCACATGGGCAACATGCAAACCTTTCCACACCCAAATTTAATGGTAATTAACATCCTCAGCTCAAATTAGCTCAGTTAATTACCAATCAACTTTAGGCACTAAAATGTCAACTTTCGGTATAAATAGAACAAGAGCGATGTTGACATGGCCATCCCCCGCCGAACGCTTGCTCTTTAGAAGATGTGTTGGAGAGTAGAATATTTCATTTTTAAAAGAAAATTTTTGGTAATGAAGACTGATGTTTAAAGTGATTATAGATATGAAACCCATGTGGAGACCTACTAATTCCTCTTTTTTTGATAAAAATTAAGCCTGAAAAATAATAAAGGGCAATAACCAAAACATTATGAAAGGTAGAGTTATCATTCTTGTGCACTGCACTCCTCCTCCATAAGATCTATCCACCTATGAAGTATCAAGTTGATACCCCAAATACTTTTCGAGTTATGCTCTGGACAAAAATTAAGTCTGAAAAATAACAAAGGGCAATAACTCAAAAATTATGAAAGGTAGAGTTATCATTCTTGTGCACTGCACTCCTCCTCAATGAGATCTATCCACCTATGAAGTTCCAAGTTGATACCTCAAATTCTTTTAAACTTATGCTCTGGACAAAAATTAAGTCTGAAAAAATAACAAAGGGCAATAACTAAAATATTATAAAAGGTAGAGTTATCATTCTTGTGCACTGCACTCCTCCTCAATAAATCTATCCACCTATGAAGTTCAAGTTGATACCTCAAATTCTTTTAAACTTATGCTCCGGACAAAAAATAACACTGAAAAATAACAAAGGGCAATAACGCAAAAATTATAAAAGGTAGAGTTATCATTCTTGTGCATTGCACTCCTCCTCAATAAGATCTATCCACCTATGAAGTATCAAGTTGATACCTCAAATTCTTTTAAACTTATGCTCCGGACAAAAAATAACAAAGGGCAATAACTCAAAAATTAGGAAAGGTAGAGTTATCATTCTTGTGCTGCATCCTCCTCAATGAGATCTATACTATGAAGTATCAAGTTGATATTTCAAATACTTTTTGACATATGCTGCGAACAAAAATTAAGTCTGAAAAATAACAAAGGGCAATAACTCAAAAAATAGGAAAGGTAGAGTTATCATTCTTGTGTTCTGCATTCCTCCTCAATGAGATCTATCCACCTATGAAGTATCAAGTTGATACCTCAAATACTTTTCGACTTATGCTCCGGACAAAAATTAAGTCTGAAAAATAACAAAGGGCAATAACTCAAAAATTAGGAAGGGTAGAGTTATCAATCTTGTGCACTGCACTCCTTCTCAATGAGATCTATTCACCTATGAAGTATCAAGTTGATACCTCAAATACTTTTCGACTTATGCTCCGGACAAAAATTAAGTCTGAAAAATAACAAAGGGCAATAACTCAAAAATTAGGGAAGGTAGAGTTATCATTCTTGTGCACTGCACTCTTTTTCAATGAGATCTATTCACCTATGAAGTATCAAGTTGATACCTCAAATACTTTTCGAGTTATGCTCCGGACAAAAATTAAGTCTGAAAAATAACAAAGGGCAATAACTCAAAAATTAGGAAAGGTAGAGTTATCATTCTTGTGCACTGCACTTCTCCTCAATGAGATCTATTCACCTATGAAGTTCCAAGTTGATACCTGAAATACTTTTCGAGTTATGCTCCGGACAAAAATTAAGTCTGAAAAATAACAAAGGGCAATAACTCAAAAATTAGGAAAGGTAGAGTTAGCATTCTTGTGCACTGCACTCCTCCTCAATGAGATCTATTCACCTATGAAGTATCAAGTTGATATCTCAAATACTTTTTGACTTATGCTCTGGACAAAAATGTCGGACGGACGGACGGACGGAGACTATTACTATATCCCCCGCCGCCTTTCGGCGGGGGATAACAAGCCTGTAAATTACAGATGTCTCTTTAAAGTTTGACCCACTTTCGGCTTCTAAACTTTACTTTTTATAAATATACTTTTGATTACTTGATGTTCACCTTTTTCTGACAACTGCTGGAATGCAGGTGACACAAGTGTTCCGGCTCGGTGATTCTCTGGCATAAACACAAACTCACGATGAACATACGGCAAAAAAAGATTAATGGTCACGTAAAACTGTTGAGTTGTTCAATATTAAGTAGTGCACGGAATATTAGAGTATATTTACTACATTGTATGTTTATGCGAGTAAACTTTTCAATTATCAGCGACTGCGCTCCGAAGCAACAGTTTAGTGATGTACCTACATGGAACACAACCTCGGCACCTTCTACAGGCTTTAGCGAGTAATTGCTTTGATTACGTACATAATATGAACATCGTACGTATTCGTATTCTTTTAAGTATATTCTTCAAGTAGCGATATTCATGTACATTTCGTAATAACCCCCTGCTTTCGGTTTTGTTAGTGCACGAGAGGTCTCTCATATTCATCAAACCATATATCTGCATAAATATGAAATAGGTTATATCCTGATGTACACGTGTACCTAATTTCATAAAGATCTGAAGTCATCTTCAAAGAAAAATGTTTAAACGCAAAGGTAAACCTTAGAACAAAAATTTCCACTATGTTCATCTTACCGTGATATATAGGCAACGGCCATAAAATTGCATTAATGTTTGAAATTATATTTTGTCCAATGAGATTATTCCATTTTTAGCTCACATGAGCACAACGTGCTCAAGGTGAGCTTTTCTGATCGCCTTTTGTCCGGCGTCCGTCGTCCGTCGTCCGTGCGTCCGTGCGTCCGGCGTCAACAATTGCTTCAAACAACATCTCCTCCTAAACGGCTTGGCCAATTTGAAAAATATTTTGCAGGAATGTTCCTTGGATGAAGCTCTACTAAAGTTGTATAAATGGTTCTGGTCCATTGCATAATTAGGTCACAGGAGCTAAAAATAGATTTTAAAAATGCAAACTTTGAAAATCTTCTTCTGCAAAACTGCAAGGCCTAGAGCTTAGATATTTGGTATGTAGCATCATCTTATGGGCCACTACCAAGATTGTATAAATCATTGCCCTATGGTGATAAATGACCCCGCACCAGGGGTCACTTGTTTTACATAGAGTTATATAGAAAAATCTTAAAAAATCTTCTTCTATGAATCCATAAGGCCTAGAGCTTAGATATTTGGTATGTAGCATCATCTTATGGGCCACTACCAAGATTGTACAAATCATAGCCCTATGGTGATAAATGACCCCGCACCAGGGGTCACTTGTTTTACATAGAGTTATATAGGAAAATCTTAAAAAATCTTCTTCCATTAATGCATAAGGCCTAGAGCTTAGATATTTGGTATGAAGCATCATCTTATGGGCCACTACCAAGATTGTACAAATCATAGCCCTATGGTGATAAATGACCCCGCACCAGGGGTCACTTGTTTTACATAGAGTTATATAGGAAAATCTTAAAAAATCTTCTTCTATGAATCCATAAGGCCTAGAGCTTAGATATTTGGTATGAAGCATCATCTTATGGGCCACTACCAAGATTGTACAAATCATAGCCCAATGGTGATAAATGACCCCGCACCAGGGTCACTTGTTTTACATAGAGTTATATAGGAAAATCTTAAAAAATCTTCTTCTATGAATCCATAAGGCCTAGAGCTTAGATATTTGGTATGTAGCATCATCTTATGGGCCACTACCAAGATTGTACAAATCATAGCCCAATGGTGATAAATGACCCCACACCAGGGGTCACTTGTTTTACATAGAGTTAAATAGGAAAATCTTAAAAAATCTTCTTCTATGAATCAATAAGGCCTAGAGCTAAGACTTTTGGTATGTTGTAGCATCTAATGGTTCATTACAAAGATTTTCAAAGTCTTGGCCCTACGGTGATAAATGACCCTGCGCCCAAGTCTTCTCTGAAACCATATGGCCCATTGCTTAGATATTTGGTGTGTAGTATTGTCAGGGGTAAAATGTTTTAGATTAAGTTATATCAGAATCCTTGTCTGTTTAAAAACCTTGACATCAGTTGAAGCAATGGTACTCAGGTGAGCGATTCGGGGCCATCATGGCCCTCTTGTTTAAATTTTTTGTCTCCATTTAGTAAAGGTTAGTGTTTTTAAGTAAGCATTAATGAAATTAAACCGGTCTGGCGCGGCGCAGCCGATTTAATGGAATTATTGCTTACTAAAAATACTAACATACTTAGTGGTTGAAATTATTTCTTGAAATTAAACGCAGTTCGCACATTCCAGATATAGTAATGATTTTTAGACTCCGCCCTATCCACCTGTTCCCGGCGTGAATTAAATCCTGTAACATGTTATGTCAAAGGTAAATGCGTCGCTCTAGCTGTGTAGATCTACGCTCGGGAAGGGTGGGGAAAAAAAATAGCATGGAACCGATTTTTTTTTTTTTACCGATTTTATTTACAAACATTGCATAAGTCCTACACATGTAGGAAGGATTAGCATTACAAACAATACATAACATATGAGACAAAATTATCACGTGATGTAAAGGAAAACGGCTAAATATGCTCAAATTAAATATAAATGAGAGAGAGAGAGAGAGAGAGAGAGGAAAGAGAGAGAGAGAGGCACATAGACAGATTTACATGCAATTGTTCAGTATTATCATTATATCTTAATTAAAGAAATAAAATAGAAAACTGATTAATAATTCATTTATGAGTATTGTATTGTAAATATATGTCTATTAAAACAACATAAATACCCGATCACTATTTCATTTCTGTTAAAATATAAATTCACCGGATCCCGACTTTGATCTCTTAGGCAAAAAAGTGGTGATTGAAATTTAACAAAAGATACTCTTTAGAAAAGCTCATATATCTGCACCTGTATATATATTATTTTGCGTTTTGGACATTTTTTTTCCCGTTTTAGAAACCCTTGTTTGTTAGTTTTTTTCAATTTGAATTTTATTTTAATATCTTCATTCATATTATTACACATTTCATCTCGTAAAATATATCAGTTTTTTTTTTTCATTTATAAACACTAGTAGTTATTTTTAACAAAAAAAAATCGGATATTTACTTAATTGCTTTGTCTAGTAATTATAGTTATGTTTTGCCCATTCTATGTAAGATTGTGAAGACCTTTCTGTGGTATCGCGTACTGACACCTTTCATTATCATACATCGGATATTATTGTAATTTCTCATCATTTTCCAAAATGAGAAATATGACAATTTTAAAGAATTATTTACTTATTTATAATACTGTGTTTTCTTCACATATTAAAGGGAGGTTATATAATAGGTAGTATGGTAAAATCGGTACTTACAAATATTTTTGATTTTATAAAAAAATAAATAAATAAAGCATTTTTCATTGATATGGATCGAGTATTATTATAAGTTTCAATCATTTCAGATCGATTTATATGACAGTATTTGAATATTATTTACTAACCCAAGGGAAATATTTGATTTTTACAATATTTTCATTCTAGTTATTAAAGGGAGATAATCCGATATTTTAGAAATAATCGATGTAAAATCGGTTCTTACCTTCTCGCGGTAGAAAATCACGTGACTGTTGTGGTATTTGCCGGACTGAAACCTTCGATTCAGACTCATTTTTTAGGTGATTTTATATTATATCATTCATACTTGCGTATACTACGCGGAACAAGATATTCTTCTTTTTAGTTGTGTGTGACGTCAGTAATATATGGAGAGGACGATTTTTAAAAAAAAAAATATTTCTTAGTTTTAAGAAAATCGACCACTACAGCGATTTTTTGTACCCATGCATTATTCTATTTTAGATGTAATGTTTTCGCTGTCAGGATTCAAAGTTTAAATATCAATGCATCCACAGAATGCATAAAATATATGAAAATGCCACTGAATTTGGAGTCATATTTTTAAAGCATAGTGAGACCCGGGACTCGTGAAGAGAAATTAATAACTGCCCTTTTATATATAAATAGGCATAATATAAAGAGAGGTCATTTTATGGAGGTCGTGTCCATAGACAGGTTAGATATAAGGTCAAAACAGTAAAAGAGAAATAGAGGGGGGGGGGGGGGGGGGGTATGCTTATTGCTTATTATAAGCCGTCCATTATAACGTTTTGTTTTAATCTATTCTTGTTGTGATTCAATTCTGTTAACAATATACCTATCCAGAGCTTTGTGATTTTTATTTTACATAGACAAAAAAAAACAACAATGATGTAGCATACATCCTAATTTAAAGGACGATGATAGTCGGACGATGACTTCATCCGTCATCGCCGCCAGAAAAACACTTCAGCCAAAAATAACTGATCTGCAGAGAAAGACTTGACTATTTGAGTTTACCGTCGCTTCGACAGTATTTCAGTCATCTGCAGAGAAAGATATACACTTGGTCAGAACATAGAGATGAAAAAGACTAACAGAAAGTCATGGAATCAACAAATGTGCCTTCAGCACTGACACTCATTGTGGATTACAAAATAAGGTAGACCTATCTCTTTTTATATATGTATGCATAAAATTATTTTTGTTTGATGACAGTGATTGTTTATTTATTTTTTATTATCATTATTATTTTATTTTTTATGACAGCAATTTTTTGATATGTAGATCAAGTAGACATCTAGTAATACAGTAGGCGCATGTTCTATTTAAACAAGACATAGTAAACATAAACACTTATATAAACTAACTGCTCACTTTATCAGCCTTTTAAAAAGTGAAGAAAGTGAAAATTATATAATTTTGTACAAAATATGCCAATCATTGAAGATTTTTTAATCATGTCCTCAGACATAGTTTGACATATTCTTCCTGTGCTGACGGGGCTGGGAAAGCCTGCGACAGATGATGTTCTTGGCGTGAATTTGTACAAAAGGCTATCAATCAGGCAAATCAGAATATATGGTGTTGCAGTATTGTTAATTCTTACGATATGAAATACGTGAAACTCTCATAGGTGATTAGAGCCTCTTCCTCAGGAGCAGGAGGTTGTAGGTTCGATCACCGGCAGTGACATACCAAAGTCATAAGAAATAGTTCTGGTATAGCTCAGCATATAAGGTTGGCCCGGTGTCAGGATAATGTAACTGGGTGTGGTATCATGCCACATGTCTACGGCGTGATACTGCAGTGTGTCAGCACTATATCTGTTTCAAGTGAACTTGACGTCTCCAAATGACTGAAATAATGTCAGTGGGACATTATACCCATCAGTTGGACATTATAACCAACAAACAAACAAAATATGTAAATAAGTGTTATATTTGCCAAAAGTCATCAGATCTGGTCACAATCTTTCCAATGTAGACAGTTTACAATTACAATGTAAGCATCTAAATTTAATTGCTTGGAATGTAGCGTCAGCAAATTTTGGGACGATATGTTCAATGAAAAAGTAAGTCTCGTATTTAATGAGCATGAAAATAATTTCTGAAATTAGTTTTCAAGAATTTAATTCATCAGTAACCTTTTGTAAATTTTAGTCTCAAGGTGAGATTTTGTGATTATGAAATGTCAGTAATTTGTCAGCATTTTGTTTCAAATGATATGTAGATAAGTACTTCTGTTATGTGATTGGCGTGTGCCAAGATTTTCTTGTGTCCCCGTTATTTCATGATATTGCATGTGATGAGAAAGGAAAATGTGCAGTTGAAGAAAATGGACTCTAACCCGGGACCTCTAATTCATTGGAGGAATGCTCTACTGACTGAGCTACCAGATCACTTAAACAAAATCTCTCATTGATATGGGTAACTTATAGCCTGTAGCATACTATCCTACCAATTTTGAATTCATGTTGAATTTGTAGTAGAAAAAACAATTTGCTCTGTTCATGAACAACCAAAAGGCCAGACATTCTAAAAAGTGTTTGACCTGACTGGTAATTTCTATTTTAGTCCCTTGAATATTTCAATACATTCTGTCCGAATGTCCAGTAATATTTCTAACAGTATTGTTTACTATATACTCATATTGTTGAAAATTCATTTCATTAAATCAAGAATCTCTAGAGATATCATGATAATAAAGTGTTTAAACTTAATACAATCAGCGAAATGAATGAAAAAAAAACAATAATGAAATCTAGTTTGGTCCTGTAGTAGTATACACAATAGCATAAAAACACCGAAAGTGTACACCTCCCCATAGTACAGACAATAGATCGGCAAATAGAGCCCCCCCCCCCCCCTAAGCCGTAGTTCGGTGGTGTACACTCGAGTACAAAAAAAAAATTTGGGGATAGTACGAAGAAGCCGGAGCGCGGTAGCAAAGTGTATACAGGCCGGCACACTTCTATAGTGCCAGCATACCCCAAGTAGTAGGCGCAGATGTCGACCGGAATTTTTGTACTCCCAATTAGAGAAATACAGATACGTACCTATATACCACAAAAGCGAGTATGCCAGGTGGAGCTCTACCACGAGAAGCCTACACCGAAATACGGTCTGGCGCGCTATCTGTACGGAAGGCGAAGGAGAAGTACCACATCTCCCAAAATAGATACTACAAAATTTGCGGCGATGCCGGCGACAATACAGGTACAAAACTTTCTCTAGAAGCCTACACCGAGATACAGTCTGGCAGCCTGTTTGTACGGAAGGCAAAGGAGAAGTACCATATCTCCCAAGAAAGATACTATCGGATTCGCGACTGCATTTCAGAGGACGCAGAGGGAGATACTGCAGAGGATCTCCCTAAAATAGACGCCGAATTGAACTGCCTTGTAGACAAATTTTCGCATGGATTTCTTTCCGTTGCAGAAAAACAAAAAATAGAACAGGCGGTGTACCGTTTCTACGAGCGACACGAAATTCCTAGGCAATTTCTAGAACTATACATACTCGCATATTCCGGCTTCGTACGGAAGGGAAAACTATTAGACTTTGTCTACCTGTACCAACCCAATGACTTTCGCCCATCTACTGGCCGCCTTCGGATAATTGTGCAAAATACGAAAATGCCGGAAAAATGGCATACAGGGAAATGCGTCGACTGCCTCGCTACTATCTCCAACCCACCACTACTAGCAGACGACAACTCTACATGTAGATGCGGCGCAATAGACCACTGCTTCTCCAGGAAGAAATGCGTTCTTTGGGAAAACAAAGACCTGCCAATATTGGAAGAAAAACGAGTGCCACTAGAAGTACCAGAGGAAATCGAAATTCTCTATACAGTTTGCAATATAGAAAACCTACACGACAACGATTGCCTCGGCTGGACGCTACGCTACATACAAACTGCGGAATTTGGCCAAAGTATGCCCATGCAGGAAAAATACATGCATATTTCGACAACTCGCGGGGGAGGACCTCTGCAAGAAAATGGACCTAGATCTAGCTCCACAGCCGCCAGGGAGGAAGAACATCCCACGTGCGAGGTTGGCAAACTATGGCTCGCCTAGAGGGAAAGACCTGGATATAGTTCCGCCTCGGGCAACAAGGAGAAGAGCAGGAGATATGCCGCCAGGAGAATATACTTGTAGGAATTTCGCAGGAGGGAAGCGCAACAAAAATAATGTATTGCTGCTACTGCTGTCCGACAAAGAACACAAAGACGTTCCTGTATATGGCTACCACATAGACCAGGAAGTTCGCTACATTGGCGGGATAGAGAAGCAGTTGGCCAATGGAAAAGAATTTGTATGCCACCTGGGACAGCACAAAGCCGATCCAATCTCGAAAGACAAAAACACCGACCGAGTGGCTAGAATAGAGCTACAAGAAGAGCCAGTGGACAAAAACCTCTTCGCCAGAATGCTAGACTAGACGACTACAAAGAAGGAAAAATGCACGCACACACAACACTCCGCCGCACGCACATTTTTTTTTCTGCCGGCCCTATTCCTCGTCCCGACCGACGCAACGGAGAGCCCGCGACGGACGAGGATACGCCCGTACACGAAAGCTTTCTAGAAAAAAAGAGCGGAAATTTTTTAGGGCTACCCAAATTGGTGCTACCTTTGTCCCGGCTGGCCGAATTTTTCTGCGAATTTTTTCCACTGCTACTCCATGTAGAATGGGTCCCCCGGTTTCGTGTTTCCCTGTGCGGAAGGCGTCTGTTTTTGCGGGGTCTGTTTTTGCTCGGTGAGCGTGCATTGCTTCCAGGTTGCCCCAACTACTTTCCAGACGAGCACCGCAGCGAGGGAAATGTAGGTCCACTTCTGGACTGTTTCCACGGTCTTCGTATCCATCTGCACCTGCTCCTCCATCTCTTCTTGCTTCCTGTCTTCGGCAGCCATCTCTTCCGCTATCTCTTCTTGTTGCTTGCCGACAGCAACCAGCATCTCGTCGAGAAAGGCGTCTTCGTCGTGTGCCAACTGGGCCAACACCTCCACCAGCGCGGCAGGAACTGCCGGCACAATTTGCGGATCAGATTGTGGCACAATTTGCGCGACAGGAACTGCCGAATCGTCATGCCAAATATTGTAGAGTCTCCACGACCCGATACCATAGCGCTTTTTTGACTCGTGTGCCGACAGCCGGCCTCGGAGGGAGCGGATTTCTTGGTAATGGGCCCGGGACAAATCTCGTCTAGGCGGCATGGCTGCGCAAATGTACAAATTTCCCACGTCTCTAGTTGGTCTTGCAAGAGATGGGAGTGAGTGGGAATATTGGGCAAATACTATGCAAAATGCTTGGCAAATGCTTTGCAAAATGGGAAGGTCTGAGCTGGACAGGTCACTTACACTTATTCCTCAATGTTTAGGGTAAAACTTAATGGCCATTACAATAACAATAATTGTAAATTATATATATATATATATTATTTAAATGAAAATTACCATTTAATTTTTGTTCTTTTCATATGATGCAAAAGTATGAATGAATTATATTTTTAATATGGGACCTCTGTGGCCCATCCTCGGTACCCAGGCTATTCATATTCTCATATCATATGAATAGCCTGGGTACCGAGGATGTCTGTGGCCAAGACACTTTAACACTCACTCTGCCCCTCACTGCATGAGTTTGAATCCCGGCTGGGTCATTTGGATTTTCATGTGAGGAAGCCTTCCAGCTGGCTTGCAGTAGGTTGGTGGTTCTGTCCGGCTGCCTACCTGTACTCATCCATTTTATTAGCTGGACATGGATCACTATATAACTGGAATACTCACAGTCGCAGTGACAGTAAACTTCAGTCAAGACAATAATTAATATAACTTTCGATTTGTTTATACAAATTCCTCAGACTTTGGTTACCAAAAAAGACTGCAATATAATGAAAATGAAATAAGCACCAGAAAATTTAAAGGGGGGGGGGGGGGGGGTGGGGGTAGTTTACTCATGACTGAGAGAGAAGGGGGGGGGGAGAGTTTTACTTGTGACAGAGAGAGAAAGAGAATTTATTCATTAAAAGAGAGATAATTTCCATTACTCATGACAGAGAGGGAAAGAGAATTTATTCAATTAAAGAGAGTATTGTCTATGTATTGACTATAAGTCACCCTATTTTAATTAATTATTTTAACTTCAGTGAAGCAGAAATGCCATATTGATTGCATTAATTGGTAAATACCTGAACTCACTGAGGAGTAGCAAACATAAAACCTGACCAACCTCCTTTAATAGACTTTCAGACTAATCTGATTTAATACTTGTTGTTCAGATCATTTCCATGTATGATTAAGACTAGTTGTAAGATCAGGAGTTTGAATCTGTAGTGTTGCACAGTTTTATGTTGATATGATGGTTTCTTGAAAATAAATGTGACTGACAGTATATCTAAGATAACATCATTCAATGACTGCATGCATGAATCAAGTTACTTAGTAGATGTGTAAATTCAGGATCTCTTTATATAAAGTTAAAATAACTTAATATTGAACTTAGAGAACACATAAACAATGTTTTTGGCATACATGATCGTATGTCCCAAAGTAACTTCAAAGAGACTTCACAATTAGAATCAAGGTCTATGCAGACAATAGCAGTATTTTGCCATAAGAAAACTATCAAATTAATACAAAATGCAAATCATGATAATATTAACAGAACTAAGTTTTCTGTAAATATTATGTTTTCATTAACATTCATTTGAATTGTGTATGCTCCCCCCCCCCCCCAACACACACACACACACACAAGTTAAAAATCACTACCTTTGGATTCATACTATAATGTTTCAGTAAATTCAGATATTCTGTTGCTTGCTGCAACACAGATGAATCCCATTCTTTTAACTGTTTGTTGGGTTTAACGTCCAACCAACAGTATTTCAGTCATTTTGAGACTATGTCTACTTGAGACAGATAAAGTGCTGCTACACTGCAGTATAACACTGTAGACATTAAGAATGTTACCACACTCAGTCACATTACCCTGACACAAGGTTAACCAGTTCTGGAACTATCCTTATATGCTGAGCGCCGAGGAAGAGAGCTATACCAGTACCATTTTTTATGACTTTGGTATGTCGCAGCCAGGAATCAAACCGACAACCTAGCTCCCACTCTCAGGGCAGATGCTCTAACCACTCTGCCACTGGGAACGTTCATTCTTTTGACTATTTATTCTACATTGAATGCAATCTGAAACAAAAAAGGTCAACAAAAGGTTAAATTAATATCAAATATCTATCCTCCATCATTAAAGAAGTATTCAGTCCAACATTTATCTCTGCCCAGGGTCTCCATCTATACAGATAGTATATAGATCGCGAGACCCTGCTCTGCCTAATACTTCAACAAGGCAAAGCATTCCTCGTGTTTATTGTGTGATTTCAATGTCTAAGAAATGCCTCAATCCATCCAACATTTCGTAGAAAGACACATCTCTGCCCTATGGGTCTTTTCTATGTTGCGCCCATGGATGCCTGGATAGCGTAGTGGTAACGCGCTTCACTTCCCACCAATGCGTCCCTGGTTTGATTCCTTGTCAGGAACGTGAGAGGGTACACGAAGTATACAGTGGTCGCTCGTCCAGGCACGTGAATTTTCCTCACAATTATGACCACATACGCCACCATCAAAGCCATCTCGAGTGATTGATATAAGTTGTGAGAACTTGTTTCGTAATCAATATAAAATAATGGTTAACTTTTTTCTCCCTTACATAAAACTTGCATTCCTGTCAGTCAGAATACTGTTTATCCATTGTGCTCATAATGTTATAGGTTTTAAGCTTTCAGGGTGGGTTACATTCTCTACTGACTGACCTTCACAAATTTCTTAGTAATAAGGGTTAATTGGGGGACAATCAAAATCCCCTTGGTCAAAATGTGGTAGTGTGTTCCATTTATTGTTTACCCTGCAATAAATACTAACTGAAATGAAAAGAAAATGTAACAATGAGTACATTGTTATCATCAAGTCATTTTATTTTATTATCATTTTTAAATATACAACTCAATAAAATTACATTCACATTCTGCACTGTAAGAAGGGTGATAATCAGCAAGTTCTATACATACATTTAAAAATATATAAATGAATTTAAAAAAAAATGCTAGATCAAAGTCACTAATAGCTAGCATTCTGCACCCCAGATGAATCTTCCCTTCTCATCTCCAAAGATAAATACTGAGATCGGGTAACAGTAAACGAATGACAAATGTACACTATAAAACCTAATCAGATAGTTATATTCAGTAAGTTCAAAGAGGGAATTTCGAAACTTTTAAGAAGTAGTTTAAAATGTTTATATTCTACAAAAGTTATAATACTGCAACAAATTTTGGTCTCAATATGCATGTGCGCTAGTATCAGTTGCTTATCTACGTGGTATTTTTGTCTGTTGCAAATTTGTGTAGGTAGTGCTTATCACGTGTCACTGGCCTGCAGCATGTGGGGTTTACATAAAACCCTACGGAGCGAGTAGATGTGTAAACCAATCTGCCCCTGGCAGCTGACTCAGTCCTTTTCAGGACCACCTCCTCCCTTCACCTTTGTCACAGGGAATGACAACATCTAGGCTGAATTAGCCGAGTTTGTCATTCCCACGTTGGCTTCAAAATTCTTGATTTTATTAAGTACTTACCTCACACCTGTGAGGCTTTTCAAAATTCGACCTATTTAGGCATACAAATTCATCTTTAAGGAGTTTGGGTCACACTCCGGGGTCCGAACCATAAAACAGTTAATACTATAGACGGACCCTCATTAAGCATCTTATAAACAAATAGTGTAAACAAGGCTGTTCTCTGGAACACGTGTGCCACTTGCTGAAGCGTTGCGGAAAAAGACCCGTCTCAGACGGACGGACGGACGTTCTCACTGAAGTGACATTGTAGGATTTTTCCTTTGATCTTTGGCCCTTTTGCACCCCGTAATTTGCACCCCACAAGCAACAAATCAGCCCACAAGTGCCAATTGTACTCCCGAAACCCCATAAAACTAACCCTTACCCAATTTCCTCACCCCGGAGCATCACCTGAGTGAGAGCGGACAGATGACGGAAAAGGGATCCCTATGTGTCACCTGCTGTAAGCAGAGGTGACACAACAAAGTCACAAGAAACTGTGATGGGGACATTAGATCTGAATACACGATTATCGGATATATACAACACACGCGCAAAGTTTACTCAAAACTTTATTTAACATACTCCTTCTAATCATTACCAATTAAGACTGTTATAAATGTAACTACAATTTCCTTATGACTGGTTCTGACACCATTTCACACCTGGGACAGCTTTTTACAAATGCCTTTAAAGATTATGTACGGCGGGACTGCTTTATCAAAATTCAAACATTCCTAAATGATCTAGAACTATCTCCGCAATTTACACACACACACACACACACACACACACACACATCTTTGTTTATAGTTTTCAAATGATTTATTTACAAAACACGGCATATAGATTTATAAAACTTTGTGGCACATACACTTTCTAAGTATTTAAATCCAAATCATAATGATTAGAAAAAAAGTGACATCTGTAGAAAATATTGTTATAAATTCATATTATTGATTTAGAAAAGAATTGTCCAGAGTCCGAGTGTGATCACCATTACACATTCGGAACACTTCGTCCAATACCTAGGGTAAAAAATACCTCGCAATGTGTCAACACGTCAGTCTATTTATAGACTGCTCTTCAAGATGATTGCACACGTAATTTTACTGACCCAGATCATGATCGATTGGAAGCTTGCATGTGAGCATGATTTTGATCAGGGTCAATGAAACGCTTGCTCGTGATGTAAACTTCAATATTACGTAACAGTACGTGACTGATACCGCGACAGATCTTCCCGTACACTATAAATCACGGGTCACGGAAAATATACTTCCACAATGGGTGACATTTATCATACCAATTTATATATGAATTTGGTAAATCTCGATCAAATTTAATACCCCGGTCTCCAGGCCACGTCTTCAAATGCATTATGGTCGACGGATATTTTGTGACCCAAATGAATACAATGAATATACCTTTATTTCCTCCACAAATGTAACACTTTGAACATGGCAACAAAATATTTACAACATACATGTAACGAATGCGATAAGAAACAAGATTTTCCTTTGTTCTGAACAAACGATAGTGCATTCTGCTCTGTAACCATATCAAATAGTTTTAGATTTTGAGATATTTAAGGCCGAAGAAATAAATGACATGAAAAAATATTGCATTGACCTTTTCGATTTTCCGAAAACAGAACTGGCTAAGACAATGCGACAATATACAATATGCTGAACATTCAGTGAAATTTTCATGCGAATCAGTCAAAAACTAAGGAATGCAGCACCAGACATCTGAATGTAGCTTCGTGGTAGCACACACACACACACACACACACACACACACACACACACCGATATTTTCAATTGAAAGTTTCCAACGCGCTATATCAAATGCCGTCAATCTTTACAAAACCGATAGAAAATGTTGAGGCACACATCCTGTAAAAATATGAGCTTATATGGAAGCTTCGCATCAATTTTATTCTTTTTCAGATCCAAAGCTTGGTAATAATATAAATCCTTTTTAAGATCCAAAGTTCGAAACTTGGATCAACCATAGAACCTGGTCTTTCCAAGTCTGGAAAAAACGTATACGGAAGCGCACATCTACAATGTACTGAATACATTCTGTGAAAATTACATAGAAGAAATGATGGCTGTAGAATGCGAACAATATTTAGTAGCTAATTTTAACACTGATGTCATATGGGGTCACATAAGAACGCAATTTACTGCATTCAAAAGGGACAAAGTCACGTTAATTGCTGTTGAAATTTCATTATATTGGCTCATAGGAAACCTGTTTTAATTTGAACCTCAAAATGAAGAAGAATGAAAACCAATGCCTAAATTTTGTTTGTCTGAACAAACGATAGGGCTTTCTGCTCTGCAAACCATAGCAAACCTTAAAAAATTCATTACATAATCATCTTGCAATACATTATCTGTAAAAAATTGAACAAAATCCATCCAGAATTGAAAGCTGTAGAGCACAAAATAATTTGATAGCAGATGCAAATTTTGACGTCAAATGATGTCATATAAAAATGGAAATCAATGTAATCAAAGGAAACTAAAGAGCTTGCCCCTTGTTACAATTTCATGTTGCTGGCTCTTCAAGGAACCCTCTTTAAAATGAACCTCAATAATTCTCAAAATTGGTGTACCACAAGGCTGTAAACTACCGCCAGTCCTCTTTACATGCAAAAAAAGGTTCTTTTCCCACCAAACAGTTTCTTTTACATATATTTTTTTCCTGAACTTTAAAGTGAGCATATGGCATTTGGACAAATCACAACAGCACATTATAACTACAATGTAATAGAAAAAAAGCTGGAACAATGCATGGGGCCAAATGCAGAGGCATTTGAAAAACCAGTATTCAGATATTCTTATTTTTCATGTAACTTGCTTATATTAGGTCCTATTTACCATTAGAAAGGTCTTCAGATTCCCAACATTTCGATGGCTTTATGTTTGACCTATCTTTGACGGATTTTGAAAAATGAATGGTCAAACCCAAGCAAAACGGCAAAAACATGCCTATGTCAAATACTTTTTCTCCACCAACAGCTTTGAAATAATAACCTGATCATTTAAACATACAAAACATTATAAAAGCAATGCATCAAACTAAAATTTAAATACAAATAAAATAAACAAGGAATAGTTCTTCAAATTATGTTCATACTCTTATCTACAAAAATCAATTTTGAGATTAAAGCAGCTAGATTTACTTGGGGTAACATAATTTTCCTTTTTTCTGCCATAACTTAACTTATTTAACCCTTATTTTCAAAATCTAAATGTCATTTGAAAGATCCTTGAAAGGACTAAAAATTACACCCATAGTACTTTGATAGAAAATTCATTGTTTTTGAGATATTTAAAGGCAAACGTGAACAATGCAGTTATTTTCTATATAGACAAAGAAGGAAAATTAAAACTATCCATGAGAATTTTCTAAAACTTTGCATGAATCACTGCTTTGTGCAGGTATGCCTCTAATGCCATGACATTTATGATTTTCCGGAAAAAGAAGTGACAGTCCTCCAGAAGGGCCAACAGATGGACCAATTCTGCGCCTTTAGTGTAAATTTTATGCAAATCTGTCCAAAAACAAGAGGCCCATGATGGCCCTAAATCGCTCACCTGAGATAAATAGGTTGACCCAAGGAACATCTGTACCAATTTATTTTAAAATCTGGCCAGTAGTTTTGAAGAAGATGATTTTTAAAGTTTTCATATTTTTTTTCTTTTTGTTGCCATGCCAACCAGAGTTCTATATGGATCAAGTTTATTTTAGGAACTTTTGTGAAGGTTGACCCAAGGATCATTCCTGCCAAATTTAATCAAATTCTGTCCAGTGGTTTCAGAGGAAATGTTGATTAAAGTTTTCCCTATATACATATAAGGCAAATAAGCCCCGCCCCTGGCGGCCATGTTTTTTTACGGATTGGAATAATTTTAGCAACTTTGGTAGAGGTTGACCCAAGGAACATCTGTACCAATTTATTTTAAAATCTGGCCAGTAGTTTTGAAGAAGATGATTTTTTTTAAAGTTTTCATTTTTTTTCCTTTTTGTTGCCATGGCAACCAGAGTTCTACATGGATCAAGTTTATTTTAGCAACTTTTGTGAAGGTTGACCCAAGGATCATCCCTGCCAAGTTTAATCAAATTCTGTCCAGTGGTTTCAGAGGAGATGTTGTTTAAAGGTTTCTCTATATACATATAAGGCAAATAAGCCCCGCCCCTGGCGGCCATGTTTTTTTACGGATCAGAATAATTTTAGCAACTTTGGTAGAGGTTGACCCAAGGAACATCTGTACCAAATTATTTTGAAATCTGGCCAGTAGTTTTGAAGGAGATGATTTTTAAAGTTTTCAAATTATTTTTCTTTTTTGTTGCCATGGCAACCAGAGTTCTTCATGGATCAACTTTATTTTAGCAACTTTTGTAGAGCCTTACCCAAGGAACATTCCTGCCAAGTTTCATTAAATTCTGTCCAGCAGTTTCAGAGGAGATGTCGTTTAAAGAAAATTGTTGACGACGGACGACTGACGACGCACGACGCACGACGCACGACGACGGACGCCGGACGAAGGGCGATCACAAAAGCTCACCTTGAGCACTTTGTGCTCAGGTGAGCTAAAAAAGTAAGGCCTGTAGAGCTTAAAACCGTCTCATTTTGCCTAAAATTTAGTTAATGTCATGCTGTCAATCAAATTACGACAAACATTACAACAACCATCATAATGTATAAAATTAAAGTCAGTGTGTATTTGTGGTCAAGATTTCATGATCCTGTAAGATTCAAAACACCTTGGTTCAAAACATTTACTCTGCATTTTGACCGGACAAGCAAATGACCTTTGACCTAAAAGTGTGACCTTGACCTAAGAGCTGCTGACCTAACTCTTGCATGTAGTACTCTGCCACATTGACGTTAACATAACTGTCAAATTATTTGAACATCCAATGATCCATGTCTGAACAATCAAATTCAGCTCTGTGACCTTTGACCTTGACATCTGAGCTTGGAACCTAATTCTTGTGCATGACACTTCAGCTCATTGAGATACATATTACTGCCAAGTTATTAGGAAATCCTGCTAACCATGTCTAAGTTACAGCCCCGACAATGAAATCTGGATGACCTGATGAACTATAATGCACATACACCGTGAGGACATTGTGATGACTATGTCAAGCTCCCCAAGCGGGCTCGACAACAATTATGTGAGAAGATGGTTTATTTGTTTAGAAGTTATGGTCAGGGTTAAAGTTTTTCACTGTATACATTTAAAAAAAAAAAAGGAGATAAATTGGTCAATATGGACTTAAGAGTTATGACCCTTTACAGAAATATACCCCTTGTGAAGAAGTATATGTGAAGTTTGATGACAGAAGCTTTAATAGTTTAGAAGTTATGGCCAAGGTTTTCAGACAACAACGCCAATGACACCGAAATCAGATTGATGACCTCAACTTTTTTTCTCGAGGGGGGGGGAGCTTTGCTTATTGTTAAAATTTTATGTTGCTGGCTCTTCAAATAACTATTTTAAAATGAACCTCATTCCCCATAAAGAGGGCTGTCCTACAAGGTGAAAGTCTATCACTGATCCTCTTTCGATGCATTACAAAAATCATAATGGTACACTTCAATGTAACAACTTTGGGAGCTGCACATTACATGAACATAAAGTTTTTCCCTTTCAAATGATTTCCAAGGTGAGGAAAAAGGGAATTTATATCTGTAATAGGGACCTTGGTAAGGTTCCAAGTCAGAGAGAAACCTATATAATACAAAAGCTGTCATAAAATTATAATTTCAATTTTCTTATGTCATTAAAATGAAAAGTTGTCAATAAACTGAGAAAGTAAAACATGCACGTATGTTTTGTTGCATGCCTGATAGAGAGGGAGATAGATCATCAAAATATGTTTATAAGTACATGTAACAAATGTGTCATAGGAACTCCTCCATTAAAGCTGTACATGTATGTACCTCATTGATATTCATTTACATTTTTTTTTGACTTGATGAGTATTCATTTATCCAACTTAAAATGGTCTATGAAAACATATTTTTTAGAATATGATGTACATTGTTGTATGCACATGAACAAACAGAAGATACCTGCTCTGTTTACCTATGCATCTGAGGCAAAAATTAAAGATGTTGCATCACAATAGTAAAAATGGTATGTAAACAATGCCTTGACAGTAACCAGTCTTTGATCATGAATACATACCACAACATACAACAAGAAATCATTTCATAAAACAAATCAAATTCGCAAATTTGTCCAGCACAGTTTGCTTCACTTTACATCTGAAACTGCAGGAACCAAAACATTTCTAAATGGAATAGCCATAGCACAAACTCAATGAATATTCTACAGAAGTGCCCGACAAAAATGAGAACCAAGTTGCATAAAACTATAAACTGCAGTATATAAGTATGCACAATTATAAAAGATTCACTTTTCAGTCAGGTTACAAAAGGAGAACAATAAAATTTTCAGCAAATTCATCTTTCATTCCATTACTTTGCCATATATAAACTATCAACTCACACCAGAAAAACAGGTGAAAGAATTCATGTTGCAATCTTTTGAATCTGTTGCTCAAGGAGGATTTATAATGTGAATATAGTGTCACAGTACAATTCACTGCACATTCCTAGAGCATACCAGGGGTCTTGTGTTTAACTACCATGGCTGCTGAACATTTTTTCCCAAAAAACATTTAGCATCAAACATATTGCTATTGGATTGACATAGGCCTGTGTTATGCTGCTTTAAAGTATTTATGTAACTCTTGGAATTCAGAGTTTCCAATGCACCTATCAATATTTTGCCCCAGGGTTTGTGGGGAGGGGACATACATGGGACTTTTGACAGAAGAATGTTCTCAACAGGCCGGAATCCTGTACAAACTGCAAAGCATATCCTTTTGACAAATTTCTATTGCTCTTTGGTGATGAAAGAAAAAAAAGTCAAGTTCCCCTGTCAGGTTAGCCTTTACCCCTCCTGGGGCAAAATATTGATAGGTGCACTAAGACAGACCTTAAAAATATTAAACATCTGCAAGCAGTCTGGACAGGTATTAATTAACAGTATTATATCATTCCATATAACTTGCAAAATTACTTTTTAAACATTTTTTTTTCAAAGATCTGCTGTCTGTTGGAACTTTTTCTAGTGCACAAGGTCTTTATGGGCACAAAACATTTAGATTTCCCCTTAGATTGCTTTGGGTGCACATGCACAATACTCTCTGAATTTACAAAACCATCAATCAGTCTATAAAAGTTCTTTTTAACAAATACAGTGTATGTGAAGCCAAAATTTAATATGTCATTAAAGTAATCTCAATCAGGGAAATTTCATCATGTCTGAAATTCACATTGTCAACATCACATGATACAAACATGTCTGTGATGTCATGCCATTAGATAAGTGGCATGATATTGGTGAACTGTCTTATATATACAGAGCAATAAAGAAGAGAAACCGGCTGCAGTGGCCAAGTGGTTAGAGTATTTCTCTCAAATATATCACCCCTGGGTTTGTCAAGAACATAGTAATTTGTGCTGTTCTATGAATTCTGGCCTGAGGAAAATCAAAATATGCAAAGGCATATATAAAGGCCTAAATATTTAAGTACTGGTAACCATTATTAGAAAGAGATTTGTGTGAACAGTCTGTTAGCTCAACCCCTTATAAGCCAGGGATCTTGGGTTCAAATCCTGCTCTGGTACACTATATAAATATCATATCCCAGGAGAGTGATAGCACATACTGTCGATCTGACATTGTTACTAGTAACTCTTTCTCATGGTACAAATAACTCATAATAGGAGAAAACTATGCATAAGTGACTGGATAGCTCTGTTGGTAAAGCATTCCTGATATCCAAAGGTCCTGGGTTCATGTCTTGGTCAGACTGCACATTTTTCTTAACTTGTGACATATGAAGCCCAACATCACCAGGCTGCATGTGATCAGAGATCATATTCATCTTGTTCAGTTTGGCAGGGAGTATGACATGGTACCCAATAACTCACAACAGGGAAGAAATCATTACACTGTGTGTAAACGATCAGGTAGTTCAGTCAGTACAGGTAATTACCTTTTAAGGGTAAGGCACCATGTTCAGTTCCCAGGCAGGAGGAACATTTTTCTCACCATAACATTTATCTATGGTAGATTTCTGTATGTGATCCTGTAGCTTACCCATCCCTTTGATCAAGGATCTCAGATTCAAATCCTGGTGTGGTCTGTTACATCTCATTTGAATCATTAGCAATAACTCACAATAGAAGAGAATCATGTCTATGAGGCCAGGAAGCTCATCTGATAGGGTCGCCTGGGAAAGGTCCCAGTAAAGCATCTCAGTCAGGCTGCACATTTTTCTCAACCTCTGACATTTGGAACACAATTTCAGCAATGGCTTAAGTGCTGTGAGGTTCTCTGGATCCATTTGGAAGTATGTCACGGTACCAATAACTCACAATAGATGATAATCATGTGTAAGCTGCCACCACTGGTAGCTCAGTTGGTAAGTGAAGGCTCCAAGTTTAAGTCTCAGCCAGGCTGCACTTTTTTCACCCTGTGACAAGTAGGTTTCATTCTTGACAAGCTCTAGTAAACAATCAGCAAAAGAAATCTGTAGATAAGAAATGGACTCAAAAGCATGAGAGTCATCTAAATTGAAATTTGGTAACACTTGTAGACTAAAATATGGAGAGTAAGATAAATAAATAAGTAGATGTAGATCTAAACAACTAAATTACAAAAGAAACAATAACATTACTGTTTTGAATCTAAAAAAACAATAACTGATGTATTTATGGATAAATTCCGCAAATGCTCTTGCAGAGAGAGAGGGAGAGAAAGAGAGAAACAAGACTGCATTTCAAGAGATATATAGAAAGAAAAACAAGAAATATCTTTAAAAAAGATATTCGGCGTAGGATGAAAGAAAAACGAGATTTTCATTCATGCATAAATATACTTTAATTAAGAAACTTATAAATGGAAATATATGCAAAACACATTTCAAAGACTCTAATGTTATGATAGGTTATAAAAGCATTGTTGTAAATAATTGTAAAAAACATGTCTAATTTTGGTAGTGAACAATGATGAATGGCAATGTTTTTAACAAGGTTTATTTTTCAAATAAGAAAATAGTCCACGAGATGTGTACAACAACAGGAATGTAGCAAAAAAAAAAAGTACAATTTTAAAATAATGTCTATATATATTCAAAACAAAATGTACAGTAAAGATAGACTATTATACAAAAGACACTGACCATTATCGTAAACAGGCTTACCTGCACCATAAAAAATTGTAAAATGATTAAAATCAGAATATGAAATGATTTGATGACAATAAAAATTTATTTAAAAGCAGTGTAATGTTATAAATTATCCTATGAACTATAAAAAAATCTATGATAATCCGCTAGAACATTCCGAGGAAAAGCGCGCGAAAGACCGACGCACAACAAATTTAGTACGCTCTAGAAATAGTTCAGCATTTTTTCTATGAAATATATTTTTATAGACGGTAATACAAAAAATTATATCTCTAAATAGGCTTGTTTGATATTTGTTAATATCATTATTGCATATGACAATTATGATATAAAAGCGTTATTAGTTGTTTTGGTTTTGGCGAATTAATTTTCAATGAGAGCATCTCGGCAGGCTGGAAGAATTCAATATACATAGTAATTAAGGGGTTTCATGTCATAACACGGTGGATTCTTTTTTGTTGTTTTAAATCATTTTCACAAAGTAGCATTCCTCAATTGATGGAAAAGGATTGTATTTAACTTACTGAAATCACTTTCATGTTTACATCAAAAAGAAAAGTAATAACACCAAGCTGAATGATATGTACAAGCTGCACCCCTTATTTCAGTAATTTTATAGTCCATAACGATGCGTTAACCAATAACAGGAGTCCTTTTATTCAGCTTAGAATTATTTACCGCTGTTAGCGTACATTTGATTGGTTTAAGATGCGAGTTGAAATCAAAATTATACAGCTACGCCGAAAAAAGGTGCGAATATTTTCATAACAAAACAGAGAGAGAGAGAGCGAGCGAGATGCATTAAGTAACGTCTTGCGTATGAAAAATAACATCAGTTAAAGGCCTGTTGAGAAAAAAATCGATTGTTTTTCTCCGATCGGAGAAAAGCGATCGGGGAAAAACAATCGATTTTCCTACTTTATAGATACATTATTTTATTTATTTTTACAGAGAAAGTGAGGAGAGAGAAGAGGAGAGGCAGTGAGATACATTAAAAAGTAAAAATAGGTTACTGTTTAAGTCAAAAATAAGACAATGTTTAGTTATTTTCCGTTTAAAACCGTATGTTACTTCAGTATCGGTAGACGCTTTAAATATATCTGTCTTTGTTTTACCCCGATTACACTATAATTAATCACACGAATAAATTCACGCAATTAACGTCATCATCGTCATCAAAATCAATAATTATTTTGCATTCTAAGTTCAGGTGATAACAATAAACAACCACCCAATGTTTCTGAAAAATAAAGAGGGTATCGAGAAAAAACGATCGTTTTTCTCCGGTCGGACTGTTGAAATTCGATCGGAAATTTCCGACAACGGACAGGTACCGATCGATCTTTTCGTTGTCGGAGCGAATTCCGATCGGAGATGTTGATTTTTAAATCGCTGTATCTTTTTTATTTATGGATGGATTTTCTTGAAGATACTATTTTTGGAAACTAGAAACTATGTTCTTTCAGAATATATATGGGTTAATAGTGTATAGGCATTAGTGTCGCTTAAAGTTTATGGAAAAAAACGACGTTCCATAAATTCACCGACGCGGGTTATAGGCTGATTTAGGAAATAAAAAAAACCCCAAAAAAACAGAAAAATCTTCCTGTCAGAAACCACAAGGCCTGATGTTTAGATATTTGGTACGTAACATGGCCTAGTTGACATCTACCAAGTTTGTTCACATCATCGCCCAAGAATTAAAAACTGACCCCGCCCCAGGGGTCAATTGTTTAAAAAAAGGCTAATATAGGAAAAAAAAGCTTGAAAAATCTTCTTCTCAGAAACCACAAGGCCTGGAGGTTAGGTATTTGGTATGTAACATGGGCTAGTAGTCCTCTACCAAGTTTGTTCAAATCATGGCCCTGGGGTCAAAATTGGTCCAACCCCAGGAGTCACTTAATTTTACATAGCCTAATGATATCAGGTGAGCGATTCAGGGCCATCATTGCCCTCTTGTATTAATACTTTATGCTTTAAAAATAAACAACATGGCCATACCATTTATTATTACCTGTAGTTCCTTTCTTCCTTATCAACAATCTGGTGTACATATTCACGCCCAGAATATTGACTTGTCATTTGTGGCAAGTTTTCCTTAATCAGTCAGCACAGGAAGAACATGTCAAACTGCACCTGAGGATATGAATTAAAATCTACAATATAAACACATTTTGTACAAAATAATGTCATCTTCACTATTTTTTTCACCTTTTAAAAGGCTGATAAAGTGAAGAGTTGAGTACCGGACATTCTTGGCATAAATTTACTGTCCATGTTTAATAGGCATTCATCTGTTCAAATAGAAAATTCACCCATTACTAGATATGCATGATTCATAAAACTCACTTTTATCAAATATTAATCGTTTTGATGCATACATATTTGAAGAGATATGTCTACCTTATTTTGTAATCCACAATGTGTGTCAGTGCTGAATGCCACTTTTGTAGATTCCATAAGTTTCTGTAAATCATTCTACTATGACATCATTTTGTTTAAGATTTCTGTTTGCCTTTCAAGAATGTTTTTTCTTGCGGCGATAATTCGTCATCTGTGTCGATTCGTCCTTTGTTTCTGTATATATATAAGTACTGTATTGAATAGCGAAGCTCTCTATTTCGTTGTGTAAACCCCTAATAGGGGCCGCCGTGGCCGAGCGGTTACAGTCCACTACAAATCTCTCAGCCCCTCACCGCTGTGGGTTCGAATCCCGGTAGGGACTTCGGATTTTTCATGTGAGGAAGCCTTCCAGCTGGCTTGCGGTAGGTCGGTGGTTCTACCCGGGTACTTCTGTGTACTCGGGGTCTTCCTCCACCTGTAATTAGCTTGACGTCTCTATATGTTTGAAATACTATCGCAGCGACGGTAAACCCCAATACAACAAACCCCTAATATTGAGATCTACACAGAGCCATTATTCAGATTTTTTCTTCTTCATTTCATCTTTTGTTTTCCCAGGCCTTCAATTGGCCTCAATAAAAAAATAGGAAAAAAGTAGGAGGGTTTCTGGGAAAAAAGTAGGAAAAAGTAGGAAGTTTTTAAATAAAAAAGTAGGAATAATAGGAATTGTTTGATATAAATGTTACAAGATAACCTATGGATTTATCATGTTTAGAGAGATTAAAACAAACCCTTACCTTGACTGGTGGTTATTCTCACCATTGAAAGATAAGTCTTTATAAATGTCTTAATTACTTGCTTGCTGTTACTTGCCAAGTTTCTGCAGTTGAAATGTGTGGCCATCTGCTGCATTCAGCCTGAAATGTTTTTGTTTTTTTTATTATTATTATTTATCAATTCACAATGGACAAAACATATTTGATGTACTGATATTACCATTCTTAATTCTAACAATGGCATGGTTACAGGTTTCAAACATATGTTATGCTAAAAGAAATTACAAAGAAGAAATTAACAATTAAAAGGTTAATAATGTTATTACAATCAATCTAGCAATATGGTCATATATTAGCAGTTGGGTTGATTACAACAAAGCATATAACTGGCTTATGACCCATATTATTAACCTTTAAACTTCAAACATTATGCCAAATGAAACACAATCCATCTTTAATTGAATTAAATTAGCAGGGTTAAACCAAGGAAAAAATTAAACAACAATAATGCAATTGGGTGAACTCCAGAAGCAATGATACTATATAGGTTAGGTATTATACACACAAAGTAAAACAACTAAACACAACCGGCTTATATAACTGAGGATCAAAAGTAGTTACTAAACAGACATGATACTATTTTTCTACTGATCTTTTTCCAATGAACTTGATTTCATTGAAAGACATGTGTGGGAAATTTGTGACAGCAAAAAAATAAAAATGCAAAGCTGTAGCAATATTAATGAACTTTGTTCTTTAGCTGGTCATAGCTTTGCAAATGAGATGGATTACTTTCAAATGATAAAACACACATATAGAATCAATCTTTTGGAAAAACTAATATGGAAATATGAGAAGAAATAAAGACTTATTTCAGCACTTTATTTTTAAAAGTTTTAAAAAGGCACATTTGAAAGTAACCAAATGCCCCTCAGCAGCGCATCATTGGGTATATTATCTTTCAAAATGACATGCATGCTTCTGGAGTTCTACCCAACATCTACAAGACAAATCAATACATGTAGATACTGACCTTCAAAATGAAGACTGCCATCAGAGGAGTAGCATGCCACACCTTTCATCAACAGAAACTTGCCAGTTTGACAGCACTTCCATTTTATCTGCAAATATACTTAACACAAAAATTGTTCAGTGATTTATTATTATTATTATTTTATTTTTTTTTAAATGCAAAAAGTAGGAATAGTAGGAGGTTTTAGTAGAAAAATAGGAAAAAGTAGGAAGGTGATGAAAAAGTAGGAAAAAGTAGGAAAAGTAGGAAAAAGTAGGAACGGTTGAAGGCCTGTTTTCCGCAAAGAACATTCAATAGATCTGATTCAGAAACCAATACAGATGCAACACATTTTCGATCGAGATTAGGAATTTGGAAAGTTATATTTAAGGGCCCACGTCCAATTCCCCTCCGCCCCCCCGCCAAAAAAAAAGAAGAGATAATGTAGAATGAAAATAACTCAAGAATTAGTGAAACTCAGGAAAGGTATACTATAAACAAAATTTGGTAATCAAAACTGCATGTGTTGTCAGTAATTCCACAGGTACTTGAGGACAGGACCCTAGCTGTGCCCCCCACCCCACTTCACACACACACACACACACACACACGAAACGCTTCGAATATAGCGGTTTTCAACTTTAATTCGCCATTTACATTGAGTTTATGTATCAAAATATTCACATTCAAATAAATCTAACGTTTACTATCCATGTCTTTATAAATAAAAAAATCACTATATATAAAACAACAAGGTAACCAACTTCAGCAGGATACTGAAGAGCACCCATCAGAAATTGGTGTCAGAATATTTATGAAAAATGTGCCCATCAGTAATATTGGCGAGTTCCCACTGTCAGCGGATAAGTTTCCTTCATAACTGTTCAAAAGAAATACAAATATAATCATTTCTACTGTCTAATAAGTCAAGATTTCGAGTGGGGATTTAATGATTTAACTCCATTCGAACCTCGGTCAACGGAAGTGAACCCAAAACGATATCTATGAGGTTAGCGCTGCGATTTGTTTATTCACAGCAGGGAACGGTAAGAGTATTCCGAAGTTATTTTGTTTACAAATACTTTCGGAACACTCTTACTTTCCCGTTCTGTATCATATACAATCGCAACATCTTTTTCTCAGTTTGAGTTGACATTCGTGGGCGATGACGTCATAGATGTCATTTTGGGTTCACTTCCGTTGATCGAGGTTCCAATCGGTTAAAATAGTTAAATTTCGAGTAGAAATTAAGAAATTGCAGTCTTTAAAAATGATAATATCTGTATTTCACGTGAACAGTTATGAAGGAAAATGATCTGCTGGCACTGGAAATCATCCAATATTATCGATGGGCGCATTTTCATTGATTTGTTGACACTTATTCCCGATGGGTGCCCTCCAGCATCCTGCTGAAGTTGGTAACGTATAGACTATCGTGATTTTTTTTCTTATTGATAGAGACAGGGTCCTGTCCTCAAGTACCTGTGAGTAATTCCACAGATCAGGTTTATGCACCTGTCATAATGCTCCAGATGAAGCGAGATGCTGTACCGGCTTTCACGTGATCAAAACAAACTTTGTTCGTCCGCATGGTAAAGTGATCACGTGATAAAAACAGTTATGCATCAGCATAGAAAAATAAGTCCTATAATGTTTTCATGTCAGAGGCAATTTTTGTAGCCTCTAAGAATATATTTTTGACACAGCATTAATTTTTCAGAATTTTTGCTTAATTTTAGCATACCTTTGTTGTACAGATATCTACAATTGTTCGATCTTATTTACACTATTGAGAGGTTATTCGGTTTTCAATGTAGAGAAACACGTCTCAAAATGTAGGTCCTATAGTTGGTGTGACTGACGTCACAAACAAGTGAAAATAATACTTTTTTATGCATTGCAGATTCAAAAAATATGAAGATAAAAGAAAAAATATATTTCCATAGTTTCGAGAAAATCAACATCATGTTTTGATCAATATCCCTGCATATTTTTACATGGATGAAATGAATACTGGTTTGGAGCAATTATTTCTTATGTAAATTTCATCCCTCTGTTTAACACCCCATGCAAAACATGCCGATATCAGGCTGTTTATTCCAATATAGACACGTGTACTGTCTGCTTTCAAATCTGTGATATATCTAGACTTATCTGGGGCCATCGGGACATGCCTTAACGCCTTTAACAAGCGCTTGACGTGATTTCTAAGGACACGTAACTTGTTGATATCCATTCTTATCTGATTTACGAGTGAATACACTTTCCAAAGGCTATCGTCATCTTTAAATGCACATTAATTAACATAAATCGAACTGTTTGTCTTCTATATAAAAAGCGGATGGCACAGAGTTATCTTACATATGTAAATATCTTTGCTTCAAAGTAATATTAAGATTAAAATGGACATGGTATTAAAACATTTCCTCATATATTTGACATGTTCATATTTGTTGAAAGGTAAATTTTTCACTTAATAACTCATAACATATAGTATTATTCTTATGAAAGTGTTGTTTTTTCTGATTCCGATTTCTTAATATCCGATTATTAATATTTATTTATATTTCCTGTAAAAATAAGTATCAGTAATCATTTTTCTTTGTGGTTACACGCGTGGAGTCAAATATTTTATTGTTTGCTTTGTGGTTACACGCGTGGAGTCAACTGTTTTATTGTTTGCTTTGTGGTTACACGCGTGGAGTCAAATATTTTATTGTTTGCGCAGTATTTAAATAACAATATCAAATGTATTATCTTATCATTTTTGTTCGACTGAATACATTACTCGCATGTTCTGATCACAACATAATCTGTTGATTGATACAAATTGAGCTACACATTTTTTCTTGATGGAAAACACAAGAATCGTATTAATTTATTTCTTCAATTTCTTTAATTACAAAAGTAAATATTTACTAAGATTTTCATGTGCACCCGTTTTATCTCTTTCTTATTCAGGAATCGACAGCGCCGAGGCTTCAAGCGACCTGACTTCATTGTTAACCAGTATAAGGTAATACTTATTATTAGTGATTGGAATCAGTCGAAAAAATATTCGTCGATTAATCAGAGACAAAAGTCACTGATTAATTGATTAATCATGATTAAATACCAAATATACCATGTTTGGAGTAAATGCTTATTAAAACCCTCTTACTGTACAACATGAAAACAATGTATTCTGTACTGTATAGATTATATAGATATGCATTAGGTATAGATTTTAATTTCTCAAATATTCAATTACATCTATAAACATTGAACCGCAATAAAGTGTAAGAGGTTACAACCAGAGGCCAACGATGTGCGAAGTGCAACTTTGCGAGTATCAATTTATCAAATTAATGGAGTTACCCAATCAGATGCGCGTTGAAATATTAACAACACCCCTTTTTTGGTCAATAATTCGTCAACGAATTATTTTCGTCGTCATCGTCACGTCAACTAGTAGCTCGTCACTGATTCGTTGACTTTATGATTAATCAGCTCACCACTACTTATTATACGACCTGACTTCATTGTTAACCAGTACAAGGTAATACTTATTATACGACCTGACTTCATTGTTAACCAGTATAAGGTAATACTTATTATACGACCTGACTTCATTGTTAACCAGTACAAGGTAATACTTATTATACGACCTGACTTCATTGTTAACCAATTTTCTCAAAAATTCCCCTCTCAGGAATGCTTAACTTTTAAGGTTGTTGAGCAATAAGGCCTCCAAATTGGGCATTTTGTGACTATTTTAACTGTGTTCTTTAGGATTTAATCCTTTATTGCATGTCTTTTAGTCAAAAATTCACCATAATTCAGCATTAATTAGGGTCAATATTTATTGTGTAGGCACATCCTGTAGGATGCAGGGTAACCAAGGGCAGGTAACTGTGGTCTTAGTCCATCTTCAATCCGCTGACACCGCACTGCTAACAAGAAATATCTTTAAATAAGAAGTATCTTTAAAAAAGATACACGGCCTTGGTGTATTAATCATATTTAGTGTTAATTCTGCATCTTTATGAGAGGACATTTGACCCAAGTATAATAATGTCTTTCAAGCGTTCAAAATATATAGAGCGGATATGAAAATGCTGACGATCGGACATACGAACGACCAGTTCACAACACAGTGCGTCCCTTTTGCGTCAGTTTTGTAGATTAAAATAAGCATGTGTTGTAAAGTCTCTATTTTATATAGACTTAGTCTTTTCTGTAGGAAAAGTCAGTATGGGTTACTCTCAAGATATATATGTTATAATTGATAGAAATAGTCTTAGGAGGATATTTGATCGTTACATATCGGATGGGATATTTCCTTCGAAACACAACTGGAAAATTATGACTAGGAATGCTATAAGGAATACATTTATACTGGACTGGAATATTAGACTTTCCGTTGAAAAGTTTAAACATTTTGGATTGGTCTGAAAGTCCGGTTAATATGATAGTTTGCTATATCTGTCTTTCAGATATGCTCAGTGCATTTATAGGCTTAGATGAAATTGTGTATGCATAGGTATATATGTGCATGTATGCGTGTATGCTAATCTCTACTGAGATTCGCTCCGGTTATTTTTTCGTGTTGGTGTATTCGTATTCCTTACTATATCTGCGTGGATTTTTAGGTGTGCATCCTAAAACAATCGATTTGAACGGCAGAAACGAGGTAGGGGTATCAGTGTAAATTTCCCGAAGCTTTTACGAGGCCTGGGTAGAGATCCAGTGGAGGCCATTACGAAAAAAATAACCGGAGTGGACCTCAGTAGTGATTAGTGCGTACGCATACGTATAATGTAAACGTATGTATCTGTATGTGTATATATGCGGGGCACGTGTGTATATTACACATTTACCTGTGTATACATGTGTACATGTATTTGTAACTATACGGGATTGTAAGTATAATTAGACATTAATTCTAAGGCTCATAGTCATTGAAATCATTATTGATTGACCAATTCTGTGTCTCAATGTTTCGTTTTTTTTGGAGACATTGTATCAGGGTAATTTTTGTCTTCTATTCCTTGTAATTGTAACATTATTGTATAGTCTCTCTCTCTCTCTCTCTCTCTCTCTCTCTCTCTCTCTTATATATAGTGTTAGTATTATCATTATTAAGTGTAGTCGAATGGGAATGCTTATTATGGCCAAAAACTTGTATTTTTATTTTTTAGAGCAATCGAGGAGCTGAGAAGAAACGAAGATGATCACGGCTTTGAACTGGAAGTGGTGAAAACTGCCATAAAGGACATAGAAAACGAGAAGAAGAGACTTCAAGGGAAATATGAAAATAAAGATGACAAGATGCAAGGAAATGATCAGACTGATTCAAAAGGAGACGGTGGTGACGAGGATGAGGCAACTAGTGCAGAACAACTCGAGCAATTAATGAAAAAGCTTGTGGATGCTGCTGAAACTTTACTTGAGATGAAATTTAATATAGATGAACAAAATGAAATTGGTGGCAATAGGAACGGCAATGGTGATGAAGACGAAGGGGATGACACACACGATTTTAATGTAAGAAACCTTTTACAGAAGTTGCTTTCCCGAAACTTCGAATCTTTTCGAGGCATACAGTCAATTACCGGAAATGAAGCTGAAACTCATTCGCAATCGAGAAAATTTAAACCGGAAGTAAGTGCAAAACATACTTTTTTGGACATGGTTGCCAGAAACTGGCATGAAACTAACTGCATGAATCTGATCCAATATTGCGGAGGTTATCATTTCAACTGTTGTGAGAGGGACGAAAACTATGACGTAAAGTTGTGCTGTTACTGGGGCCGGAATGGAAAGCACCTGAGCAAGTCTCGCCTGAGACACGGGATCTGTATTCCTAGTATGGACCGTAGAAGGACATGTGAGCTAAGCTGATGCCTTCACGTAGAGTCAGTATGATGAATTGTACGTGTTGTATGTCCGACCGCATGTAGAAACTTGCACATGTAACTTTAGAGGACTCATTTATATAGCTGAAGTAAGTCTCATTAAAGTATCGCCTATATCATTTTATAGCTAGTTCTTACTTGAATGTCTAAAACAAGCAAAACAGTGATTGTAATCAGTCGACAGACATTACGCTGACTGACATGGGCACTAGAAAACCTTTAGATAATCACGTATGAGTACGTGTAGTGCTTAAGAAAAATGTAATCTTTATTTCGTGTCTGAATGAATAAAAATGTTTTGCACGGAACGTTATTTTATTATTTAAATATTTTACATCCTTTAAATTCACTCTTTTTTATTATTTCGGCAAAAACATGGCTTTATCAAGAAAAAACACCTGAAATTTTAGCAACTACATGATTGACGTTTGAACAGTCGCCAATGGCAAGTTTTTTTTCTTTTTTTGGAAAAAGGCAAATTTTTGCCGAAATATTTAGAAAAAAAAAGTTAATTTAATGGGTTAACTGTATTATTTCCCTGTGGAAAACCAACAACATATTTACATCCTTGATAGGAACACGAAGAATGGCCAAAATAATTGACCTTGCTGTACGGCTTGCTTCCTTTGAACACTAAGGTATTATAATTGTACATATAAGAAGAAATTTGGAAGACTGCACACGTCACCAGTGCATGGAACGTGCATTAAAAACTTAGCTGTGCAAGTTTAAGTTCTAAATAAGCTTCATTTAGGATATCATGCATGTTATGATTCA
>CM037792.1:24355612-24405612 GCA_021229015.1 Solen grandis | reverse complement strand
TAGAGTCTTACAGGTGTCGTATAGGGTGCGATATGAAAAATTCTTAAATTGCGCATAAAGAGTAGAAATTTGGAAATGAAATTTACACACAGTGTTTATTAGTACCTTTTCCATGAATTGGTAAGCTTTCGTGCTGATATGACCAGTAGAAACCCGGGTGGCGCGATGATACTACGGGGTAGCGTATTACTAACTAGAGTCTTACAGGTGTCGTATAGGGTGCGATATGAAAAATCCTTAAATTGCGCATAAAGAATAGAAATTTGGAAATGAAATTTACACACAGTATTTATTAGTACCTTTTCCATGAATTGGTAAGCTTTCGTGCTGATATGACCAGTAGAATCCCGGGTGGCGCGATGATACTACAGGGTAGCGTATTACTAACTAGAGTCTTACAGGTGTCGTATAGGGTGCGGTATGAAAAATCCTTAAATTGCGCATAAAGAATAAAAATTTGGAAATGAAATTTACACACAGTGTTTATTAGTACCTTTTCCATGAATTGGTAAGCTTTCGTGCTGATATGTCCAGTAGAATCCCGGGTGGCGCGATGATACTACGGGGTAGCGTATTACTAGCTAGAGTCTTACGGGCGTCGCATAGGGTGCGATATGAAAAATCCTTAAATTGTGGATGAAGAATAAAAATTTGGAAATGAAATTTACACACAGTATTTATTAGTACCTTTTCCATGAATTGGTAAGCTTTCGTGCTGATATGACCAGTAGAAACCCGGGTGGCGCGATGATACTACAGGGTAGCGTATTACTAACTAGAGTCTTACAGGTGTCGTATAGGGTGCGGTATGAAAAATCCTTAAATTGCGCATAAAGAATAGAAAATTGGAAATGAAATTTACAAACAGTATTCATTATAACCCTTTTCATGAATTGGCAAGTTTTCCTGTTAATATGACCAGTAGAAACCCGGGTGGCGCGATGATACTACGGGGTAGCGTATTACTATCCAGAGCCATACGGGCGTCGCATAGGGTGCGATATGAAAAATCTTTAAATTGTGGATGAAGAATAAAAATTTGGAAATGAAATTTACACACAGTATTTATTAGTACCTTTTCCATGAATTGGTAAGTTTTCGTGCTGATATGACCAGTAGAAACCCGGGTGGCGCGATGATACTATGGGGTAGCGTACTACTAACTAGAGTCTTATGGGCGTCGCATAGGGTGCGATATGAAAAATCCTTAAATTGTGGATGAAGAATAAAAATTTGGAAATGAAATTTACACGAGGTATTTATTAGTACCTTTTCCATGAATTGGTAAGTTTTCGTGCTGATATATCCAGTAGAAACCCGGGTGGCGCGATGATACAACAGGGTAGCGTATTACTAACTAGAGTCTTACAGGTGTCGTATAGGGTGCGGTACGAAAAATCCTTAGATTGCGCATAAAGAATAGAAATTTGGAAATGAAATTTACAAACAGTATTCATTATAACCTTCTTCATGAATTGGCAAGTTTTCATGGTAATATGACCGGTAGAAGCCCGGGTGGCGCGATGATACTACAGGGTAGCGAATTACTTACTAGAGTATAGGGTGCGATTTGAAAACCCTTAAACTGTGCTAAAAGAATGAAATTTGGAAATGAAATTTACACACAATTTAGAATCGGGTTTTCTCTTTGATTTGGCAAGTATTTATGTTGATATGACTTTTAATAACCCAGGTGGCGCGATCATACTACAGAGTAGCGTATATTCCAATTAGAGTCTTACCGGCGTCCGGGTGCGATATGAAAAATGCAATACTAGAGTAAAATTTTGAAATGACATTTACAAACATTTTAGGATATAGTCTTCTCTATTAATTGATAAGATTTCTTATAAATATGACCATTAATAACCCGGGTGGCGCGATGATACTGGCGTAGTGAATATTCCTATTTGAGTCTGACCGCCGGTGAAAAGGGTTGGATTAAAAAAAAAAAAAAAAAAAAAGTGCTCTAAAAGATAACATTTTGAAATGACATTTACACATGTTTTAGGTCAAAGTTTGTTAATACATTGTACTTCTTATGACTAGTAAAAACCCAGGTGGCGCGGTAATAATATATAAGAAGCGTATATTCCTATTAGAGTCTGGCCGCCGTGGTAAAAGTGGGGATTTTTAAAAATAATTAAAATGCACAAAACTCTGTAAATTTGAATTGAAATTTACACATGTTTTAGTTCATAGTCTTTTCTATAAATTGGTAAGATTTCCTATAAATATGACCAGTAAAATCCCGGGTGGCTCGATGATACTGGAGTGGTGAATATTCTGACCACCGTGGTATATGTATGGGTTAAAAAAAAATTAAAGTGCATAAAACAAAAAACAAAAAAAAAAACACTTTAGGATAAAGTCTTTTCTATGTTTTGGCAAATTTCAATATTGATATGACCAATAGAAACCCGGATGCCGCGGTGTTTCTATGGTAGCTTATATTCCTACTTGAGTCTGACCGCCGTGGTGTAGGGTGAGATTTAAAAAAAAAAAAAAAAAAAGGTGCGCTTAAGAATAAAATATTGAAATGACATTTACACACATTTTAGGACATAGTTGTCTCTATGTTTTGGCAAACTTTCGTTCTGATATGATCAATAGAAACCCGGGTGGCACGATGATACTGGAGTAGAAAAAACACGGGTGGCGCGATATGGTACTATAAAGTAGCGTATATTCCTATTTGAGTCTGACCGCCGTAGTATAGGTGGTGATTTTAAACATAATTTAAATGAATATAACACATGTTATAGTTTCTTAAATTTTTTTATTTTATTTTTCTTATCTTTTAAAATAAACCGGTAGGCACGAACACACTATATCCCCCTAGATCCGAATTGGTACCCGCATAATAGCACCGTACCAAGTTTACATGTGCGAGATCCGCGAGATCGAGGAAATCAGTAAAAAGGGTATTATGCAATAAAAACATAATGAAAATTGCACAGATGTTGTAAAATGATATTCCAAAACAACTTGTGAAATTTCATACAAATACGACCTGAAATAACACGGGTGGCGTCAAGACCCCCACCGGCGAGATCTTTAAGTGAATTTTGAAACTGGATTTAAACATCAAAAAAATAAAATATATCAATGAAATTTGCACAAATGATGTAAAAGGCTATTACAAAGCTACTGGTGAAATTTTATACCTATACCAGTAATAAAGCGGGTGGCGCTATAGAACCCTGGATGGCGCATGGATGGCGCATAATCCTGGATGGCGTTATTTAGTAGGACCCCTTTCCTCAGACGGATTTCATCTAAATGAAGAAAAAAAAACATTTCTTTAAGCTATCGTTAAAAAATGAATAATGACAAAATTGGTAACATTTGTTGTTAAATAAGACATGACATGTGGATCGATCAAAATTCTATTTATAGCCAACCAATGAAAAACAGATTGCATGACGTCAAACCAGCTGACAATGTTATGATCACAATACACAACATAAGGAAGACTTGACAAAGGCGAGAACCACACGTCTTTGACACAGGTTGGTCACCTTTTTTTACGTTTTCTGTACACTAATAGTCTTTTTATATATTGAATCAAATGCCCTACAGCGTTTTACATCATTTTGATGGATAATTTATTTTACAGCAAATGGGAGAAAAACAACAATAAAAGCAGAAAGGTCAGAACTGTGTTTTGATATGGCATACTGCGCTTCCAATCAATAACATATTTTTTTAAGAAAAAAAAGAGTTTTCCACTTAAAATGAGAACGTTTCTTGATATCACATTCATCTTAAAAAAGATATCGATCTGATCAGGGACAACCCCCCACCTTTTTATCTTTTTTTTATCGTTTTTTTAATTTGTTGTAATGAACCCCATGATGTTCCGGTGGCTCCACGGTACCGGTTGACTTAGAAAATATCATTATATTTTTGTCGTGGCATCACCTGCCAATTACTTATTTGTACATGTTCTAGTAGCTTCTGTCACTCAACCTTTTTGCCGAAATGAAGAAGTGTCTGTTTAGTTATTTTCAATAAATAATGAAAACTTATCATGTTAGATGCATTCGTTAAGTATGGTGGTGTGATGGTGTTGCTGGTTCTCTGGTAATCATGATAATGTCATCTTGTTAGGAAAGACTTTGCTGATTGCCACCTAGTGACACCACGTTGCGATTTTTATAATGAAATAAACAGAATGGAATACACCTCGGCAAATGGTAAGAAAAACAAATTTCTTTCAGTAAACCGATTTCATACTACTATGCATCACCCCGTGTCTGCCAGAAAATGTTTTATAGCATAAATAATGAATTGACAGCCTTGACAAATGCTAGATCTTCATCTGCTACATATATGAATGATAATTGTTTTGATCATGTAGCAACACCTGTAGGTTAGGGGGTGCTATATCAAAAAATGTAGGCAGTGACAATGGAAGCGGCTTGCCGCTTTGCCCGAACCATGATAAGGGCGTAGTTCGGGTTGGACTTGCATTACAGGGGAACTCCCCTATGATTTTTAAAACTGTAAAATAGAGCATTCTTGTGAGTTTTTTGGGGTAGTTGTGTCACTTGTGTATCAACAATAATATGTTTTTAATATGTTAAAAGAAGGGCTGAAAAAATTAAATTGTTTTCACATTATGGTACAAAGATGGAATAACAGTGACATACATAAATAAATTGCAGGTACATCTTCTCTGCTATTTTATTCCTTTTCATGTCGTTAGTACCAAGATATGAGGGAACACTATCCTACACCCCTATGGGGGACCTAAATATATAGTGATGTCCGGTGGTATTGTGGGTTCTCTCATATTGCAGTAATCTCATTTTGTGGGGAAAGACTTTACCCATTGCCACCTAGTGACATCACTTTGTAAACAAGAAGCTATTTTAATCATACATCTCTGCAAATGGTAAGAAAACTTGAAGCATACGATTATGTCTGCTAATCACCCTGTGTCCGCCAAAAAACATTTCATAGCACAAGTAATAAATTGACAGACTTGACAAATGCTTTGTCGACTGCATTAAATGTTTTTATGAATGATAATTGTTTTATATGATCATGTAGCAACGCTGTAGGTGGAGCCAGTGGCATTTTTCAGAAATACTCCTATACCAGAGAATCATGGGATTTTCTATGTAGGTCAAATACGGCAAACAATAACATGTTTTAATATGTTATACGAAAGGCTGAAAAAAATAGTTTTCACATCATGGTTCAGAGATGGAAAAACAGTGACATACAGAAATAATAAGATAAGACTTCATTGATATTTTATTTCCATTCCAGTTGTTAATACTGCTACACAAGGGAATACCATTCTACAGTAGTGAATGTATCTATCTTCAATTTATGTCAAACCTCTCAAGGGGATGTTGACATTTGTGCATCAGCCAAAAGTGTTAGTTAAAAGAGAAAAGTTAAAAGATATGAACAGGAGTGCAGTTGTTTAAAAAATAAATAAAAACATTTTTAAGCAGAGCAATAGTGAAATGTATTTGATGCAGGAAATTGCTGCATTAAACTGTTCAGGAGTGGGTAGTGCGGGAATATTTGGAGGAAGGCCATTCCAGTGGGATACTGTCCTTGGGAAGAAGGGGAACTTATAATAATCTGTTGTTGGTGTTATTAACCTGTAAGACCAGGGATAGGTATGGCATGACTGTCAGGGGTGTTAGGAGACCTTCAGTAGGGACAGCAACCAATTCATCTGAGATTTTATACATAAGGGATAATCTACTATCAATGCATTGAAGGTCAAGGTCGTGTAGATCTAGGGACTTTAGCATTTCTGTGACACTAGATGTGCAATTATATTCTGATTTTATCCATCGAGCTGCTCTTCTTTGGACAGACTTGATTTATTAGATTTTGACTATGGCTTGACCAGATCTCAGAGCCAAATTCAAGTTTTGGTCGAACTAGTGTCAGATAAGTAGTGGTCTGAAGTGGTTCGGATTTAACCTTTAAATTTCTGCTGAAGAAGCCTAGCCATTGGTTAGCTGTTTTTGTTACTCTCTTTATATGTTTATCCCATGACAAGTCCTTCAATATATCTACACCAAGGTCGTTGCAGGGGTAACTGATTCCATGGAGGTAGTAATTTGTAGGGAAAAGATGTTTTCTTCTGGTGACATGGTTAACTTAATTGACATCTATGGAGATTAACTTCCTTGTCCCAATCCAAATCCCATTTTTCCAGGGTATTGAGGTCTTTTCAAAAGAAGAGTCTTTGACTGGCCAGATGAGTTAAGCAAAAGGTATATTGCAGTATCATCTGCAAAGAGACAGACTTAGAGTTGATGTTAATGTAATTTAAAGTTATCATCAAAAGGTACATTCTACTTTTTTCATACATACAGACTTGTGATTATGCTATGTAAAGCAATTCTAAAGGTGTATGCGCCCATTTAAACTGAACACAGGGGTCAAAATCATCTTAAAAAAAGAAGAAAATTACTTATGGTCTGAGTTAGTTTTGAACTCAAAAACTTTAGTTTCAAACTCTAGCACATTATCATTTAGGCTAGCTATGTGTCAGCTGTAAGTAATATATATACATGTTGTACCATATTTTTAGCTCACCAGAGAACAATGTGCTCAAGGTCAGCTAATAGGATCACCCTGCGTCTGTCAGTAGTCGTCATCCGTCTTGTGTCATGTGTCATTTGCTTCAAACAACATCTTTTCTGAAACCGTTAAATAGAAAGTGATAAAACTTGGCATGGGTCATTCTTGGACGAACCTCCACAAAAATTGCTTAAGAAAACTAAATCAATGCAGAACTCTGGTTGCCATGGCAACCAACAAAATTTTACTTTAAAAACTTTGTTGTCCGTCATCAACCATTTTCTTTAAACAACATCTCCTCTGAAACCGCTTGGCAGAATTTGATTAAACTTCACAGGGATGATCCTTGGGTGAACCTTCACAAAAGTTGATCCAAGTAAAACTTTGGTTTCCATGGCAATGGAAAGAAAAAAATATAAATACTTTAAAAATCATCTCCTTGAAAACTTCTGGCCAGATTTCAAAATGTTTTAGTACAAATGTTCCTTGGGTGACCCTCTACCAAAATTGCTAATTCCGATCCATAAAAGAACATGGTCTCCAGGGGTGGGGCTAAGGCCACCTTTAATAAATTGTTTGTTTCCCCTCGCCCATCTGACCCTCAAAAACCCCGCCAACCCCAAAAAATTTATTGGGTATTAAATCCCCCCCCCTTTTTTTACTGATTTTTATTTGGTACAATAATGTCATTATATGTACTCGTAATTAGGAGGGGGGGGGGGGAATAATTTTGCCTACCTACCTACCCACTTCTAAAGACTAGGATCAGGAGAGGGGAAATAAAGATTATTTTTAATGTGGCTTAATTAATTAATGAAACCGCTGGACAGAATTTGATTAAACTTGTTAGGGATGATCCTTGGGTGAACCTTCACAAAAGTTGCAAAAATTGATCCATGTAGAACTCTGGTAGCCACGGCAATAGAAAGAAAAAAAATACAAAAAAACTTTAAAAATCATCTCCTTTAAAACTTCTGGCCAGATTTCAAAATGTTTTAGTACAAATGTTTCTTGTGTAACCCTATACTCAGGTGAGTGATCCAGGGCCTCTATGACACTGTTGTTTAATTACTAGATGCAATATTGCCCTTTGTGAATTTAAATAGTAATTAATAATATAGTAGTAATAAATTTCTGGTTTAAGTTTTTTCATGCAATATCAATCTTCAAAAATTATTGAAGATATTCACTTAAAACTTCACATATGTTTTTGTGATCATATATACTGAACATTTTTTTAACTCCACAGTTTTATTTTCAAATATCTTTTTTCATCATATGTAACACAATTATGAAATTTTGCATGTTAACATTAAAATTATGACCCACTTATTCCCATTAAAAAAATCACCTACACGCCAATGCATCCATGAGATTTGAGATGCACATGCATTTTGTGATGCGTGTCGCCTTGCGTTTTTTACAGTGTTGGTAATGCTTCTAAACTGGTAAATGATCTACATGCAGTAAAATCATAAAATTGAACCTGTCATGCCAAATTAAGACACTGTGTTGCGCATTACATGAGCAGGACATGGATGAGCTGTTGGCATGGTACAAAGTGGCATTTCTAATAGGTACAGCATCCTTTATTTCAATAGTTCTTAATTAACATGTTTTTATCATTGTTTAGACCATTTCTTGGAGCTTTGTCCATAATTATCTAGGCGAGTCTTTTTGCGAGTGATGCAAAGGTGCTCTTATAGTCCTGACTTGAATCCAGTCGAGTACATCTGGGAGGGTCAGAAGGCTACAACAGCAGACCATACTTTGCGGAAGTTCAAGCATGCATTATTTCGGACATGAAATGTCACTCCACAGGCTAACATAAGTAACTACATTGGTTCAATGCGTTAGCGGTGTCAGGCTGTCATCAGAGCACAAGGGGGTCACAACCGTTATTGACGAAAACATTTTGTGACATTGCACTTTTGATTGTTTTTTTAGCTCACCTGAGCACAACGTGCTCAATGTGAGCTTTTGTGATCGCCCTTTGTCCGTCGTGCGACGTGTGTCGTCAACAATTTTGCTTGTTAACACTCTATAGGCCATATTTTTAGGCCAATCTTTATGAAACTTGGTCAGAATGTTTTTCTCCATAAAATCTTGGACAAGTTCGAAATTGGGTCATGTGGGGTCAAAAAGTAGGTCACAAGGTCAAATCTTAGAAAAACCTTGTTAACACTCTAGAGGCCACATTATTGGCCCAATCTTTTTGAAACTTGGTCAGAATGTTTGTTTCCATAAAATTTTGGACAGGTTTGAATTTGGCTCATGTCGGGTCAAAAAGTAGGTCATGAGGTCAAATTTTAGCAAAACCTTGTTAACACTCTAGAGGCCACATTTTTGGCCCAATCTTCATGAAACTTAGTCAGTATGTTTGTTTTCATAAAATATTGGACAAGTTCGAATTTGGGTCATGTGGGGTCAAAAAGTAGGTCATGAGGACAAATCTTAGAAAAACCTTGTTAACACCCAGGAGGCCATATTTTTGGCCCTATCCTTATGAAACTTAGTCAGAATGTTTGTTTCAATAAATCTTGGACAGGTTGGAAATTTGGGTCATGTCGGATCAAAAAGTAGGTCATGAGGTCAGATTTTAGAAAAACCTTGTTAACACTCTAGAGGCCACATTTTTGACTATATCGTCATGAAACTTAGAATGTTTGTTTCCATAAAATCTTGGACAAGCTCGAAAGTGGGTCATGTGGAGTCAAAAAGTAGGTCAGTATGAAAAATCCAACATAAGTTGCTCATTTATAATCAGGGGAGCGATTCAGGGCCATCATGGTCTCTTGATTTTTTAGCTGACCTGAGCACGTGTGCTCAGGATGAGCTTTTAGGATCGATGAATGTCCGTCGTCCGTCCGTCCGTCGTCCACAATTTGTTTGTTTGCACTCTAGCATCTTCATTTTATGAGCAATATTTCAAACTTAAACAATTATAACTTTAAATCTCGGCCAAGTTATTATGGCTATATCGGAACATTAGGTCAGGAGTTATGCCCCTTTTAAAATTCAAAAAATGCCATATTTCAAGTTGTTTACACTCTAGCATCTTCATCTTTTGAGCAATCATCTTCAAACTTTATGACAATGTTTATGACCATAAGGTCTCGATAAAGTTTGATTATGGCTGAGATCCGTCAATTAGGTCAGGAGTTATGCCCCTTTTAATATAAAAAAAAGCCATATTTCACTTCGTTTATTCTCTACCAACTTCATTTTTTTAACAATCGTTTTTAAACTTTAAGACAATGTTTATGCCCATAATCTCACAATCGGGTTCAATTATAACTGATATTGACTTGTAAATTTAGGAGTTATGCCCATTTCACCATAAAAAAAAGCCAGATTTCACTTTTACGCTCAAGCATCTTTATTTCTTAAGCAATCATCTTTCTCAGGTGAGCGACCAAGGGCCATCTTGGCCCTCTTGTTAGCTCACCTGAGCATAGCTCAGGGTGAGCTTTTGGGATACTTGATTGTCCGTCGGCCGTCGGCCGTCGTCCGTCAACAATTTGATGTTTACACACTAGAGGCCACAATTTTGATCCAATCTTCCTCAAACTTGGTCAGAATGTTTGTCTTGATGATATCTTGAACCCTTTCGAAAATGGGTCAGGTTGGATCAAAAAGTAGGTCAGTAGGTCAAATCTTAGAAAAATCTTGTAGTCCGTCAACAATTTTGATGTTTACACACTAGAGGCCACAATTTTGATCCAATCTTCCTCAAACTTGGTCAGAATGTTAGTCTTGATGATATCTTGAACCCTTTCGAAAATGGGTCAGGTCGGATCAAAAAGTAGGTCAGTAGGTCAAATCTTAGAAAAATCTTGTTTACACACTAGAGGCCACAATTTTGATCCAATCTTCCTCAAACTTGGTCAGAATGTTTGTCTTGATGATATCTTGAACCCTTTCGAAAATGGGTCAGGTTGGATCAAAAAGTAGGTCAGTAGGTCAAATCTGAGAAAAATCTTGTTTACACACTAGAGGCCACAATTTTGATCCAATCTTCCTCAAACTTGGTCAGAATGTTTGTCTTGATGATATCTTGAACCCTTTCGAAAATGGGTCAGGTCGGATCAAAAAGTAGGTCAGTAGGTCAAATCTTAGAAAAATCTTGTTTACACACTAAAGGCCACAATTTTGATCCAATCTTCCTCAAACTTGGTCAGAATGTTTTGTCTTGATGATATCTTGAACCCTTTTGAAAATGGGTCAGGTTGGATCAAAAAGTAGGTCAGTAGGTCAAATCTTAGAAAAATCTTGTTTACACACTAGAGGCTACAATTTTAATCCAATCTTCCTCAAACTTTGGCAGAATGTTTGTCATGATGATATCTTTTGTGGATGGGGTCAGAAAATTCCTGAACATTGTTTCACCTCATCATCTTAATTCTAAAGCAATCTGTTTTGTACAGGCAATGAATGATACTTTTCTCAGGTGAGCGATCTAGGGCCATCTTGGCCCTCTTGTTTTTAGCTATTGTGATTGCCTTTTTCCGGCATACAACGTCAACAGTTTTCTTTAAACATTTCCTCCTAAACCACTTGGCCAAATGTAAATCTTTAAAGATCTTTTTCTCTGAAAGCGCAAGGCCTAGAGCTTAGATAATTGGTGTGTGGCATTGTCTTATGGACCATTACCAAGTTTGTTCAAATCATGACCCAGGGGTCAAAATTGGCCCCGCCCTAAGGGTCACTTGATTTTACATAGACAACTTACCATAAGAAAAACTAGAAAAATCTTCTTGTCAGAAACCACAAGGCCTAGAGCTTATATATTTGGAGTGTGGCATTGTCTTATGGACCATTAACCAAGCTTGTTCAAATCCCAACCCTGGGGTCAAAATATATATATATATGTAAGAAAAACTAGAAAAATCTTCTTGTCAGAAACCACAAGGCCTGGAGTTTAGATATTTGGTGTGTGGCATTGTCTTATGGACCATTACCAAGTTTATTCAAATCATGACCCTGGGGTCGAAATTGGCCCTGCCCCAGGGGTCACTTGGAACATAACACATGCTCTATGAGACATATAACCTTGAAACTTCATAGATGGGTAGATGTTTTGGATGAGAATTGCAGTTCACAAGAGCATAATCATGGCCATTTCCAAGATTTCTTGTTGGAGTTTTTCCCCTTTTATACAATTTTGTGTCCATAAAATAACCTCTGTTTGACTCATGCTATTGAATTTAAATTTCATTTATGGAAAGAAATTAATGACAGAAAGTGTCATGCACAAGGTTCAAAACTCTGAACTCAGTATTTTTGGAGTTATTCCCCCTTCTCACAATTTCCTGACTGCAAGACAACCCTTGTTCTACTTATGCTATTGAAATAAAAAGCTATGGAAAAAAAAGTGATGAGAGTTCTCTTGTGCAAATGTAACTGTGTGCCTAAGTGTATATGTGTTTGTGAGGGGAAGGGGGTGGGGGAGACATCAGTTTTCTACAAAAACAGATCTCTAGTTCTCTTAAGTCACATTAGGCACCTTATTTAACTTCCTTGCACACAGTATTTACAGTATGTAGGTGCTTTTAAGCTTTTATAGCTGTGAGTAATGGTTTGCTAATGATGAGACCTTGCTAGCATTGATATACTGGGGTTCTCAGTGCACCCCTATCACCAAGGCAGCCATTGCTGCTGGAACTGCTGTGGTGAAACAAGATGTCATATAATATTGATAATCCACTTTTTCTTCTTTAGTTTTTCAAGGAAAAATAAGATAGAAACTACTATAAGGTAATTATTGTTTGTAAACCAGTTAAGTTGTAGTTTATGTTTCTCTTCTGGCAGGTATCCCTGACCAGATGGAACTAAATGAAGCAAGTGAGGGAATACCACCCATTGGTGATGTAACCATGGTACAACCTCTCCCTCCCCCTCTTGAATCTTATTCCATGGCTCCACCCCAGTCATCATTAGGGTCCAAAACTGCTGCATCGCCAACTCTGCCGTCACTACTACTTGATGATATGCCAGGATCTTCAAAGGATTCAAATGAAGCTCATCAGCCATCTGTATCCATGACATCCCCTAAAGGAAGGATGGCCTCTTTGAACAGTAGAGAAGACTCACCTTACCCTGCAAGAATATCCCTACACAGGGCTTTCCGAATGATGTTATCTAATAACTCCCAAAATTCCTCTGCTTCTCAAAATGGAGCTGATGGACTGTCTGACACTTCATCTGTAGAGAGCTTGGAAACAGCAGAACAACCAACAGAAGCAACTTCAGGACCTTCAAGAAACTTCCCGTCATACCCACGCCCAGACCTGTTAGTTCCAATGTCATCTGAAGATATGATGAGCCTGTATGAAGATATCCTTACCTCCAGGGGTCAGCCATTTGAATTGAACAATCAAGAGCTAAACATATTAAATTTCCGTCAGAGAATGGAGTCGTATTTAGAATCTCACGATCTCCTTGGAGATCTGGATGAACAAGATTTTCTTGAAAGTTTAGATTTTTTGAATGTTATTGAATTTTCTGAGGATACCAGTGCTCAAGAGAGGTCAATATATCCACAAGGAGAGGAAGTAAGAGAGGAGTGTGAAATATGTTTTGAGGTGGTCAGCCTACGTAGACGATTATGTTGTGGGTTTCCTGTCTGCGATAGCTGCATGGGTTTATATTTGGAGACTGAGATAAACCAAGGGGTCGTCAAAATATCCTGTATCAGCGGGACATGCACTTCCTATGTATTCCGTGATGAGATCCTTGGAAGACTGACAAATGCCTCAAAAACAAAATATTACCAGTTTCTTGTAGATGCAAACAAGGATCCGAAAATCAAGACTTGCCCACGTTGCAGCCATATTTACAATGTTAAGGAGCATGTGTCAGAGGATCATGGGAAATTTGGGGTACTTGTATCATGCCCTGAATGTCAGCTTGATTGGTGCTTTGAATGTCATGCTCCATGGCACAAAGATGTCAAGTGTAGAGAGTATAAGAAAGGGGACAAACTTCTGAAAATGTGGGCCAAGGAACATCACTATGGGCATAACAATGCACAAAAGTGCCCCAAATGTAAGGTAAGAAATGTACACAGTTTCTAATCCTTGTTAACCCTATAGACTCATTTTGACGCACTCAATAGGTACCACATAAAGCCTGATCTTCAGAAAACCACAGTTAAACCTTACCAAATTTAATTATAAAGTTCTCATTTCCAGACCACTGAGGAGCAGCGAACAGAATAAAACCTGATCAGCCTGCGAGTTACTCACAGGCTGATCTGGTTTTATGCTGTTCTCATAGGTCTTTTCATGGTTTCCTCTATGAGGGAAAGGGTTAAGGTTGACCTTAAGACCTCATCATCACCTCCTAGGAACATTTTCCTCATTTTTATTACCCCAGTTTGGATTCTATGCATCTTAAACCTACTCAGAATAAGAATGTCACCCTCTTCTTAACACACAAAGGCACTACATTTCCCTCCCTTTAACACCATTTGTCTTCTAAGACTGATATAAGAGGCATAACCAAGCAATTAATTGGGATTTCATCACATGATGCTGAAAATACATGATTCCAGGGCTACATATAAGGTTTTAGGTCAATTGAGTTTACTCATCAACTTTTCAAGGAATTGGGTTTTCACAATTTTAATTGAGTAATAAAAATATGGTTACTCCATCAAAATTAAGTCAATTGCTTTTTTTCATCAACTTAATTTTGAAATTGATATAACAGTACATGTACTTATTGGTATATACGTGTGCTGTTCTTGTATACAACAATTTCCATTAACAATTATCATATGCAGGATTTATCATTAGCTCCTCAACAATTAAAATTAAAAACATTCAATCATATTTTATCTTCCTGATCCAAAGATTTTGCATTTTTAACTATTGAATTAAAACTAACTATTTACTGGTTAATATGTTCGGTTAAAATGGAATTGTTTAAATGAAATGGAGTCGTGCTTTTCTGGTTTGTAAACACGGTCCAAAACTTCGTCTAAAATACCTCTGACAATCTTGGTGCCATTACAGTCAATCTCAAATTCCAGATAGTCAATTATTGCGCGACAAATGCCTGACTTTTGGTTCGCATGCAGTGCTAGGTATCCAGAATGTTTGTTTTCATAAAATCCTGGACAGGTTCGAATTTGGGTCATGTTGGGTCAAGAAGTAGGTCATGAGGTCAAATCTTAGAAAAAACCTTGTTAACACTCTAGAGGCCACATTTTTGGCCCAATCTTCATGAAACTTGGTAAGAAAGTTTGTTTCCATAAAATCTTGGACAAGTTCAAATTTGGGTCATGGGGGTCAAAAAGTAGGTCATGAGGTCAAATCTTAGAAAAACCTTGTTAACACTCTTGAGGCCACATTTTTGGCCATATCTTAATGAAACTTGGTTGGAATGTCTGTTTCCATAAATCTTGGGTAAGCTCGAAAGTGGGTCATGTGATGTCAAAAAGTAGGTCAATATGAAAAATCCAACATATGTTGCTCATTTATAATCAGGTGAGCTATTCAGGGCCATCATGGCCCTTTTGTTTAAACATTTACCCGTTTTTGTTTTTTTTGTAAAATCTTGGACATGTTTGAAGTTGGGTCATGTGGGGTCAAAAAGTAGGTCAATATAAAAAATGCAACAAATGTTGAGCATTTATAATCAGTTGAGCGATTCAGGGCCATCATAGTTTGTATCTCAGTAACCATTCATGGTATTGACTTGAAAGTTTATGAATATGTTTAAGGGCATCAGACAACCAAGGTAGAAAACTCTTGATGGAATATATTACAAATTATGGCCCCTTTTTAACTTAGAAATTGTGGTTAAAGTTTTAAATTTGAAACATTTTATATGTTAGAGTATCATACTTTCATGGTAGATAACTCTTGATGGAATATGTTACAAATTATTGCCCCTTTTGAACTTAGAAATTTTGGTTAAAGTTTTGCATGCAAGGTACTTTCATAGTAATATCTCAGTATCCAGGCATGGGATTGATTTTAGACATCATAATACTGTTAAGGGGTATCAGACTATCAAGGTATATCATTTTTGACTATTATTATGTACAGGGTATATGAAGGGCAAGAATTGAAAAAGATTTCATTTGATTTACCAACAAGCATTTTGAATAGTCGAGCGTGCTGTCCTCTGACAGCTCTTGTTTTTTATTATTATTTTTCTAACCCTTTTTTGTTAACGGCAAATCTCTGTGATCAGAAAAGCCACATTTATGAAATTTTAATCAGTTTTTACCACGTATTTGAAGATGATCCTAACGTAGAGAAAATTTTCATTTATGTCTTACTTTTCCCGCTAGGGTGCGTTTTGCATAATATTTATTAATGGTTAATGGGGCCATCATCACCCTCGTGTTAAAAAATGGGGAAAATTTGTTAAAGCATTTCTGAGAAATACTTTAAAATGATAATAATAATTCAAATGAAAGTGCAACACTCATGACCTTCTTTTATATCTATAGTTTAATGATTATTCATTAGTTTACATTTTCACATGTCACTGACTTCTCCTATCATAGATCTTAACAGTAACAAATATAGTGTCTGGTTTCTACCAGCGACTAACATGTCTTTGTCAGTATAGCAAGCAATACTGTCAGGTGTCCCCACTGGTGAACCCACCCAATGAAGAATTTGTGCCAGAAAGAAACAAGAAAATAATGGAAATGGGTCAAGATCCCAGAACTGCGCTGACCTTTCAAGCCTGCATATGGTTTATGTGTGCGACACACCACTTCTGTAAAGTTTCATGAAAATGAAGTTATAGTGCTGACATGAAAATGTAGCCTATGAATACCAAAGACAAATTCAAACAACTCCTGTGACCTTGAACTTTCAAACGTGCATATGGTTGATGCACGTGGCACATCTTTGTGTCATAACAAACACTTCAGTTTTATGAAAATCCAAACATAAAAATGGAAGTTATAGAGGGGACATGAAATTGAAGTCTATGAATTTCAAAGACAATTTCTAATATATGTATTAACCCTTTCCCTCATAGAGGAAACCATGAATAGATCTATGCGAACAACATAAAACCAGATCAGCCTGTGAGTAACTCACAGGCTGATCAGGTTTATGCTGTTCGCTGCTCCTCAATGGTCTGGAAATGAGAACTTTGATAATTAAATTTGGTAAGGTTTAGCTGTGGTTTTCTGCAGATCAGGCTTTATGTGGTACCTAATGAGTGCGTTAAAATGAGTCTATATGAGGGAAAGGGTTAAACTACTGTGACCGTCACCTTGACCTTTCAAGTGTGCATATGGTTGTTCCACCAACACATCTTCATGTTATGTCATTTTTGCAAAGTTTAAAAAAATCCATCCATTAATTTGGAAGTTAGACAGTGAAAAGGAAGATGTAGCCCATAAAGACCAAAGACAACTTCTGACAACTCTGGTGACCTTGACCTTTCAATTGTGCATATGGTGATGCACGTGGCACATCTTTGTGTCATAATAAACACTTTTGTAAAGTTTTATGAAAATCCAAACATAGATAATTTATGGAAGTTATAGAGTGGACATGAAAATGAAGTCTATGTATGAATAACAAAGACATTCCTAACAACCTCTGTGACCTTGACCTTTCAAGCACACATATGGTTGTTGCACCAACTCATCTTCATGTAATGACAAATGCTTTTGTAAAGTTTAATGAAAATCCATCCATATGGAAATTACAGAGTATAAACACCAAATAGAATTTCTAACAACACCATTGACCTTGACCTTTTAAGTGTGCATATGTTTGATGCGCACAACACACCTTTGTGTTATGACAAACACTATTGTAAAGTTTTATGAAAACCTATCCTTTAATATGGAAGTTAAAAAATAGACACAAAGTTGTAGCCTATGAACACCAAAGACAATTTCTAACAACTCCTGTGACCTTGACCTATCAAGGGTGCATATGGTTGACGCACGCAACACACCTTTGTGTTATGACAAGAGCTGAAACGAATACACCAGGTAGCAAATACATTACACATCACGATACAGGGTCACGAATACGAATATGTATTCATGAATATATTTACACCCTGCATGGTATAAAGCAGAAATAAAAGACAAACTAAATTCAGGTTGCACGTACGTCGAAGTGATTCAGTGGCTGCTATCTCGTCAATCATAAACTGTAGTTCCAATAATCATTGAATAAAAGTGAACAAATTGTTCAAGAAAATATATGATAATTAATTAAAAAGAAATTGCTTGAAACATGACCAAACATTACTTTGCTTAAAATAAGAATATTACTTGGAATAAGTAAACCCTACTGAAAATGACATTGCATCATACTGTGATCAAAGTTTTGTTGCAAAATATAATTACAAAAACATGTTAATAAACGAGATGGTCCATACATAATGTTAATTCCAGTATTTTTCACATATAAAAAATTACGACAGAGCTACATTTTATTGTTTATATTTTATCATTTGTGTAGGTATTTTTAATTGTCTTCCATGTTTTAAATTCAATATTTATCATATCAGGAACATGCAAGAAATAATAACTGACAATTTAAACTGACAAATTAAATTTATCAATAGTGGACTTATTATTAGGCTACGGTATACTTGATATTCAAATATCATTTTCTAACTGATTTCTTATGTTTACTCTCACTTTAACATTCTTAATCTACAAAACAGATAGCATACTTATTTTGAAAATACATTCTGTGCTGTTATTTTAGGATCTAAATCAGTTTCTTGCAACTTTCGCGTAAAAGGTTCATTGAAAGACAGTTAATTTGGCCATTACACAAAGTCATTGGTTTCAACAAGCGTTAGATTTCTGGTTACATGCAAGCTCTACGAAAATATCCAAATGTACCCGAATGAAAGAATCAAAAAGACCTGCTGATTGGCTAGAGATAAGAGACTGGACTGTACTGTAGGAAGCATGTGTATGAGATACATTTACAACACCTGTCTAAAAGAAACTAGCAAGGCGAAGCAGTCAAGCTTTGGATTTTTCGGACACTGATTAATATGTTGTTACATGTATTTACATCATCGGTTTATCAGTTGTTAATTGGCTTCTTGTAAATATTAGGTTATTTGACACGCGAATAACAAATACATATTCGAATACTGGCAATATTCGGTGCACCAAATACATGAGTGTATTGTTACACCCCTACTTTTGACAAAAACTTCTGTAAAGTTTTATGAAAATCCATACATTAATAACCCTTAGGAATATTTCTGTTAAACTTTATTGAAATCCATCCATAAATATTCCAAGTTAAGGAGGGAACACAAAAGTGGGACTGACAGACTGAATGACGGACGGCCAGTAGGACGCACACAAACCCATAGTCCCAAACCGGTTTCACCAGTGGGGTCTAATCAGCAAGACTCAGATTTGCAATGGCTTTGCCTATAGAGAATACTTGCAAGAGCTTCAAAAAAAGAAACACAATTTCCAAGAACGGAGAATGATTTCAACAGGTTAGTATGGATCTACATTATTTTCATACTAAAACATAAACAAGAAAACTTTTGACGCAAAGAATTGGGCCAAAGGACTATTGTTGTTGTTATGAATTTCAGTCATTGTGGGAAAACTGGTACTAGCTTCTTCTTCACTTTACGCAGTAAAACATTGGGAACCAGCATGTAAAAATGCTGCATTTAGAGATTATCCATATTACTGACATTTGCACCTGACATTTGATTTCATGACTAAATCAGATCTTCATTTCCAGTACGTAACTAGTAATGCAAAAAGTTTAAATACTAATGTGTTGTAATCTGTTTCCTATACTCAAATGTTGTTATTATTGTTAGCAGGAAAAGTATATGTACGAAAACGGCAAATACCTGTATATTTGATTTTGTGTAGTACAATAAAACACTCCACAGATAAAACCTAAAACGCTAAACCGAATTTTAAATATCGGAAAACATAATGACATCTGTCAAAATCATTATCATTGACAATTTCAAGAAAAGACGAGATACATATCATTATAAACTATTTTACCTCTACAAAATTACATCATGTAAAGACATGGAGAAACGTACCACCCTGTTCAGTAATTAAAAAATGTATCAGGAACCGTGCGGGCTCTTACTGGCCCGAATAAAAAGTGGAGAGAAGTTAGGTTTTTAAAAAAGTGGGGATTCAGTAAAGTTTGCTTAGGATGGCCCTGGGTCTTAGTAAATTCAAGGCAAATGCAAACACTGGCTTAATAATAGGTTGGCAACCTAAAACACTTTGGCTGCAAGCCCAGTCTTTGCCCTATATTTATGTCAAGCACCCAGCATGCCAGCCCTCTCTTTGCCCTTTGTTTATGTCAAGCACCCAACAAGCCGGTCCTGTCGTTGTCCTATATTTATGTCATGCACCCAACATGCCAGTCCTGTCTTTGCCCTTTATTTATGTCAAGCACCCAACATGCCAGCCCTGTCTTTGCCCTATGTTTATGTCAAGCACCCAACAAGCCGGTCCTGTCTTTGCCCTATATTTATGTCAAGCACCCAACAAACAGGTCCTGTCTTTGCCCTATATTTATGTCAAGCACCCAACAAGCCGGTCCTGTCTTTGTCCCATATTTATGTCAAGCACCCAAACAAGCCAGCCCTGTCTTTGCCCTATATTTATGTCAAGCACCCAACAAGCAAGTCCTGTCTTTGCCCTATGTTTATGTCAAGCACCCAACAAGCCGGTCCTGTCTTTGTCCTCTATTTATGTCAAGCACCCAACAAGCCAGTCCTGTCTTTGTCCTATATTTATGTCAAGCACCAACAAGCCAGTCCTGTCTTTGCCCTATATTTATGCCAAGCACCAAACAAGCCAGCCCTGTCTTTGCCCTATATTTACACCCAGCACCAATCAAGCCAGCCCTGCCTTTGCCCTATATTTACACCCAGCACCAAACAAGCCAGCCCTGCCTTTGCCCTATATTTACACCCAGCACCAAACAAGCCAGCCCTGCCTTTGCCCTATATTTATGCCAAGCACATAACAAGCCAGCCCTGCCTTTTCCCTATATTTAGGCCAAGCACCCAAAAAGCCAACCCTGTCTTTTTCCTACATTCATGCCAAGCACCAAGCTGTATCATTTCCTAATAATTGTATGTGACTGGGGATGAACCTAACAACATTAAATGAAAACTAATTGGATAAAAACAAGTAATAATTGTAACAGTGAATTGTTACTAAGTCTCCAATATGAAGTGGGGCCTGACGCCTTGGTGACCCATGTAAACATTAAGGAAGTACCATTCAACCCATCTGATCATGAAGAATAAGAATATATACGGTTTATGGATAGGGATCTCAATGGTTTTTGAAATTAAGGTCAGAAGTAAAACTGACAGAGTGGGGCAAGACCCCTTTGTGACCCCACCGGGGAAACTAAGGAAGTACCATTTCAATCTTTCTCATCAGGAGGAACAAGAATATAAATGATTTATGGGTGGGGATCTGAACAGTTTTTGATATATAAGGTCATAAATAAAATTCAGGGGGTGGGGCCTGACCCCTTGGTGACTAATGTGAACATAAAAGAAGTACCATTCATTATGTCTCATCATGAGGAACAAGAATATATATGATATATGGGTGGAGATCTGAAAAGTTTTTGATATATAAGGTCATAAGTAAAATTCAGGGGTGGGGCCTGACCCCTTGGTGACCAATGTGAACATAAAAGAAGTACCATTCATTATGTCTCATCATGGGGAACAAGAATATATATGGTTAAAGGGTGGGTGGGGATATGGACAGTTTTTGACAGTTTTTGAGATATAAGGTCATAATTAAAATTCAGGGGCCCCTGGGTGACCTCAGGGATACCAAAGTAGTACTGTTCAATTCTACTCATTATGAGGAACAAAAAAATATTTGATTCAGGTTGGAAATTTGAAATATTTAACCAAAATATATTTTTTATGCAAAAATTCATCTTTGAGGGGGTGGGCCTGACCCCCAGAGACCACACATTTACAAAATCCAAGGGGCACCACTACTTATTTAGGACTATAAGTGTGTGAAGTTTTGTTATTTATTTGAAATTTGACGTCAATCGTTCGAATCTTTGATTCGCCTTAGAATCATTACCTTTTCCAATTTGGAAAACTGGACACCGGTATACACAATTAGAGAGTTACATATACATTCTGTGAAATTTTGTTTAAAATCAGTCCAAACATAACGGCTGTAGACCGTGTAAAACCTATTTGTTCTGACGTCAAATCTGACGTTATATGACATCACATGAATATGAAATACATTGCATTCATAAGTTAATGTTTTGCTGTATATGCCATTAACTTTCCATGGTCCTTGGAACTTTACAACATATTTAAATTAAAGCGTAGAAATCAGAAATTCTTTTTGACCTTATGATGTCATACCAAACCAAATGGCGTTCATCTTCACAGAATGTTAAACACACTTGAAGACTAAATATCCTTTCTAACTCATCTGGAAGCGAATTTATAGGTATTTGAAATTTGACTTCAGTGGTTCAAATCTTGGATTCGCCGTAAAACCTTTGCCTTTTCGAATTTCGAAAAAGGGACACCAGAATGCAAAACAAGAAACTGGGGTCAAATTTGGCTCCGCTATAGAGGTCACTTGATTTAACATAGACTAATATAGGAAAAAACCTTCTTTTCAGAAAACACAAGGCCTGGAGTTTAGATATTTGGTGTGTAGCATGACTAGTGGATCTCTACCAAGTTTGTTCAAATCATGACCCTGGGGTCAAAATTGATTTAACAAAGGCTAATATAGGAAAAAGATTGAAAAAACATATTGTCAGAAACCACAAGGCTTGGAGTTTAGATATTTGGTATGTAACATGGGCTAATAGACCTCTTTCAAGTTTGTTCAAATTATGGCCCTGGGGTTAAAATTGGCCCTGCCCTAGGTGTCACTTGATTTTAGATAGCCTAATAATACCAGGTGAGCGAACCAGTGCCATTATGGCCCTCTTGTTCTGTTTAATAAGGTTGATCAGTTTCCCAGATTTATTGCATCAACTATGTTGTTCATATTTTATATTCCATATATTCCTTGTACTTTGAACAAGATTTGTGGTCTAAACTCAATCAGGGTTTCTTCCTTGTTGAAAAGTGAAACTTTTTGTGTTTAGGGGTGTTTAAAATGTATCCAAAAGAGTTCCATAACTTATTTATTGATATGGTTATTAGAATGTAATTTTCTAAAGTGATATTTTGATATATTTTGGACTTAATCTGAACAGAAAGGTGATGCATGCAAAATACACAGTCACTACGGCAACGTCAGGTAACATTGGGCAGGGCAAATTTTGCATGTCTTCACATGTTTACTTGTCTTTATAGATTACATAAAGACATATTCCCATCATCAGAAACTGCCCAAAATGTATGGACAGCTTCCACAACCTTTTCTCAAGACCTATGTAATGTCATGGACAGAAATCTGACTTTTTTTTCTGTTTGGAAGTAGAGATCATTCATTTTATGAAAACTTATCCCATAAGTCAGCCCATTTTTCTTATATGTGTATTTTCTTATAGTGTAAAGAAAAATCTTCTTTTCCAAAAGTACTGGCTGGGTTTCAAAGTTTTTTGGCACAGATCTCCCTTTGGTTATTTTCTATAAAGACTATTAAACAAATTTTGGATCTGTCTTAAAACATAGCTGTGAGAGGGCATGCAGAGCCTATTTTCCAAAATATAAGATAATTGCTGTCACTTATAATGATACCTGATTCTCAGGTGAGCAATTCTGAGCTTTCATGGCCCTCATGTTTATTGAAGTTTAAGCCAGATTTGCATTAAAACACTAAAATGTGATTTTTTTGGACCTTCAAAATTTGGCAAATATACTTTCAATGATATTTTTAATGAACAGGTGAATCTTAAATTTTGGGCTTTCCTCTACCATTCTGCTTATACAGTGTGGCCATACCACGTGATATATGACATCACTATAAGCTATCACAAGCAGCATTATTGGCCTTGATTCGAAAAGAAAACTGCTGTAATTTATTTCTTCACCAATTTTAATGGAATAATGTGCGTGCAAAGCAGAAATTGTGCACTACACAAAAGCCCAAATGATTCTTTTGTCAGATGAACAGTGTTTCCTTACATTCTGGAAAACATTATTAGCAATGTGCTTAGGTGTTAGCAAACAAAATTTCACAAACACGAAAGGTTTTCCGGAATGTTAAGAAATTCTGTACATCCGACAAAAGAATCATCATGACATACATGTATGTGTAGGGCACAATTTTCCGCTTTGCACACACTATATACCATTAAAATTGATAGTGAAATAAAATCCTTACTGCAGCTGTTTCCCTCTGAATCGATGCAAAATATGCTTCTTGCTTTACCTTAAAATGATGTCATATACCATGTGGTATGGGTGCACTGTTAAAATAAATGAGAAATTTAAACAGAAATAAATCAAAATTATAAAGCATTTGTAACCTGCTGGAACGTCCTTAAGAAAACATAAAAACATTATAACTACCAGTTTGCTGAACAGGATTTCAGAAGTACCGTACATTTTCATTTCTGAATATGGTAATGTCATTGGGCTTTATGTGTACACAGAAGCCTAGCAGTGTGCGTATAGGGATATTATAATTTATACAGACACAAGAGACATCTTAATATTGACATTGGGTCCTACATTGTAAGCCAACAAGGTGCTGATTCCTATTGATTTTTCAGAATGACATAAATATTGCATGCATATAATATATGTAAGGTGAATATCTAGTAGCATTGCTGTACTGACTTGCTCGCACTTGTTGTCTGCAGTGGAAAATAATGACCTGAAATCATTGCCAGCTTTGGTTTTTGGTATCATCCTCTATGACCCGACAGATCTATTTAGGCATTCAATACATCATTGAGCTTCATTGTAAGTTGTCCCTTTGATTTCAATGTTTAATATTATTGCCTGGTAACTGCATAACTGGTAACTGGTATAATTTAGAAATGTACAGTTTACCAATAAAGAAATGTAAATGTATTGTCTGAAGTTCTTTTTGTGAGTACTTTTCAGCCTGATTATCAAAAGAATATGACAGCTTGGTTAAAGATTTGAATGCAAGCTATAATCAAGCTTGTATCTAATTAACCAGCCATGGTTTTGACTTGAAGTTTATGAGTATATTCAGAGGTATGAAACATAAAAGGTAAGTCTACAAATTAATGCCCCTTTCTGACTTAATTTTTGATGAGCCCGTTTCGTTGAGGTCAACTTAGGTCACAAACAGGTCCATCTTGCAATTGAGTATGGTAAAGGGGTCATCACAATCAGGCCCGTTACTTAATGGTTTCAATATTATGTCATAAACAGGTTGGTAAAAGGGTCATAAACAGGACAGTCTCACATTAGCTTCAGTATGGTAAAGGGGTCACAAACAGGTCCGTCTCACAATAGCTTCAGTATGGTAAAGGGGTTTCAAACAGGTCCGTCTCACAATAGCTTCAGTATGGTAAAGGGTCACAAACAGGTCTGTCTCACAATAGCTTCAGTATGGTAAAGGGGTCACAAACAGGTCTGTCTCACAATAGCTTCAGTATGGTAAAGGGGTTACAAACAGGTCCGTCTTACAATGTAAAGGGATCACAAACAGAAAAATAAATCATGATAAAGACTATATTGCTTTTATATCACTATTAGAACATAAATTTCATATGTGGTAAGAGAAACTGACTATTAAATGTTCCCATGATTGTTTAAAAGTTAGCTTTGTGAATTCTGCCTAGCCCAACAAGAATGCAATATAGTATTAAACCTGTCATGGACATTTTTTGTCCTTATGCCTCTTGAAAAGGTCAATTTCTTGAGTGTCAAGTTAGTAAATGTTAGTAAATGTATCTTTTATGAATTGATCAGTAGAGGCATATAATAGTCAAAGAGGAAGTAAGAAGGCTTCAGGCCTCTGATTATTTCATGAGTCCATATTGCTTCATAATGAGAACATTACACATGATTGAAAGCAACAAATAACTGTAATCATCTACTTCCTCCTCATTAAGTGTGTATTCATTTAATTCAAACAGATAACTGCTCTGTCAGCTGTGATAGTATTTTGTTACATGTTACATACATAATATAATGAACATTTAGATATGGTTAACTAGTGATCACTTCAAATGTTTAATTGCTCAGTTAAGTTCACAGGGGATAAGTTTAAATAAATGTGTGTAAAACACATGTTGCAAGATCATAAGTTCATTGCAATAAGGCCTCCACACCTAATAACATATACATTTAAAAAACAACAATACAATAGGTCATTGTCAAGCACATTGGGTTAGGGTGCTAGCCTGTCCCAGGATTAACAGCTAACATCTATAGCTCAGCTTATGGAAGAATAATGGGAGGCATAGGTATCTGTGTTGGTTTTAATAAAAGAGTTATTTTGCAGGTTTCATTCTAAAACAGAATGCCATCTAGTTTTAAAAACCTTCTACCTGTGATTCAAGTTGGTGATCCAGCATACCATCTCATGTACATAACAGGGAATCAAAGTTGGATAAAGTTGGTGGCTACAGTGACTGCTGGTACTAGCTTGACTACAATGTACCAGTCATTCAGAATGTACTGGTGGAATAATCACCCTTTCTTGGCACTGAGCATGTAATGATAGTTCCAGGACAATTTGGGCCACTGCAGCTGGATGTAGTGTCGTGCTTCTTTTCTATGGCATTATATTGCAGTGAGGCAGTACTATATATGTCTCATATACACAAATGATAGGAGTACTATTGATGGGATGTTAAATCTAAAGAAACAAGCTATGAACTAATGACCACAGTAAAATGAAGTAATACCTTAACACTCAAAAAAAGTAAAAAAAGCAAAGTAAATCCATAGTGGTATAATACAGCTGATTTTCTAACTTTAAATTTTGAAATTTAACTTCATTTCTTAATCTGTCGACCATAATTCATTTTTGATCCATTGATATCATGTTCAGAATTTGATCCCTCAAATACCACATGCCCTTATGTATTTTTCAGATTTACATAGAGCGGAAGAGTGGCTGTGATCATATGGTTTGCAGCCAGTGTAGCACGAGCTTTTGTTATCGGTGTGGAGGACGGTACTGTGATGTCAAATTCTTTGGTAACCATAACAGTCGCTACAGCATTCTGGGATGTAAATACAACTTCAACCCTGATAGGCCGATGCTGCGACGAACCATCCGAGGATCTGTATTTGGTAGGCAGGACTTAGTAAAATTCTACAAGGCAGGGATATAAAGTTAGCAATTCTGAACTACATCCAAAAATGATAATGAGGTTCAACATTTCTAGAGTCTAGACTCTATAGGAAATTAGTTGACAACCAAATTAGCAAACTAACATTGAGGGAAGTATTTCAGAAAGTCATGTCATAATACTGTTTTCATAAAGCTTTGTCTGAGAGAAGGTTGGTCACTACAGTGATAAGCTTTATTTTTAGATTGCTGGGACGATGTCTTTGGGACAGTATTCAATATACATGTTAAATTTTAAGATAAATCTTTAATAGCTATAAAAATTTTCATAAAATTAAGATTTCATTAGGATTTTCCCTTACAAATTAGATTTTCATTAACTTTTAAGAAAAATATAAAAAATTAATATCTTTAGCTCACCTTAGCACAACGTACTCATGGTGAGCTATTGTGATCGCCTTTCATCCAGTGTCCGTGCATCCGTCCGTGCAGGCGGCATCAACAATTTTCTTTAAACGACATCTCTTCCTTAACCACTGGGCCAAATTTGATGAAAATTGCCTGTGATGTTTCTTGCATGAAGCTCTACCAAAGTTGTTCAAAAGGTTCCAGTCTGTTGCATATCAAACCATGGCCCTGGGTTCAAAATTGGCTCTGCCTTAGCAGGGTTCCCACTGTCAGGTCAAGGTCAGGGAAAAGTCATGGAAATTTGAAATTGGTCAGGGAAAATTGAAAATTCAGAAAAAGTCAGGGAATTTTACAATCAAGGAATGTCGACCAAACAGCAGGAGGATTATAATAAGGAAAGGCTAAGGCAGTTTCTTCCATTTGGCCTTTTTCAATCAGTTTGAATTGTCAGATTGGCATAATATTAAATAAGTTCCCAATAGCATCCAACTGTTTTCATGTTTGAAAATAAAAATATATCTAGAAGTAACTTAGTAATGGAAGAGGAAGAAGCTGAAAGGGGTTTAAGCGTCCCTTGCCTCCTGAGCTGTTTCTTTGTATGTTTTCCCCTTTTTCAATTCTTTATGGGGGAGACATATTGCTTTCAGCTACAGAATATAGCTTCATTAGAATTAAAGTAAAGGTCAGGGAAAAGTCAGGGAATTTTGATTTTTAAATTTTGTGGGAACCCTGCTTAGTGGTCAATTGATTTTACATAGATTTTAATAGGAAAATCTAGAAAAACCTTCTTGTCAGAAACCACAAGGCCTGGAGTTTAGATATTAGGTTTGTAACATGGCTTATTAAACCTCAACCAAGTTTGTTCAAATCATGGCCCTGTGGTCAAAATTGGTCCAGCCCTTGGGTTCAAATGATTTTACAAAGACTTATTTAGGAAACTAGAAAAATGTCTTGTCAGAAACCACAAGACTAAAAGTTTCTGTATTTGGTTTGTTACATGGCCTTGTGAATATCTACAAGTTTTGATCAAATCATGGCCCTGTTGTCAAAATATACCCATCCCTAGGATCACTTGATTTAACATAGACTTGTATAGGAAACCCCTCAAAAGATCTTTTTCTCAGAATTCTCAAAGCTTGAAGTTAAGATGTTTACTTGTGGACATCAACCAAGTCTGTTCAAATCATGGTCCTGTTGTCAAAATTGACCCCACCCCATGTGTCATTTGATTTTTAGGTCACCTGAGCACAAAGTGCTCAAGGTGAGCTTTTGTGATCCCCCTTCCTCCGGCGTCCGTCGTCGTGCGTCGTCCATTGTCAACAATTTGCTTTAAACGACATCTCCTCTGAAACCGCTGGACAGAATTTAATGAAACTTGGCAGGAATGTTCCTTTGGTGAGGCTCTACAAAAGTTGCTAAAATAAAGTTGATCCATGAAAAACTCTGGTTGCCATGGCTACAAAAAGAAAAATAATTTGAAAACTTTCCTTCAAAACTACTGGCCAGATTTCAAAATAATTTGGTACAGATGTTCCTTGGGTCAACCTCTACCAAAGTTGCTAAAAAAAATTCCGATCCATAAAAAAACATGGCCACCAGGGGCGGGGCTTATTTGCCTTATATGTAAATAGAGAAACCTTTATACAACATCTCCTCTGAAACCACTGGACAGAATTTGATTAAACTTGGCAGGGATGATCCTTGGGTCAACCTTCACAAAAGTTGCTAAAATAAACTTGATCCATGTAGAACTCTGGTTGCCATGGCAACAACAAAAAAAAAAAATGAAAACTTTAAAAATCATCTCCTTCAAAACTACTGGCCAGATTTCAAAATAATTTGGTACAGATGTTCCTTGGGTCAACCTCTACCAAAGTTGCTAAAATTATTCCGATCCGTGAAAAACATGGCCGCCAGGGGCGGGGCTTATTTGCCTTATATGTATATAGAGAAACCTTTAAACAACATCTCCTCTGAAACCACTGGACAGAATTTGATTAAACTTGGCAGGGATGATCCTTGGGTCAACCTTCACAAAAGTTGCTAAAATAAACTTGATCCATATAGAACTCTGGTTGCCATGGCAACAAAAAGAAAGAAAAAAAATGAAAACTTTAAAAATCATCTTCTTCAAAACTACTGGCCAGATTTTAAAATAAATTGGTACAGATGTTCCTTGGGTCAACCTCTACCAAAGTTGCTAAAATTATACAGATCCGTAAAAAAACATGGCCGCCAGGGGCGGGGCTTATTTGCCTTATATGTATACTGAGAAACCTTTAAACAACATCTCCTCTGAAACCACTGGACAGAATTTGATTAAACTTGGCAGGGATGATCCTTGGGTCAACCTTCACAAAAGTTGCTAAAATAAACTTGATCCATGTAGAACTGGTTGCCATGGCAACAAAAAGAAGAAAAAAAATGAAAACTTTAAAAATCATCTTCTTCAAAACTACTGGCCAGATTTTAAAATAAATTGGTACAGATGTTCCTTGGGTCAACCTCTACCAAAGTTGCTAAAATTATTCCGATCCGTAAAAAAACATGGCCGCCAGGGGCTGGGCTTATTTGCCGTATATGTATATAGAGAAACCTTTAAACAACATCTCCTCTAAAACCACTGGACAGAATTTGATTAAACTTGGCAGGGATGATCCTTGGGTCAACCTTCACAAAAGTTGCTAATATAAACTTGATCCATGTAGAACTCTGGTTGCCATGGCAACAAAAAGAAGAAAAAAAATGAAAACTTTAAAAATCATCACCTACAAAAATACTGGCCAGATTTCAAAATGTTTTAGTACAGATGTTCCTTGGGTCAACCTCTACCAAAGTTGCTAAAATTATTCCGATCCGTAAAAAACATGGCCGCCAGGGGCGGGGCTTATTTGCCTTATATGTATATAGAGAAACCTTTAAACAACATCTCCTCAGAAACCACTGGACAGAATTTGATTATACTTGGCAGGGATGATCCTTGGGTCCACCTTCACAAAAGTTGCTAAAATAAACTTGATCCATGTAGAACTCTGGTTGCCATGGCAACAAAAAGAAAAAAAAATGAAAACTTTAAAAATCATCTTCAAAACAACTGGCCAGATTTTAAAATAAATTGGTACAGATGTTCCTTGGGTCAACCTATTTATCTCAGGTGAGCGATTTAGGGCCATCATGGGCCTCTTGTTATATAGATTTATTACAGCTATGACCTTCAAAGTTCAGGTGGCAGATACAGTTTTTGTGTAGAATTTAGATGATCTTGCTGTACTTATGCACGTATTGTAGTCAGTTAAACTCATATTGTAATAATTGGCATTGAGGGTGTTATATTATTGGTCAGCGCAATTCCTGTGAGCATTCGCACTCATCAGGTTAAGCCCAGCTCATTGCATGTGCCTAAATAGAGCTATAATAAACACTACTCTGTGTTACTTTAGTTTGTAATCAAAACATAATGTCAGAATCAGGATTGTTTTAATACAAAACAAAGGGGAAATGGAATTAAACGGACTACCACATCCTAAAATGGACTGGAGTAATTCCAACCTACCCGACGCATGGGATAAGTTTGAAAGATACTGCAAACTTACGTTTGACGGACCCCTAAAGGGGAAAGGCAGCAAAGAGCGAATCGTGTATATTCTCCTGTGGGCAGGGGACAGAGGATGAACAAATCATTCATCATGGAAAATCATCAACGATGATAACAAAAACACGGAAATTATCCTTAAGAAGCTATATTTGCACAGTACAAATTTTACCACGAAATGCAAATGGATGAATCAATCGATTAATTTGTTTCAAGGCTCACAATTAGAGCAAATGACTGTGACTTTAAAGAAAAAAACTGATGAAATGATTTGAGACAGAATAGTGTTTGGGTGCTCATCTGAAAGAGTAAGAGAAAAGCTAATAGAAAAGGGAACAGAACTAACCCCAGAGATCACCATTCAAACGGCACAGTCTCACGGATGAGATATAATTTTTAGTGAGTAGTGAGTTTCGAGTTAGAAAAAGTGAGTTTCGAGTCGGAAAAAGTGAGTTTCGAGTTAGAATAAGTGAGTTTGAGTCGGAAAAAGTGTGTATCGAGTCGGAAAAAGTGAGTTTTGAGTTAGAATAAGTGAGTTTCGAGTCATCTGTTCTGATTCTAAACTCACTTTTTTTTAACTCGAAACTCACTATTTCAGACTCGAAACTCACTTTTTTTACTCGAAACTCACTTTTTCTTAACTCGAAACTCACTTTTTCAGACTCGAAACTCACTTTTTCTTAACTCGAAACTCACTTTTTCAGACTCGAAACTCACCTTTTTTAACTCGAAACTCACTTGGGCCCTTGAAATATCAGACTATCACACAGATTTTTCATTTATACACTGCAACATGATGATTTCTTAAGCAGTGCATTTTTCTCAGGTGAGCAACTTTAGGGCCATTTTGTAATATCTTGTTTATTTCAGTAAGTGTAAATATGTATCAACAAATATTTCTGATCTTATTTTAACTAGGTTCAGTTGAGATCCACTGTGTTGAAAAATAGGATATCATTCATGGATAGTTTCGCAAAAGCATAGACTATAGCCTTTCTTTCAAATGATAGTTCTTGTAAGACTTAATTCTTTTTGGCTGTTTCAGGTGCAAAGCTTATGGGTGGTCTAGTCCTTCTTGGTCTGGGTATAGCGGCAGTTGGTGTCCTGCTGGGTACCAGCATCATAATCCTGCCTGCATTGGGTGGGTACAAGTATCACAAGTACAGAAAGCTGAGAAAAAACTTAAAACGCCAACAGAAACTGTTCCGCGTTAGGACCCAGAATGCCCTAATGGAAATGCACAGAGAGCAAGCAGGTAATCAAACGTGTTTATCATACATGTAAACAATACCCAGTAGTCAGTATACACTGTTCCACTAGCTCTGCTTCAGTCTAAGTAATTCTTTAATTTTAAGTTACAAACATATCCTGTTATTCTTGATTCATAAAGTATTCAAGTCTAACTTAATATAAACAATTACCATACTGACTAATAAGAAGATTTTAAAAAAAGATTATGTAGAGGATAATTGTTTGTTTTGGTGTAAGATCAATTAATAGTTTCACTGAATGAACATAAAAAGTGATATTTTCAAGAGTTGCAAAGTCACGAGTGAAAATGCATCTTTTTATGTCCATGAATGAAATTATACCACGATCTTTCACCAAAACAAACAATACAGTGAAACGCTGCTATATGTTTAAGCCCAAATACTGCGTTCTATTAGTCCGCATAGTTGGTTTGAGAATGCTATATGTGTCTTTGTGATAGTTGTAAATACTTGAAAAACCCTTATATAAAGCAATAAACTTTATTTTATTTATACAGTTATTTAGTTATTTTAAATAATTCCATAATCATTAATTCTGTGATGATGATTCAGATTCAGAGAGTAGTGTGTACGGTATGGTGATGTGAAGTGGTTATGTAACTCTTCAGCATATCTCATTATAATAAATTATACGCCGTTCATTGTTAATTAAAACAATGTCAGTGTAAAAATTGCCATTCCATTACAATTTATCGCTATTTGAAATTAAACTGAGGTATACTTATTGTGATGTGTTGATATGAGGAGCCTGGTTAATGTTTAAATGAAACAAATTATCAGGCGTGCGTTCAGTATGACAAACCGTATGCAACCGTACGCTTGCAGTCAGCTATGAAACTGTCTCAGTGTCATAAACCACGATATTGACGTATACCTATGTACAGCTTAAGCTGCTCTTGAACAGCATGGTTTAAGGTCCTAAGACAACTCCATAGATGACTGTAAGCAACCGGTTGCATATGGTTGACAAACTGAACGTACACTAGGTAACGCTGATGTAATTATTGTTTATTGTTTACTTCCTGTGAAAAAGATTGTCTATTTTCCAGGACTTCTTAATCCACTGTAAAGTTAAGCTAGTTCTTTCTCTCATAATAAATAAAAACACCATTATTTAGGTTTATGCAGTGGGTTTTAGACAATGTTAATGTATTTTATTGAGTATCTGCTTGATATTGAATGTCCATACCAATTAAATGCTGATTACTGTGGTTGAATTTTTATACTGACAAACCTGCATTATTGCTGATCATTCACACTGGATTGCGTAATCATCAACTGCCCCCAAACACAATAGCTTACCACCTGGGGTGTTTAATTGTTATCACTTCCACATGTCAGTGCACTAGCATGTTAAGTACTGACCGCAAAACTCTAGATATAGAAGGAGATAGATTAGTTTCATGGTAAGCCTATGTAAATGATGCAATATATTTTTGGGGTCCATAGATCAGCTGCGATAAATTGGTCAGTGCGAAATATCAGTCTGCGATATAGCGGAGTTACACTGTATTTCTTTTTATTATCTTCGCCCAAAGGCGGCGGGGGATATAGTAATAGCCTCCGTCCGTCCGTCTGTCCGTCTGACATTTTTGTCGGGAGCATAAGTCAAAAAGTATTTGAGATATCAACTTGATACTTCATAGGTGAATAGATCTCATTGAGGAGAAGTGCAGTGCACAAGAATGATAACTCTACCTTTCCTAATTTTTTAGTTATTGCCCTTTGTTATTTTTCAGACTTAATTTTTGTCCGGAGCTTAAGTCGAAAAGTATTTGAGGTATCAACTTGATACTTCATAGGTGAATAGATCTCATTGAGAAGGAGTGCAATGCACAAGAATGGTAACTCTATCTTTCCTCATTTTTGAGTTACTTCCCTTTGTTAATTTTCAGACTTAATTCTTGTCCGCAGCATATGTCAAAAAGATTTGAAATATCAACTTGATACTTCATAGGTATAGATCTCATTGAGAGGAGTGCAGTGCACAAGAAGATAACTCTCCTTTTAATTTTTGAGTTATTGCCCTTTGTTATTTTTTGTCCGATGCAAAAGTTTAAAAGAATTTGAGGTATCAACTTGATACTTCATAGGTGGATAGATCTCATTGAGGAGGAGTGCAGTGCACAAGAAGGATAACTCTTCCTTTTGTAATTTTTGAGTTATTGCCCTTTGTTATTTTTTAGACTTAATTTTTGTCCAGAGCATAACTCGAAAAGTATTTGAGGTATCAACTTGATACTTCATAGGTGGATAGATCTCATTGAGGAAGAGTGCAGTACACAAGAAGGATAACTCTATCTTTCGTGATTTTTTAGTTATTGCCCTTTGTTATTTTTCAGACTTAATTTTTGTCCGGAGCTTAAGTCGAAAAGTATTTGAGGTATCAACTTGATACTTCATAGGTGAATAGATCTCATTGAGAAGGAGTGCAATGCACAAGAATGGTAACTCTATCTTTCCTCATTTTTGAGTTACTTCCCTTTGTTAATTTTCAGACTTAATTCTTGTCCGCAGCATATGTCAAAAAGTATTTGAAATATCAACTTGATACTTCATAGGTAAATAGATCTCATTGATGAGGAGTGCAGTGCACAAGAATGATAACTCTATCTTTCCTAATTTTTGAGTTATTGCCCTTTGTTATTTTTTGTCCGGAGCAAAAGTTTAAAAGAATTTGAGGTATCAACTTGATACTTCATAGGTGGATAGATCTCATTGAGGAGGAGTGCAGTGCACAAGAAGGATAATTCTTCCTTTTGTAATTTTTGAGTTATTGCCCTTTGTTATTTTTTAGACTTAATTTTTGTCCAGAGCATAACTCGAAAAGTATTTGAGGTATCAACTTGATACTTCATAGGTGGATAGATCTCATTGAGGAAGAGTGCAGTACACAAGAAGGATAACTCTATCTTTCGTGATTTTTTAGTTATTGCCCTTTGTTATTTTTCAGACTCAATTTTTGTCCGGAGCATAACTCGAAAAGAATTTGAGGTATCAACTTGATACTTCATAGGTGAATAGATCTCATTGAGGAGGAGTGCAGTGCATAAGAATGATAACTCTACCTTTCATAATTTTTTAGTTATTTTTTTAGACTTAATTTTTGTCTGGAGCATAAGTTTAAAAGTATTTGAGGTATCAACTTGGAACTTCATAGGTGGATAGATCTTATTGGGGAGGAGTGCAGTGTGCAAGAATGATAACTCTGCCTTTCATAATTTTGAGTTTTTGCCCTTTATTATTTTTTAGACTGAATTTTTGTCCAGAGCATAAGTTTAAAAGAATTTGAGATATCAACTTGGAACTTCATAGATGGATAGATCTTATTGGGGAGGAGTGCAGTGCACAAGAATGATAACTCTACCTTTCATAATTTTTGAGCTGTTGCCTTTTGTTATTTTTCAGGCTTAATTTTTATCACACTTACTTGTAGACCTCAAAATAGAGGAATTAGTAGGTATTCACATGGGTTTCATATCTATAATCAGTTTAAACATCAGTCTTCAGTCTTTTAAAAATGAAATATTCTACTCTCCAACACATCTTCTAAAGAGCAAGCGTTCGGCGGGGGATGGCCATGTCAACATGGCTCTTGTTTAATGCTTAAAAAGCCAGAAATTAGCAGTGTAATTAACAAAAGACGTCAAAATTGGCGGGTTACCTTGTGTTATTTATGACATCATTTCTTGCGTTAAAACCCAGCACAATTCATGCTCCAATCAGTTTATAACGTAGGTTCAGGTTCAAGTTCCTGATAATTTCAATGCTTTAAACAAATTATTTATCAAGATATGATCCACTGTTATTTCTAGGTAATCCATCAAAAAGCATTTAATAAATATGCATAAATATGTACTGAGAAAAAAAAAGATAATAAAAAAAATGTAAGTAACAGAAAAAGATTATATATACATAAGTACTGAACAAAAAAGGTCATATGTACTAAACAAAAAAAGATTTTATGTACATATGTACTGAAAAAAAAAGAAAGATCATAATTATGTACTAAGCAAAGAAAGATTATATATACATATGCACAGGACAAGAAAAGAAATGGTCTTCAGTGTGGTTTCATCATCCTTAGTGATTGTACATTACTGGGTATATTGATGATTTTGTATTGATTACAATTTTTGGTATTTGTTATACAGTGTTGGAACGCTACACAGAAAAATTCCAGAGGCCACAAGCAATGTCCAGACGGTCCTTTTCCGAGGAGAATTCATCTGATGCTGTCCATATTGGAATTCAGACCAGCCAATCCCAGCAAGTGGACGTCACAGTTCACAATCCATATCACTCAGATGTTGTCGCCAAGAGTGACCCTGATAATTCACACAGTTCCGAGATCCGAATGAATATCCGTGATGAAAAGGGAACAGTTACTGTGACAACTGCAGAGATAAGTCATAATCCAGCCACAACAGGGGATGGAACTGAGGCAGAGTTAGTCCTTCACGTGAGGACGACATATCAGAAGTCTGGTCAGAATGAAGAGGAGAGTCAGAGATCTGTTGCCATGGAAACCAAGGACAAAAATTGTGGAAACTCTGTGGAAGGTGAAAGTAGTTCCCTAGATACAATTAATGAAGGAGAAGCAAGGTTGGCCCAAAGTGATGATGTTGGTGCAGGGAAAAATGTTACTGACAAGTCCGTGTCAAGAACAAATTCAGGTGCAAAAAATAATCAGGCTATTATTAATCACAGTAGCTGTTCAAAAAAGAAGGATTCATCTGGTTCACTGAAGAGGTTGTGCTCCAGACAGTCAAGTTCCTTTATGACAGAAAGCTCAGGAACTTTGAAGAAAAGTGGGACAAAGAAACCAGAAAATGGGTCACTTTCCAGGAAGCACAAGAAAGCACTTTGTTCAAAACCCAGTGAAACTGGCTCTTTAAATTCCTCAGTAACTGATACAAGTCAAAGTGATAATATTCCCAAAGCTGAAGATGGTGATGAAGAGACAAACTCAGAGGCTGTGAATCAAAAGGATACTCTGAACCAGTCAGGTTGCTTCCTTAAGCTGTTCAGTAAAAATCTGAAGACTCTTCAGAATCAGTTTGACAAGGAAAAAGAAAAACAAATTGGTCCAAAGCCTCATTCTGAACTCAAGGATGTAGAATTGACTGGTTGCCCCGATATCGTCAGCTGTGCAATTGCAGCCGAGAAGAAGCGAAAAGACAGTGATAAGGAGGAGGTGGAGTTAAGCCATGATGTGGAGATGGAGCATTTAATAGGATTGGTTGCCAAGGAAACATGCTCAACTTCCTTATAGATGGATTTGTTTTATTTCGGATTTTTAGCTCACCTGAGCACATGTGCTCAGGCTGAGCTATTAGGACCTTTAAATTTCATCTGTCTGTCTGTGCATGTTCATCCATCATCCACATTTAGTTTGTTTACACTCTATCTTCTTCATTTCTAAAGCAATCATCTTCAAACCTCATGACTATGTTCATAGCCATATAGTCTGGCGAAGTTCAATTATGGCTGATAATGACCAATTAAGTCAGGATTTATGCCACTTTTAATATGAAAATCTGCCAGATTTCACATTGTTTATACTCTAGCATCTATACTCTAGCATCTTTAAACTTCAATCATCATGACAATATTTATAATCATAAACTCTTGCCCAAATTTGTTCTTGCCCAAATTTGTTTATGGCTGATATTGGCCAGTTAGATCAGGAGTTATGCCCCTTTAAATATAAGACAATGCCAGGTTTTACTTTGATTACACTTCAGCATTTTCAATTATTAAGCAATCATTATTTAACTTACCGGTATACACAATGATAATGGCAACAATATCTCAGTTTAGTTGGATTATTGCTGGTATTTGTCTGATAGATCTACAATTTAGACCCTTGAAATATCAAAACATCATGCCGATTTACAGTTTTTACACCCAAGTATCTTTATTTCTCAAACAATGCAGCAATGAAGGCAGTGTTTCTCAGGTGAGCAACTTCAGAGCCATCATGGTCCTCTTGTTAGCTCACCTGAGCACTATGTGCTCAAGGTGAGCTTTTCTGATCATCCGTCGTTGTGCATCATGTGTCGTGCGTCGTCAACAATTTGCTTTAAACAACATTACCTCTGAAACTGCTGAACAGAATTTGATTAAACTTGGCAGGGATGATCCATGGGTGAACCTCCACAATTGTTGGTAAAATAAACTTGATCCATATAGAACTCTGTTTGCCATGGCAATGAAAAGAAAATATTATGATAACTTTAAAAATCATCTCCTTCAAAATAACTGGCCAGATTTCAAAATGTTTTAGTACAGATGTTCCTTGGGTGACAGTCTACCAAGATAGCTAAAATTATTCCGACATTAAAAGAACATAGCAGCCAGGGGCGGTGCTAATTTGCCTTATATGTACAAAGTGAAAACTTTAAAGGACATCTCCTGAAGCTGCTGCACAGAATTTGATTAAACTTGACAGGGATTATCCTTGGGTGAACCTTCACAAAAGTTGCTAAAATAAACTTGATCCATGTAGAACTCTGGTGGCAATGGAAAGAAAAAAATTATGAAAATTACTGGCCAGATTTCATAAAAAATAATTGGGTAACCCTTTTCTCAGGTGGGCGAATTAGGGCCTCTATGGTCCTCTTGTTTTTTAAAGTTATCTCATTGGAAAGCAATGTATGTTGTATTCATTCATTTTTCTTTTGTATGTGGATAATTATAAACAAGAATGAAATAGAGAAGAAATATCTTAAACATTGATCCTTGTTTAAGTTTTGATTTGAATTAATTTGGTTTTCGTTAAGGTGCTAATACTTGTAGATATGCAGGGTCAGAAATTGGAAAATATGAATCGAACAAAGTTCTGGTTACATCATTCAGCAGGCCATGTTGTGTTTAGGCTTGTCCATATATATAACACTTGCAGTCAGAAATTCTATGATATTTGCAGATATGATATATGTATATTTATTATGTTGAAATCCTTGTGCTTTATTCTATTTTATGTTTATACTGTGTATTTCTTAGCTCACTTTAGCATAATGTGCTTAAGGTGAGCTATTCTGACTAACCTGTGGCCATCAAAGTGAATTATTATACCCTCAGATGCAAAATATATGGGAGCTACATTATTATTAACATAGTAGTCACATATGTCAGTCTGTAGGATGGTTGATAAATGAGATTTTTACAAGCTATTTCTTAGCTACCTTTGGTAGGAATTTGCTTAAACTTCACAAAAAGAATAAGTACCAAGCCTAGTTGCACATATCATTTGCATGCCTTGATCAGCTTGATTTTAAATGAGTTTTTGCCCATTGATATATTTATTGAAAATATTTTGTCAACACTTATTTCTCAGCTACCATTGGGCACATTTTGGTTTCAATTCACAACATTTTAAGTACCATTACTCATTGGGGATCCTTGCATGTCTTGATCGACTTAATTTCAGTTGTGTTATTGCCCTTTTGTTATATTTATTAAATATAATTACTTCGTCTGCGATCCATGAGTCATGCCCTTTGTTATATTTGTATATATTTTGTCTGCGATACATGTATTAAGTGTATCAGACCTCTACCTGTTTATGTTTTTAATTTTTTGGCTCACCTGATTACAATGTGCTCATGATGAGCTATTAGGATCACCCTGCATCAGTCGTGTGTCATAAACAGTTTGCTTAAAACGACATCTCCTCTGAAACCGCAGGATAGAATTTGATTAAACTTGGCAGGGATGATCCTTGAGTGAACCTTCACAAAAGTTTCTGGCCAGATTTCAAAATGTTTTGGTACAGATGTTCCTTGGGTAACCATCTACCAAGATTGCTAAAATTATTCCGATCTGTAAAAAAAATGGCCTCCAGGGGCGGGTCTCATTTTCCTTATATGTATATAGTGAAACCTTTAGACGACATCTTCTCTGAAACCGCTGGACAGAAGTTGATCAAACTTGGCAGAGATGATACTCGGGTGAACCTTTACAATAGTTGCTAAAATAAACCTGATCCAGGTAGAACTCTGGTTGCATTGGAAATGGAAGGAAATGAATTATGAAAACTTTAACAATCATCTCCTTCAAAACTACTAGCCAGATTTCAAAATGTTTTAGTACAGATGTTCCTTGGGTAACCCTAAACTCAGGTGAGTGATTTAGGGCCTCTAAGGCCCTCTTGTTAAGTCTCCCAGACGAAGTTTGGGGCCCCCTCAAGGATGGATTTTTGCATAAAAAATGTTTTTTCAAATTTCTAACCCTGAATCATTTATTTTTTTGTTCCTAAAAATGAGATTGAATAGTACGACTTTGGTGACCCCCGAGGTCACCCAGGGGCAGGCCCCGCCCCCTCAAATTTACTTATCATCTTATATATTAAAATCTGTTCAGATCACCACCCCTAAACCGTATATATTCTTGTTCCTCATGGTGATAAAAATTGGATGGTACTTCTTTTATGTTCACATGGGTCACCAGGGGTCAGGCCCCACCCCCTCAATTTTACTTATAACCCTATATCTCAAAAACTGTTCAGATCCCACCCCTAAAACATTTATATTCTTGTTCCTCATGATGACAGATTGAATGGTACTTAAGTGTCCCTAGGGGTCTGGCCCCACCCTGTCAGTTTTACTTCTGACCTTTGTTTCAAGAACAGTTGAGATCCCCACCCATAAACCATATATATTCTTGTTCCTCATAATCAGATGGATTGAATGATACTTTTTAGCTCACCTGAGCACAAAGTGCTCAAGGTGAGCTTTTGTGATCGCCCGGCGTCGTGCGTCGTCTGTTGTCAACAATTTGCTTTAAACGACATCTCCTCTGAAACCGCTGGACAGAATTTAATGAAACTTGGCAGGAATGTTCCTTGGGTGAGGCTCTACAAAAGTTGCTAAAATAAAGTTGATCCATGAAGAACTCTGGTTGCCATGGCAACAAAAAGAAAAATAATTTGAAAACTTTAAAAATCATATCCTTCAAAACTACTGGCCAGATTTCAAAATAATTTGGTACAGATTTTCCTTGGGTCAACCTCTACCAAAGTTGCTAAAATTATTCCGGTCCGTAAAAAAACATGGCCGCCAGGGGCGGGGCTTATTTGCCTTATATGTATATAGAGAAACCTTGAAACAACATCTCCTCTGAAACCACTGGACAGAATTTGATAAAACTTGGCAGGGATGATCCTTGGGTCAACCTTCACAAAAGTTGCTAAAATAAACTTGATCCATGTAGAACTCTGGTTGCCATGGCAACAAAAAGAAAAAAAAATGAAAACTTTAAAAATCATCTCCTTCAAAACTACTGGCCAGATTTTAAAATAAATTGGTACAGATGTTCCTTGGGTCAACCTCTACCAAAGTTGCTAAATAATTTCTGATCCGTAAAAAACATGGCCGCCAGAGGCGGGGCTTATTTGCCTTATATGTATATAGGGAAAACTTCAAACGAGATCTCCTCTGAAACCACTGGACAGAATTTAATAAAACTTGGCAGGGATGATCCTTGGGCCAATGTGCACAAAAGTTTCTAAAATAAACTCTTTCCATGGAAACTTTGGTTGCCATGGCAACAGAAATATATATGAAAACTTAAACATCTCATTGAAAACTACTGGCATCTCATTGAAAACTACTGGCCCATTTTCAAAATAAGTTGGTACATATATTCCTTGGGTTCAGCTCTACCAATGTCAATAAAAAATATAAAAAATAATCTGATTTGTAAAAAAAAAACATAGCCACCAGGGGCAAGACTTAACTTCAAATGGCATCTCTGACTTTGATTTTTTTATCAATCTTCATGAAATTTTCATATTTTATAGTTTTTTTTTGTTCAATAGGAAATGACTGTTTCAAACTTTCAAAAATTGCAAGGTTATTTTGTGATTTTTTTTCTTTGATTATGAATATTTCAAACAGATATTCTATCAGAGGAATACGGGTAAGATCTAAAGTCCTGAAGGAGACATTTTAAAATATGTTTACATTTTAAGATTGGGGTTGATTTGATTGTGTTATATCATTCCAAAGTTGGATCTTGATAGATCAGAAGTTGAATAATTACAAGCATAATATTTTGTTACATTGATGCATAAGAATAATGTATCAGCTTTTAAACAAACAAGAAATATCTTTTTAAAAATATGTTCAGCATAGCTTAACGTTACATTAAATTACAAGCCAGAACATGGTCTTAATGGTGCCCATAGTTGAGCTAGTCCACAAGTCTATATGGTTATTTCATTAGCTTCTATATATACAGTACATATTGGCATTTTTGGGTGATTCCACTACATGTGCAGAGGGGGAGAAGATAACAATTTAGCTGGATAAACCACTGATACCTATAGCTGTGTATAGCCCTTGTACTGACTTTGCTGTAAGTCAGGTCATGACCTGCTTATATAATACCTCCAGTGTATCTACTGGAATCATCATCAGCAACAGCAGCAATCATAGTAAAGTCTATATTGTGTCTATTTTTGGACTCTGCAACCTTTGACTCTTTCTAGGATGATAAATGACACTTTGTAATAAATTGCAACCTATTTCAACATAGTTAACCTTTTCCCTCTTACAAAAACCATAATAAGTCTTATGCGAACAGCATAAAACCAGATTAGCCTACAAGTAACTTGCTGGCTGATTTGGTTTTATACTGTTCGCTGCTCCTCAGTGGTCTGGTGATGAGGATTTTACTATGAAAATTGGTAATGTTTAACTGTAGCTTTTCTGCAGTTCAGGCTACCTCTCCAAAAGTTGATCCTTTACAGATCAGATTTACAGAAGTTGAATATTTTTAAGTGTGATATTTTGTTACATTTATGCATAAAAAGAATGCATCAGCTCATAAACAAAACAAGAAATATGTCTTGGTGGCTTAATAAAATGCAAAAAGTTACATTAAATTACAAGGCCACTTATTAAAGAGAGAGAAGTCTAACAGAGAGAGAGAGAGAGAGAGAAAACCAGTTAGAAACAAAAAATAAATTGTACTCTTAGATAAGATAGTCTGATAGACATTTGGGTGATTCCACTACATATGCAGAGGTGGAGAAGATAACATTACCACAAATACCATTCCTATAGCTTAGTCTGACCTTCTGGCAGAGGTCACATTTTCTGGACTGTGTTGCCCCACTGAGTTAGTGCAAAACTATATTACCTGCTACTATGTATATGAGATACTAGGCTAGTTTTACACAAAGCCACCTGATAGAGATATAAGGGTTATTCATACTATCCTAAATCAGCAGCAGCATCAACATCATCATTAAAGTGATTGGGGGGGTGTGAATATGCAGATTATCTGCCTTTACTTTGGTTCATGTCAGTGTTCCAGTACACAGGGATTACCAAACACCTCTTAAAAACCAGAAACGAATGATTAAAAACACTTTGTAATAAATTTCATAATAATTAACCCTTTTCCTCATAGAGATCTATAAAATACCTATGTGAGTAGCATAAAACCTAATCAGCCTGCAAGTCCAACTGTTACTCGCAGGCTGATCAGGTTTTTATGCTGTTTGTTGCTCCGTAGTGGTCTGGGCTAGAGGATTTTACAATTAAATTTGGAAAGGTTTAAGTGGGGCTTTCTGCAGATCAGGATATATGTGGTACCTACAAAGGGCGTCAAAATGAGTTTTTATGAGGGAAAAGGTAAAGGACCATCTCTCTTTTTGTCCATTTTCAATCAGCAGTACCACATTGAAATCTCATGATCACTGTTTTTTTCCATACTATTGCTAAAATGGGTAAGAAAAACCGTCAAGTTCCTGAGAAACGTATATCAGTATGATACATGTTTACTAGGTTGCATATAGAGCAGTGGTACTCAGGTGAGCAATTTGAGGCCCTACGGGCCTCTTGTTTGATGTTCACATGGGTCATCAAGGGGTCAGGCCCCACCCCCTCACTTTTACTTATGAATTGGTTATTTCTTAAACTTTGTTTGGGAGACTTTGTAACAGTTCGCTGTTACAATTATTACTTGTGATTTTTTCCTCTTTCACCTGTGTCAAGACTGTCTCTGACATGGTTACAATAACACTGACAAAGCACTATCTTTGGATATTTATTGTCTTCTGTGATACTTGTTGGGATCAATCGTTACTTGTCATCCTCTATCTTCAATAATTTGCTTAAACCACTTAGTAGAAATCAAACTTGGTATGTATGTTACTTGGAAGGCCTTACACACAAAAAAAAATGCTTCTAGAAACTTGATCCATGCAGAACCGGTTGCCAATTAGCACAAATGGTCATTCCATGGCCCTCTACCATGATTTCTTAAAATTAAGTTGATTTCTTTCCAAGGGTGTCAGCTATTTTCCTAATATACTGTATAATAGAAATTTTAAAATTCCTGTCCATTGAAACCAATATTCAATATTCAGAGTGCAATCTTGGATTGCCACAGAAGGGGCCACTGGCCTATGCCATTTCTCAAAAGGGGCCACCTGTATTTGTATTGGGTCATTCTTTTGCTTATGGCATTTTTCAATGCTTTGCCCTGATCTAAAAAAAAAGCTAGACTTGACAGCAGCACTTATCATTTCATTTATATTAACAAACTCAGTTGGGATTATGCTTGGGTGGTCTATGTGGGATACATGGGAAGTTACAACCTCAGGGACGCATGGTTCTGGGCTGAAATTGTTCATTTTATTCAATATTCTTTAAAAAAAAAAATTTCAAAGAAATCAGCTATACACGTCTGCTTTTGTTTTGACATTTTGCATTAGTCATTTGTATAACCAGTGGCAAACATACAACCAATGAAAGCGTACCTAAATATATTGCAGACTGCTCAGATTTACAAATCTATTAAATGTGTAGAGAATTTATAGAAATAACTTCCTGGATGCACAAAGTTACAGTAAATAAACACACTGTTAGCACACTGATTACTTAGAAAGCCTCTATGGCAAAAATGATGCGACACAGGGGCGCGTACATATTTTTTAAGAGGCCATTGAAATATGAAGTAGGACTTTGGTGCCAAAACTCACCCTAGAATAAACTCTGCAATATTAAAATTTGTTTTGCACTAATGATACCCTCTTGTACTCTACTGTAAATACTTACACATTGAAGATCACCTCAAAAATGAGGCTTCCAGATGGTCTGCTAGTTTTCTTATAAAATCTGTAAAGAAACTTAAGAATTCTTTATATCTGAAATTTGAATCTGGTTGCTGCAGAAGTTAATAAAGTAAAATCATATGACCTGAGGTGTTTAAAATAGGCTGATGTTACTCTGGTAAGTGTTCTAGGGCTACCATGGCCTTTTTTTTCGAAATGTGGTTAAGATTTATCTATCAAATGAAATCAAAGTAATTGATATGTTTGCTATTTTGTAAAGATTTAAAACATGGACTTGAAGGTTATATTTATGTTGGTGAAAAAAAATCACACTGTAGATTTTTTTTTTCATCCAATCAAAAGTGAGACTTAATTGATTTCCAGTTTCGTCTTTCACTTTAATTTTGTTAATGAATTTTTCATGTTAATTTTGGACAGCCTAATCCACTGTTGCTCAAGCACTACCCAAACACATTCTTGCTCAGATCTAAGTGCATGAAGTACCCATCTTAAGCAGCAACTCATTTTACACAAAACATGCTCATCAAAACTGTATGAGTAGATCTGTGTCTAATACAAAGTTCCTTTGCCATTTCCTCACATGTAAATCTTTGATCTTTTGCTAATAGTTCTTTATATTTCGCTACATCTTCTGTTATGGTTCCCATTGGTCATGTGGGAGTGAATCTCTCGTCAGTTCTTGAACAAGGCAATCCATCTATATACTGCAGCTTGAATAAAGCAATCCATCTATATGCTGCAGTTTGAACAAGGCAAGCTATCTATGTACTGCAGCTTGAATAAGGCAATCCATCTATATACTGCAGTTTGAAAAAGGCAATCTATAAACTGCAGCTTGAACAAGGCAATCTATCTATATACTGTAGCTTGAAAGCAATCCATCTATATTCTGCAGCTTGAAAAAGGCAGTCTATCTATATACTGCAGCTTGAACAAGGCAATCCATCTAACTACTGCAGCTTATGACAGTTCTTGAACAATGCACACCATCTAACTACTGCAGCTTATGACAGTTCTTGAACAATGCATACCATCTAACTACTGCAGCTTATGAGAGTTATTGAACAATGTACACCATCTAACTACTGCAGCTTATGATAGTTATTGAACAATGCATACCATCTAACTACTGTAGCTTATGACAGCTCTTGAACAATGCACACCATCTAACTACTGTAGCTTATGACAGTTATTGAACAATGCACTCCATCTAACTACTGCAGCTTATGACAGTTCTTGAACAATGCATACCATCTAACTACTGTAGCTTATGACAGTTCTTGAACAATGCACACCATCTAACTACTGCAGCTTTTGACAGCTCTTGAACAATGCATACCATCTAACTACTGCAGCTTTTGACAGCTCTTGAACAATGCATACCATCTAACTACTGTAGCTTTTGACAGCTCTTGAACAATGCATACCATCTAACTTCTGCAGCTTATGACAGTTCTTGAACAATGCATACCATCTAACTACTGCAGCTTTTGACAGCTCTTGAACAATGCATACCATCTAACTACTGTAGCTTTTGACAGCTCTTGAAAAATGCATACCATCTAACTACTGTAGCTTTTGACAGCTCTTGAACAATGCATACCATCTAACTACTGCAGCTTATGACAGTTCTTGAACAATGCATACCATCTAACTATTGTAGCTTTTGACAGCTCTTGAAAAATGCATACCATCTAACTACTGTAGCTTTTGACAGCTCTTGAACAATGCACATCATCTAACTACTGCAGCTTATGACAGTTCTTGAACAATGCATACCATCTAACTACTGTAGCTTTTGACAGCTATTGAACAATGCACACCATCTAACTACTGCATCTTATGACAGTTATTGAACAATGCACACCATCTAACTACTGCAGCTTATGACAGTTCTTGAACAATGCACACCATCTAACTACTGCAGCTTATGACAGTTATTGAACAATGCACACCATCTAACTACTGCAGCTTATGACAGTTTTGAACAATGCATACCATCTAACTACTGCAGCTTTTGATAGTTATTGAACAATGTACACACCATCTAACTACTGCAGCTTTTGACAGTTATTGAACAATGCACACCATCTAACTACTGCAGCTTTTGATAGTTATTGAACAATGCACACCATCTAACTACTGCAGCTTTTGATAGTTATTGAACAATGCACACCATCTAACTACTGCAGCTTATGACAGTTATTGAACAATGCTCAACCATTTAACTACTCCACTTTGACAGTTATTGAACAACGTACACCATCTAACTACTGCAGCTTTTGATAGTTATTGAACAATGTACACCATCTTACTACTGCAGCTTATGACAGTTATTGAACAAATGCACACCATTTAACTACTGCAGGTAATGACAGTTTTTGAACAATGCTCATCATCTAACTACTGCAGCTTTTGATAGTTATTGAACAATGCACACCATCTAACTACTGCAGCTTTTGATAGTTCTTGAACAATGTACACCATCTAACTACTGCAGCTTATGATAGTTCTTGAACAATGCACACCATCTAACTACTGCAGCTTATGATAGTTCTTGAACAATGCACACCATCTAACGACTACTGCAGCTTTTGATAGTTATTGAACAATGCACACCATCTAACTACTGCAGCTTATGACAGTTTTTGAACAATGCACATCATCTAACTACTGCAGCTTTTGATAGTTATTGAACAATGCACACCATCTAACTACTGCAGCTTTTGATAGTTCTTCAACAATGCACACCATCTAACTACTGCAGCTTTTGACAGTTTTTGAACAATGCACACCATCTAACTACTGCAGCTTATGAAGTTCTTGAACAATGTACACCATCTAACTACTGCAGCTTATGATAGTTCTTGAACAATGCACACCATCTAACTACTGCAGCTTATGACAGTTTTTGAACAATGCACACCATCTAACTACTGCAGCTTTTGATAGTTATTGAACAATGCACACCATCTAACTACTGCAGCTTTTGACAGTTTTTGAACAATGCACACCATCTAACTACTGCAGCTTATGACAGTTATTGAACAATGTACACCATCTAACTACTGCAGCTTTTGACAGTTATTGAACAATGCACACCATCTAACTACTGCAGCTTTGACAGTTTTTCAACAATACATAACATCTAACTACTGTAGCTTTTGACAGCTATTGAACAATGCACACCATCTAACTACTGCATCTTATGACAGTTATTGAACAACGTACACCATCTAACTACTGCAGCTTTTGATAGTTATTGAACAATGTACACCATCTTACTACTGCAGCTTATGACAGTTATTGAACAAATGCACACCATCTAACTACTGCAGCTTATGACAGTTATTGAACAATGCACACCATCTAACTACTGCAGCTTTTGACAGTTATTGAACAATGCACACCATCTAACTACTGCAGCTTATGACAGTTATTGAACAATGCATACCATCTAACTACTGTAGCTTTTGACAGCTCTTGAACAATGCACACCATCTAACTACTGCAGCTTTTGATAGTTATTGAACAATGCACACCATCTAACTACTGCAGCTTATGATAGTTATTGAACAATGCACACCATCTAACTACTGCAGCTTTTGACAGTTATTGAACAATGCACACCATCTAACTACTGCAGCTTATGACAGTTATTGAACAATGCACACCATCTAACTACTGCAGCTTATGACAGTTATTGAACAATGCACTACATCAAACTTCTGCAGCTTTTGACAGTTATTGAACAATGCACACCATCTAACTACTGCAGCTTTTGATAGTTATTGAACAATGCACACCATCTAACTACTGCAGCTTTTGATAGTTATTGAACAATGCACACCATCTAACTACTGCAGCTTATGATAGTTATTGAACAATGCACACCATCTACATACTGCAGCTTTTGATAGTTATTGAACAATGCACACCATCTAACTACTGCAGCTTATGACAGTTATTGAACAATGCACACCATCTAACTACTGCAGCTTATGACAGTTATTGAACAATGCACTACATCAAACTTCTGCAGCTTTTGACAGTTATTGAACAATGCACACCATCTAACTACTACAGCTTTTGATAGTTATTGAACAATGCACACCATCTAACTACTGCAGCTTTTGATAGTTCTTGAACAAAGCAACCCATCTTACTACTGCAGCTTTTGACATTCTTTAACATAAATCTAAGAATGAAAGCATTAATAAATTAGATGCATGGTTTTAGAATTTGTACCAGACTGGTATGCACAAAATTAAGTCTGTGTATTAAATGTCAATGATCACAAAAAAGTTAATTATCTGATAATCTGTTCTTGTGAAAGTTCTTGCTCTCAACAACTAATTTTGTATTGAAATATTTCTGTTCATGTATTTCCTTTGTAATATAAAATTGAATTGCAAAATATCCTCACTGCTCTTTTTCCATAAAACTGGCCATGTTATGCCGAGTGACTTCATTCAAAATGACATTATGATGTAACAATATTATTTTGGACATTCAGTTAGTCTCACTTTTTATTGGATGACCCTACTAGATCAAAATATTCATAAACATTGCTGTTTGTGAAATTGGCATGTTTTTAGCTCACCTGAGCATAGCTCAGGGTGAGCTTTTGGGATACTTGATTGTCCGTTGTCCGTCGTCCGTCAACAATTTGATGTTTACACACTAGAGGCCACAATTTTGATCCAATCTTCCTCAAACTTGGTCAGAATGTTTGTCTTGATGATATCTTGAACCCTTTCGAAAATGGGTCAGGTTGGATCAAAAAGTAGGTCAGTAGGTCAAATCATAGAAAAATCTTGTTTACACACTAGAGGCCACAATTTTGATCCAATCTTCCTCAAACTTGGT
>CM037792.1:24305512-24355512 GCA_021229015.1 Solen grandis | reverse complement strand
AATACTATATCAGGGCGGAGATTGGTTTGGATTACGTCAGGGAATAGCAACTTCTTTTCCAAGTCCACCCGCATTTCCCAAGATTTTGAAGTGCTCAGAACTCCTGTCTTCATCAGAGATGGTGTGACGGTCTCTCCCTCTTTCACAAAAGGGATGAAAGATGTCCTCGCTGTTTCCTGTCTTTTCTTCCGTCTTTCAATGTCTAGCCAGTGGGCCAGCTGACGAAGCTCCCTATCATTGCGCCACCTGTATCTGCCCTGCCCTAGTGCAATGTGGCATGATGACAGGATGTGGTCCAGGGTGCCTCTCTTTCCACATAAAGTACAGGATGGGTCTTCTGTAAGCTTCCAGCGGTGCAAGTTAGCCGGTGTAGGAAGAACATAGTAGACACTTCTTAAGAGAAAGCTTATTCGGACGGGTTCCAAACTCCAAATCTGTGTCCAAGTCAACTTTCTTTCTGGCACGTTCCAACGAGTGCTTCTTCCTTGGCTGCCCAGCTGCACCATCTTAGAAGCGCGTGACTCCTCCTCCCCTTTCCTGATGACGTCCTGCACCATTGATCTTTTCTTCTGGTTGTCTGCTGCTGACCAACTGTCTCTACACTGCATTCCCAGTCCTTGTCTCCCAGAGTTGGTTGTACCCACTATATCCTGGTGAGCCAGTCTGCTTTGAGCTTCGTTCACAGCCTGACTCACTGACCACTTCCTCCCTGTCCTAAGCTCAATGCCGGCCCCACTTATGCACTCATCTGGAATCTGGAGAATCCCGAAGAGTCATCAGAAGACGAGCTTTGGCTACCTTAAACTCCTCTACTATTGATGAGATGGGCAGTTTAAGTTTTCCTGCTGAGGAGTACAGCCCAAGCCCAGTGAAACTTGGTGGCAGTCCAAGCCATTTCCTGAGATGTTTGTTGATGACCCTCTCGAGGCCCTCAACTGTTGACGTCGGAACCTCATAGAGCATCAGAGGCCAGATCAGTCTTGGAAGCAGGCCGTTCTGGTACATCCAGGCTTTAAATTTCCCAGGAAGTAGTGTCCTGTCAATCCTCTTCAAGCTTTCATCTACTTGATGTTTCATTCCCTTGATGGCTTCCTTGTCCTTCAAGCTAGCATCAAACCATTTCCCCTCCCCCTTAATGGGGTTGTCCACTATGCTGGGAATTGTTTCACCTTGGATGCTCAGATGAAACTGACTGGTGACACGGCCTTTCTTTATGACATCTTGACTTCCTAGGTTTGAACTGCATTCTTGCCCAAGTAGCTGTTTCTTCTAGGGACGAAAGGATCCACCTTGCCTGGATGTGAGACTCTGTGGTGATAGTGATATCGTCCATGAATCCCCTATTTGAAGGCATGCGGACACCTGTTTCCATCCTTGGCCCTCTCGTCTCTTTTTCGGCAGCTTTCAAGATCAAGTTCATCCCAAGGACAAACAAGATGACGGAAATGGTACAGCCGGTTACTATTCCCCTCTCTACCTTAAGCCACTCTGTGGTAAAGTCTTTGGTGCTGAACCTGAGTTGGAGGTTGCTGTAATAGTTACCCACCAATTTCTTCACCTTTTCTGGTAGGTGGTAATGGTTAAGAGCATAATGAATAACTTCATGTGGTATGGACCCATAGGCGTTTGCTAAGTCCAACCAAACCACTGTAAGGTCTTTCTTTTGTATCTGTGCCTCTCTGATGAGTTGGGTGATTGCAGCCGTGTGTTCCAGGCAACCAGAGAATCCTGCAACCCCCCCTTTCTGGACAGAGGTGTTAATGTACTTGTTTGCTGTAGCAAATGCACCAATCCTACTGGCTAGCACAGAGAAAAAGATTTTTCCTTCCACACTCAGCAAGGAGATGGTCCTAAACTGTTGTATGGTTTCTGATTTCTTCTCCTTTGGTGTTAGACAGCCTTCGGCCACTTGCCACACCTCTGGTATTATTCCTTTCCTCCACACCACTCTCATCAGAAGCCACAGTCGTCTCAGTAGTCACGGACAGTTCTTGTATACCTTGTATGGGATACCACTGGGTCCTGGGGCTGAGCCTGCTCTAGCTTTTCTCACAACCTCATTTACTTCCTTCCAGGTTGGTTCCTTCTCATCGAATGGTGACGATGGCGCTTCAGCTACTGGGATTCTTGAACACTCGCCTAGCACATGATTCTTGTCAGGGTCACCATAAGTATTTTTGAGGAACTCCTCTGTTTCTTCCTTTGAGCTAGTCAAGTGTCCATCTTTATCCTCACTCAGCAGTTCTGACGCAAACTTGTAAGGATTGCGGATGAATTCAGCCCGCCTCTTTTCTCTCAGTTTTCTACGTTCTCGAAGTCTCTCTCCCTTCCTAAGCTGTTTCAGCTTTTCCCGTAGGATGTCTCTCAATGTAATCAGACCTTGCTTTTCCTCATCCTCGGACTTCTTAAACTGCTTACGTAGAGATTTTAACTCACTCCTAAGACGTCTGATTTCTTGTTCCCTTCTGTTTGGTCTACCTGGCCTCTTTACAGCTGGCCTAACCAGGAGACCAAACCTCTCCCTAGCAATTGTGTATGTGATTGCCGGAAGAGCACGGAGTTTGCGTTCCAAACTGCCTTGCAAGGCATCTCTAAGGATGATGTCCAAGTCCTCATCCAACTTCTTCCAGGCTTTTTTGTCACTTTGCTTTGGCCACATCACCTGTTCTTTCCTGCCTTCTGTTGGTTGCTGCTTATCAGTCTCTTTCTCTTTCTGGAGATTGGACCTAGGCTGTTGTGTGGCTGGTTCTTCATCGTCTGAAATTGGATCCAGGTGCAGGAGATCCATGAGTGCTGAAATGTTGTCCTCACCAGATTCATCAACCACCTGGAGATCGTCAGTACTGTGGTTAGCAACCGGCCTGACATTCCCCTGCGTCTCATCAGATATACTATCTGTGCGCTGTAGTAGCTGCTTCTGATGACCACACTTCATCCTTGACTGATGGATCCTCAGTCCTTTCACGTTCTTGCAGACTTTGCCACAGTGGCATACTGCCTCAGGTTGTGTTTTCATTCCAGTCAGAGTCCTTTGTACGAGTCCAGTCGATACCGGTTGATCCATCTGAATGAGCCCTTCATCCTCCCCCCCTCAAAAGTAATAATACCAGAGTAAAAGAAATTTTTCAAAAATATACTTTTTGTCTATTGTATGACGTCATAACCACGTGACTTGAGATAAAGTCCTTCGGGAAATAGAAAGCAGACCTCTTGGCCGATATGCTGTCTAATTTTCATGCTTCTAACGCATTAGGTGCCCTTGTAACATTAAAATAAAATTTTAGGACCTAAGTTCGAAACTCGGTTTTGCCATTAAATCTCAATCTTGTCAAATTTGGAAATTTGAATGCCAAGGTGCACATCTACATTTTAAAATACATCTACTGTGAAAGTATCAAGAAAATCGAACCAGAATTGAAGGCTCTAGAGCGCGAACAAACTTTTGAAGCTGACGTCATTTGACATCATTGAAAATTGAAAACACCTGATTTTAAAAACTTATACTTTTTTGTCGAAGCATTTTAATTTTCATGTTGCTTGGCCATTGGCAACATATATAAATTAACTCTTGAATTAGGTTGGAAGAAGAAGAATAATAATAAGAAGAAAAAAAATAAACATAAACTCTTACGTTTTCCGCAGGTTGCGGAAAGCCGTAATAACAAACCCTATACGTTTTCCGCAGGTTGTGGAAAGCCGTAATTAAGTTTCTGCAGTATATACGGCATTATCATGTAGTTTTGATATTATTTTGATTATTTAATGACGTTAAAACAAGATTTTTTATCAGTAAACAACAAATTAAATCATATAAAAAAGTGTCTACAGAAAGCACATGTTAATTTGTATTTATTATGATAAAAACTAATATATTAAACAAGAATTTATCTTTGTCTCTTAATCATTTATTCTTCATTTATAGATAGGAAACAAGGTTGACAAAACTTAAAAGCCCGCAAGATACGTATGGTATCATGACCACTGTATCGCGATACGTATCGTATCGTTGGGTAAGCGTATCGTTACACCCTTACAACATATCCCATCAAAAACATGTAAAATTAAAGATAAGAATCCTTGGATAACTAAAGAAATAAAAACTTTGATAAGGAGGAGAGACAGAGCTTACAAAAAGAAAAAGAAATCAAACCATCGCTCTGACATTAAAAGATTTAAAGAAATAAAACAGATGGTACAAAGAAAATCCAGACAATCATATTGGAGATATATTGAAGACATCATCACACCTGAGGACACAAATGACAACCTTAGTGTCACAGATGAAAAGAAGCTAGACTTATAATGTTTTCTAAAGTAGTTAACAACATGGTTCCGATTAAAAAAGAAAATTATCTTCAAAAGCCAAATAGACATTAAAGACATACTAACAGCCATGCTTACGCGCAACAAACCGCTACTAACGATTGTAGAAGATGGTCATTTTCCGTTAACACCACCAAAGACTGGAACAAACTGCCGCCGGATATAGCCTCATCCGAGTCACTCGAGATATTCAAAACTCGAGTGTCATCACTCACATACTCACTAATCATTGTTTTTACCCTGTTTTTAACCATGTGCGTTCTTGCCAGTATATTCAATATGTTAAATGTGGGCAGTAAACGGAAGAAGAAGAAGAAGACATATTGCTTGTGTGATGGTCTAACAAGTTTTCGGGGTACTAACGAGATCGATCCATATTTGCATATCAAATATCATTAAAATTTTCATTTAATTAGAATAAAGGGGTGCAACAATAAATTTTGTCACTCCCTGTACACATTTGCGATCTTAAATTCATCTCGATCAAAACAGAGCAGCATTCATTCCAATGTAGGTCAACGGTGATGACATAAAAATTTACTAACAAGTTTTCGGGGTATTTTCAAATTAAGCTCAACATACTCTGTTAGTTAAATACGCATCACAATTCCATTTCAGGGAATTAATGCTGTTATGATTTGATATTTGTAGAGCCTTTATTTCGTCTGAGATGCTGATTTTGTTATTTTTTTTCTGATTAGCATCCACAGTCGAAAAAATTTGCAACTTTATCCGGGAAAACTGCTGATCTTACACCCACCCCCTTCGACGATCGTTTTTTTCATTTTAAACTTAATGACAGTTACCATTGATTACACATATGGATAATTGAAACATTTTTACACATATTCATCACAAAACATATACTTTACACGCCTTAAAAAGCTTCTCGCACAAGCTATTTTCCAACCCCTTAAAATTCATACCAAATATCCACCATTTTTTTTATTCAAATTAAGCCATCATGTGACTTATTATCCGGGTAATTGATAACATTCAGTTTGCTGTCTGCGCAAAATACTAAACCTGTAAGTTGTATTAACTTAAATAAAAAATATAAATGGATTTTTGTTTGAAAATATGTCAATTTAAATAATTCAGATGAGTTTGATCTACAAAATAGCTAATCAAATACGAGTTCAAGATTTTAATGAAATGGGCGTGCATCTTAAAATTTACACAAGAAGTCACATGATGTCTTAATTTGAATATTAGAGCATGGTTGACATTTGTTTTGATCATATGGGACAGCGAAAACAACTCGTCATATCACGTTCTCACGCGCAAACGGTGTAAAAGTAAAATACCCCGAAAACTTGTTATACCCCGAAAACTGGTAGTCAACCATGCGATGTTGACTTGAATATAGTGAGGAGTGCTACTCATCGCCTTAACGCGAAAACAGATGATAAAGTAATTTACGTCGGAGTACAGCTCTTCTGCGATTCTTGATGACATAATTATGTGTACAGTAAATCAGTACTGACCTTTTTTGTCACGCTTTGATTTTGGCATTTTGGTAAAATAATGTAGAAGTTTTCCTAACGTCCGAGTCTTTCCGGAAGCACGTTTTTCTTCAAAACAGGAAGTGGATAAATATCTATAGGCACGACCCTCATGTGGATAATTGTAATTAAACGACACGAACTTCGTGCGGATAGAGTTGCGGATTCGCACGAACTGTTGCTATCTTCTTTTTTTTTATGTTACTGTTTAAAATAAGGTCTGTGGTAGAAGAAGTCAGAGAAATGTGAAAATGTAAAGTATTGTTGCACGGAAGAACTTCTTTCTTCACCACAAAATACCTAAATGTAACTACTATTGTTTAATAAAAATAAGTTTGCATGTTTAGTTCCTAACAAACAAGATAAACATTTTAACAGACACGTTATTGACGGTAAAGAATGGATCCCTTGGGTCAAGCCATTATTTATAAGAGAAAAAAAAACACTACTAAATCCATTTTCGTTGTTAACTAGAGCTGTATTATTGAATAATAGTTATAGAATAAGGTAATGAGTGTTGCACTTGCAATTACGTATTTAAATTATTATCATGATTTTGAAATATTTCTCAGAAATGCTGTAACAAAATTTTCCCATTCTTTAACAAAATCACATGATACCGCTTTGCTTCCAACGGACGCAACTACACAACGCTTTTTCCTTCTTTTTTTTTTTTTGAACAGGGTTGCTCGCACGCATTCTGCATTTAGGTTTCGTCTTTATGTAAGCTCTGGTTGCCCATTGCTCCAGTGGGTAAGCTAGTGATGTTAGCCATACAGGCGTTGTCAGGGAGGGTTCGATTTTCAACCAATCAAGTGTAGGTATGCAAATGAAGCCAGAGTAAATGCAATGCTGTCATTAGTTTGTATAATTTATTTTTAGGCTATTTAGGATATTCCAATTTAAAATTGTATATCTCTTTCTACTTGATATAACAGGCTCTTTTTTCAGTTTTAAAGCCCCAGTGCGTTATAGCTGGGAAAAATATATTTTTCAAAGTTTCTGATTAGCAAATTCTCAAATGATGTTTGATGAACCTCTTAATGTTTAATTTAGCCCACATAATGAAATATTCGGCCGGAAGTCTTAGTTGTTCAGACAGGGCAAAATAGTGAGAAAGATGGGCGGAGCTTGTTCCGAAACACACTGTTCAGTAAAATCACGGATGTCTCGGTGTCCATGGGGTGTTTCTGAAGTTCATTGACTTTTTTCTATAGACTGAATAAATACTGGTACACGGTAGTAGAGGAGATAGGAAGAAAATCCATGAACTTCTGAAAAATCCTTTGTATGTTAATTTTATGCTGCCATTGTTCTGAGCTAAATATAGAACGAGACAGTCACAATTTGCATTTTTTCTTATAGAATCTTTCCTGTAAATTAGGCATTTCTCAAGGTTTTTCAGTGATGAAATCAAAACTGAATTATATATGTTGTAAGAGCATTCGGATTTAGGTCTAACATCTATAAGATACTGGGACTTTAACATGAAAGGTAACACAGTAATGAAAATTTTACACTTCCATATCAATTAAGGAATGCCGCTTTGGCAATATGATTTAAAACAACTAAATAAGAAGCAGGCGTATGTCTATTTTAGACCCCTAAAAGTGGACTCGGTCTTCAGGGGAGGTAACAACTGCGGTTAACAATAATCGGATATACGCGATTTATGATTTTTCTGTTTTGCTTGGTTACATATGAATTAATTATCTTTTCTTTAAAAAGTTTTTTTCAGTTTGTAAATTAAATCCGTTTTGTCATATAGTCTGCATAATACCTCCCATGATCTTGGTGTTTATAAACATTTTTGCTTACATTTCCAACTTTATAGTTTTAATCTGTTTTACATGTTACAAATGACAATTATTTAGCTACGCCGAATATCTTTTTTAAAGATATTTCTTGTTTCTTTATCAAGTGAATGTGTATAAAGTAAAATCGAAAAAAAAACTAACATAAGTTAAATAATGATCGAAAGTTTGTTGTTTTAGATTTGTTTCCACATGCTGAGTGGATAAGTCTGTCATTTTTAGGCTCCCGAAATCTGTGATCGGGGGAACATTGTTTTTGCCCTTGCTGAATATTTTGGCAGGTTAACTCAATTCTTGACTGACTGCTGCTTAAGAAATCTTCTAAACAATTAAATTCAAATGAAATTTCAACAAACTATTCATCCATGTACTAATTACACTGCAAATACTTAAAAGCAAAAATGATAATTTATGAATTAAAAGAAAAATGTCTGTCTGCACTATGCAAGGATAATTCGCCACTTGGTGATACAAGACCGCTGAACTCACCACTGGGTCATCCGTAAAGCATTGCAAACCATCAAATAAAAATTCACGAATTCTAACGAAGAACATCTTAGAGATTAATCAGTCTCGAGTCAATATTGCAAGACAATAAGCATGCCAACAATTAAGTGCATATATGTGTTCACTGAATGCAGAGTTTTGTTATATATTACATTTTATATTGCATGTCTACTCATTTTACATATTCATATTTTTATAGGTGTCAACGCTGTGCAGTCATTCTATACAGTATTGTATTTCCATAATTGCACTGTCAGTAATGTAATTTCTTTATCATACACCCGAAAACGAAGATTTGAAGGGTAAATAGACGTCATCCTTTTGATTGATCCGTCCGTCTGTTGGTTGGTCCGCATAATCTTGTGTACCATCTACAGGCCATATTTCTCATTTGATCTTAATAAAATTTTGTCAGTATGTTCACTTTGATTAATTCTAGGCCTACTTCAATCACAGTAACTTAGATTAAAAAACTAAGTCACAAGATCAAATAATTAGTTCAAACATATTAATCAGTCAGATACTTTAACAGAGCAAATCACAAATATGTACAGAATAGAAAACTTTGTGTAATCGCGAAGAAACAAGCGCACGATTCCAGAACCGCGCGCAGGCCGCGGGTCGCCACACGACGGCGTCGTTGGGGCCGGACAAGACCACCCTGCACGCGTTGGGCGTTTTCCAGAATCCCAAGATATTCGTGGTCCAGTGGTAACGTATGCGATTACGGATCCGAAGGTTGTGGGTTCGAACCCCGTTGGAGGCAAGAACTCTTCATGACCTCCCCGGGCGCAAAGTACTGGTTCAACCCAGGAACCGTCGAGAGGGGCTAGTATAAGTTGTAAGAACTTGTTTCCCAATCGACGTAAAATAAATAAGTTTAAACTTTAAACCAAGATATTCCAGGTCCGGTTGGTAGAGATCTCCGAAACCTTTTTCGTGGGCGACCTGAGAAACTCGAAAGCCCGATTTCGTATTTCCCGAGAGTCTTCTTTGTATTTCTTGTACGCGGCGGCCGCTCGATTTCTTCGGCTTTCCTTTTTTTGCAGCCGTTCCGCCCGCTCGCGCTCTTCTTCTACTTGGGCGGCCACTCGGCGGCACTACTCTTCTACACTTTTGGATTCCAGCAGCTCTTGCAGGCGTCTCCCGCGGCCAGCCGTAGATAACGTGGATATCTCTCAGCCTCGCACGATCTCCGGCATAGCCAACAGGCGGTATCTGGGTTTTTCTACCCCAGTTTTCTGGCATTTGGCCGTTCTCCACGCCCACGACACCCGATGTGTCTCCGGAAGAAGCTTGACTAAATCGGGGGCGTTCGGATGCAGCTGGGTCGGCCTTTTGCTTGCGGCCAGTATGGCATAGGCGTCCGCGTCTTTTGCATAGCACTGGAGGGGCGCCAGCAGGATGCCCTCTTCTAGGAGCCGCAGGATATCCACCCTAAAGATGGGGCAAGCTCGAAACCCGAAATCGGCCGCCGCCCACTCTACGGCCCTTTCCCAGCGAGCGTCGTCGTCGGCGGGTCGTATCCAAACCCCGGCGACTCTCCCGGTCTTGGTGTGCGCGTAACAGGCGGCGAAGATCGTTTTTTTGCGGCCGGTCCGCGAGCACCAGGCATCTGTCGAGGTTTGCCGCCAGGTTTGTCCACTGCCTCGCGCGCGTCTGCACGACAAACAGCGTGCCGTCCTCCGGAGACACAAGCTCGAGGGCTTCTCCCACCACTTTCGTCGCCGTTTCGGAAAACAGCGCTTCTCCACGGCAGGCGTACAGCGACACCTCGTTCTCGTGCACCCCCTCGCCTGGACTTTTGGATGCAAGAAAGTTTTTCGGAGGTGGGTGTTCACAGGCAGTCGGCGTAGTCCGCCAGATAGCCCCCGATCTTCTCGAGCACCTCGCCCGCTTCGAAGTTCGACACCACTTTGTTGTAGAGCGGGTTGTCTGGACCCACGTGCAGACGTTTTTGCCCACGCTGTCCGTGTTGGCCAGGATCGTGGGCGTGTTTTCTCGCATGGCCTCCGCTAGACAGCCCTGCTCGCGGAATCCGTACCTTTCGACGAGGTGGGCCACTAGAGCCTCTCGGTCGAGCGCCCCCGAAAAGTCCTGCGTATAGTCGATGCAGTAGATCCCGTAGGCGTTTGCGGCCAGCTTGGCCTCGAATGCCGGTAGGGCGGCTCTACGCCGGGGTTCGCTTCTAGCCATCTGTTTCTGGCCTTGCGCTGCGTGTCTCTCTCTACTCTCGATATGGTTTCCTGGACCACGCCTCCTCGCCCACCGCGGAGCTCGGCCGTGTCAACCGGCGTCTATCGTTTCACGCATCGCTATCGCGATTTTGCCGACCACGTTTTTGGTGGACCCTGCCGTGCCCGTTCTACAAGACAGGTGCCCGCGGTGGACGACGCAGTCCTCTCTCCCAAGATACGCAGACGTAGATGTCGTCGACGATGGCCGGGAGGCCCTCTAGCGGTTGCAGGTGGGTGGGGCCGCTGTTGCCTTCCAGGTAGTCGACGCCCGAGATGTCCGGCACGAGGTTGCCTTCGTAGGCGTTTTCGAGGAGCAGGTGCTTGGCCACGTTTTTCTCGCATCGTATGCCCAAAGAGCGGAAGTTTGACTCGATATCCATGTTGCCTCGACTGTTTGTTCGGTCCCGATTGGTACTACATTTCTCCAATTGGAAAGTTGCCTCGACTGTTTGTTCGGCTTCGATTTCTATTGGGGCAACATTGTCCAAGTGGGTGGATGTCCGGTGCGAGCCACTGGCTGGTTTTCGAAAAAAGGGGTAAAAAAGTTGCCCCAATTTGGGGTTGCTCCGGTAAAAAAGTGGTCCAGAACCTCCACTCTGTATACTACTACTTAAGTGTAATTTCTTTAATAATTATAGTTGTTTGTGATTTCGTTGCGACATATCAAGGAAACAACAAATACTCTCGCGGTTAAATTCAGCAGTCATACTTGATATACAGACAAGTGCTGAAAATTATTTATCATCCATCGTTTCATCATAATACATACTAACTGTTGTCGGGCCTTTGTCGGTATATCACTGATGATGGTAAAAGCAGGGACCCTGGTAACAGTGATTTATGACACTGCAATACAGATTCACACTTGGTCTGGTTTTCGAGATTGCTTATCTTTTAAGGATGTATAAGATTAACTATGCAAAGAGGTCTGATCCCCGATATTTGATAAAAACTTTTGATAAATAAATGATGATAAAATCAAACTTGCTGTTGTCGTTGTTGTGGGATGGAATAGGGTTAGATTACTATAACCATTGATGTTTAATTCTTATCTTTATTTGTGCCACGATTTTAAATTTAACATAAAGTGCCATATGTTCATACTTACCCGTCAATAAACAACTTATAGTTTCAATACCGGGGGATATTGTTCATGACAAAACGTATTTTGAGATATTATTAGACAGCATTGTTTTTGTAAGAGAGGAATTTGTGAAAACTAAGACACGGGAGCTTACAGTCAACCCGTCCGGCAACTGTTTCCCTCGCGTTTTCAGTTTTATTTTGTGAAGACTGCGGCGTCATAATTCAGGAATTCAGTTCTTAAAGTAGTTAAAATGATAACAAATCATAAAAAATCATTACTTTATTGTGTTTATAGATCTTTGTCATAAATAAATAAATAAATAAATAAACCCACTAAAATCCGAGAAAATCAATCTCAATACAGTTAATACTTCGTTTTGAGAATGATTAACTTATTTTAGAAAAAGTAATTCCAAGAAAATGTTTCCTTCTAAATAAACTCATTCACTATTGATTTCGATCAGTAACAGGGTCCAACTGCTGTATAAATGTAATACTCCTCTCTTGAAATATCCCTCTCTTTCTTTATTAAAACATGCATTTATAAACAAAATTTAATTGTGTGAGGTTACGTTGGTAAAAACGGAAATAACTTTTCAAAAGTGTAGACTTATCGCCCCCCCCCCCCCCCCCCCCTAAAAAAAGAAGTTAAAATATACAATGTAAATTGATAATCAAACCCACAAAAAGTGCATGGCATTTTATGTGAATGTTGGGTATGGTGCCACGGCCAAGATTTAGTGTATATATTCTTTCTAAAATGCCTTTATCTAGTCTCAATATCCATCTTAACAACAGCTTTAACAAAATAAAAAAGTCTAGTAAATTTGAAGCTAACATAAAAAAAATCAAAATCAGCTATTTTTTTCGGCAAAATTTCGGATTGAAATATCTTCATATCAGTGCGACAAAAATGTTAAACACTTATATATGTTAGATCTAACATTTTTCCTTTTTTTTTTTCTTATAAAGATGCGTAAGTATTTTTTTTCTTTTTCTTATTGGTCAGTTTGCGGTTTTTATAAAATTGCACATCAACCTGCGAAATCCGCCAATTTGTGACAATTGGATCTCGGGATGATTACACGCCATTTCTTGATACACCCGTTAATTTTAACCCCGGTTTACCGCCTAATAATTGAAAATAAAGTGAGAAAACAAACGAGAAATGATTATATTGTGTGTATGGACTATAATTATCACCATATTCAGCGTTAAAAAGTAAGGGACAGCGGATACATAATAATAAATTTGACTAGATTTGCATACTGCAAATGCAACGGTTTTCGTGATGATCAACAGTTTCAAACCTGATCAGCCAAGTTAAAATACCAGAAAAACAACAAAATGCAAAACGTTTATATATCTTAGTTTTTTCCTTCATTGGTGAATTCAGCTTTGACCAAGACTTAAAAGCATCTCGAATGGAATGAGATCTTCCACTGAGCCAGGCCCCCATCCGCTGTGATCAGACCTGTTAATTGCTGATCATCACTGCAGGGAGTCTTTAGCCAATATAGTAGCTATATGGTAAAACCTCTGATGGGTTGATGCATAACTAAATTACCTGCTACTATGGAAGCGAGATAGTAGGCTAGTTTTACACATACATTCATGACCTGTTACAGCTAGCAGAGCCTGCATCTATTTATAGAACATAGATAACAAGTGAAGTGCTCATTCTGTCAAATTTTCTCTGTTTTTATTCTGTGTCATGTATTTAAATTCTCTATAAATTCATCAATTCTCAACAGATTTTCAAAATTCTTTTTTTGTTGACGAGGTAAGACATTCTTTTTTCCAATGATGACAAAATATATCACACATTTAAACTTTAAAGGCTTTAAAATCAATTCAAAGTTTGACCAAACTTCATACTGCCACCAAACAACCAAATCAACCCCGATCTGAAAAAACTAAAATTCTTCAAAAAGTACTCTTTAGAGGCTTTTGATTTTACCCATATTCTTTCGATAAAATATTTTTAGATTTTGGGATATTTAAGGTCAAAGAAAAAACCAATAATCACAATATGACCTTGACCTTTGCATTTTTTGAAAATTTGAAACTGTGAAGTCCCTGGAAACAACAAACAATATAATCTGTGAAAATTTCATAAAGATTGCTTCAAAAATAATGACAGAATCCTCCAAAAACTAAAAAAATGCCTATTCTCGAAAATTTGTTTCCTCCATATTTTAGTGCACTTTAAAGATCTTCGGAATCAATTTCAAAAAACAGAATGAGCGTATCTAATCTCTAACAAAAATGGGCATGTTTTTCGTGGACACACCCTAATTTGCCAGTTTTTTCAAAGATTCAAACATTCAACCTCTTCTAGCTCAAAAGTTTCAAAGATATGGATATTGCCACTCATCATATTTTAACGGGCAGTTGACAGAGAACAGAATGCAAAAAACTGCATACAAATAAAATGTCAAATGACAGAGTTATCGGCAATTATATGTTTTGATGCTAAACGCCACCTAGCGGCAAAACTTAGTACTAAAATGAAAAACAAACTTAGTGGTGCACAACTTCAGATACATGTGAGTATGCATGGAAATTTTCATATTTGTAGCACTTCTAATCATGTCGCAACAGCGGCCACAAAAAAAGTGCAAAGAATAATAATAATGGAAAAAAAAAAAAGGGAAAAAGAAACACAAGAAGAACAGTAGGTTTTCGCGGCTGCGTTGCAGTCCACGAAAACCTAAAAATGGCGCAGATAAGTCAATCTCATTCTCGCGAGACAACAAGTTTTTCGATCAACCAGAGAGTTCAAGACCCTAATATTAAAAGACCCTGATCTAATCAGGGCTTCTCTATAAAATGCTGAGAGACCCTGTTTAGATCTAATACGCGGATGCAGCTATTTGTCTCGGGGTTGGGGTGGGGGGCGACAGGGATAATTAACATATGCCTATTTCAAGTTATGAAATTCACCATACGAGTGTGTGTGTGTGTGTGTGTGTATGTAAGGGGGGAGACCGTGATTTCATGTTAAAACACAAGATTACGTTAAATTAATCCCCCCCCCCCCCCTTTCATACATATTTTAAGCATGACAGCCAAATCCCAGGGGAGGTCATGCCCCTTTTCCCCATTCTTATAGCCAAATCTCGGGGCGTGTGTGTGTGTGTGTGGGGGGGGGGGGGGGTCCGGATCTACATTTTTTTCTTTGCTTATATAAGTCTACATCTCCTAAATTTAACGACAGATAGAGGTCTACGTTTCAAAAAGCTGGTAAATAACTTGCCAGCGTTATTATAATGTATTATTATGCAACAATTTTACTTTCTTTTCTTACGCCGAATATCTTTTTAAAGATATTTCGAATCAGGGACCTATTCATGTGTATATGGAGTCCCTTATGCAACGCCATAGCTGCCTTAACATTAGCCGATGCATTATTTCATGATAGTTCACAATGACGGTTCGTGCAAATCGAGGTAATTGTTGCTCAAAAATAAATATGTCCTTTCACAAATACATATCCCCATTGGCATTATACAATGATCAGTTTACATTTTATGATGCTCACATGACATTACAGGTTGACTATTGTTAATGCTATGATGGTCATTCGTCAATTTTGTGATGTTCATTTAGTATTCTCTGATGATCGAGACCTGTATGATGCACACATACCACTTCATGCTGTTCATGATAAGTATACGAAGATCATCTATCATTTTATTAGGCTAACGTAGAATAAAATGATAATATTTTAGTATTATTTGATGCTATTTTATCATCATAAGTTGCTATTTTAGTGTTATATGATGCTATTTTATTATTATATGATGCTATATTAGTATTAGATGATGCTATTTAAGTTTTATATGATGCTATTTTAGTATTATATGATGCTATTTTAGTATTATGTGATTTTTTTGGTTATTGTGTAATATGATGCTAATTATTTAAAAAATGGTTTTTTTTTTATATTTATAGAGTAAACGATGCTAGTCTTTTCTAGCCAAAAACCAAAAGGAAAATTCATATATTTTGTCACTGCCTAATAATATTTCATTTGTATCTCACATTTCTTTTTTTCTCCCTCTCTATCTTTTAACGATTAACAGTGATAAGATGCCATGTAATAACCGATGTGATCTTGGTTTGTCAGATATAATGCCCCTATGGATATTTAATCTTTGCGATTTTGATCATGTTTGTTTTAGTTAAAAATCTCTTCGATAGTATTTCGGTAATTTTGGGACATTTGTCTACATGATACAGATATAGTGCAGCCTCATCGCATGGTAGATATGTGGCATGATGCAGTCACATTCTTTTTTTCTTTTCTTTTTTTTCTTTTATTGTAGTGGCTAGAAAGCATTTTTTGATTATTATGGTCATATTTAGACCTTTTCTTTGCTGAAGAGATAACAAAGGAAGAGACAGTACTTGGATACAAGGGAGTCCAGATGCGATACCCTAGCTCTTTGCGAACAGATCCCTTGGTTTCTTTACCCTGTGTATAGCACCGATACACGGGAGACAAGTTCCTGGGTAGAACCAGTACTGATCGAGTACCCTGATTTCATACGAGGGGTGTTCATTTAATAATGAAAACAGTCTTGTAAATACGAAACCTAGTCAGGTATATTAATGAAACTACAGCAGCACAAAAAAACCAGAGTAACATTTTTGGCGCCAAAGATAATGACGTCGTCAGGACGTCGTGTACTGATGACGTCATCAACATCAAAATGGACGCCAGCAGAGAAAACCAAGATTTTACATATTTACAAGGCTGCAACTTGGAGAAAAATTGAAGCAAATTCATGCTGATTTATTTACTGTATATACAGACTTAGCTGTACCATATAACACATGTGCCAGGTGGGTAAGAGAATTTAAATATGGTAGAAAGCTGCTTACTGATAAGCCACGTCCAGGAGCACCAAAATCGAAGGTGAACGAGACCTTAGTCGCGAATGTAAAAAATCAGGTAGACAATGATCCCAATGTTTCTCTCCGTGAAATAAGTTCCGACTTAGATGTTTCGATCGGTACAGTCCACAAAGTGATTCATGAAGAATTGGGACTAAGAAAGATGGGGTACCCCATGTGTTGACTCCAGAACAGAAGAAAAATAGTGTTAGTTGTGCCAAGCAACTTTTGGACATGTTCGAGCCTAATGGACCTAAAAGGATATCAGACATAGTCACTGGAGATGAAACTTGGATATACTTCTATGGGATCCCAAACAAACGCTCTAACATGATGTGGCTGACAAAAGATGACCCCAGACCCGTGGTCTGTAAGTAGTATAGGCGCCGGTTTAGCGTCAAACAAAGATGACGTAATAGGCGGCCATTTTGTTTCTATTAATAGTAACTCATTTGCATATTAGCGTTTAAGGGTAGTGCGCAGGTGCGACGGACATATGTACCTACCTCACATCTGTGAGGCTTTTCAAAATTCGACCTATTTCGGCATTCAAATTCATCTTTAAGGAGTTTGGGTCACACTTCGGGGTCCGAAGCATAAAACTGTAGACGGACCCTCATTAAGCATCTTATAAACAAAAAACAAACGAATTGAATCAGTATTGATAACCCATACCGCCCACAGGGCCGGGCAGGCAGACGGACCCTAATAAAACAAGTTACCAGTCAGTCAGTCAGTCAGTCGAATTGAATCAATCTGTATCTGACCGTCGTCGACTCAACATTTGAATGTTACAGAGCGCCTTATATTATTCATAAAGGTTTTTCTGATTCCTGTACGCGGAGTGCTCACTGCAAGCATTGCGTTTGCTGGAGCTACTAAACTGCAGGAAAAAGGAATACCTGTTCGTGGAGGTTCGCTGCAAGTATTGCGTTTGTTGGGAACTACTAAACAATAGGGTTCGATAGGGCAAGTTATCCACATAGTTGTTGAGCAGGGTTAGGCTCAACTAATTCTATATTTATCGAAGTGATAGGAAATCACGCCTGTTATTATATATTAATTTTAACTGATTCGACTACTACATTTAATAATAGAAATCATTTGCTTATACACATATTTTGTAATATTTAATTTAGCGTTTAAGGGTAGTGCGCAGGTGCGACGGACATATTGCCAATATGGTCGCCGCACCTGCGCACTACCCTTAAACGCTTATATGCAAATGAGTTACTATTAATAGAAACAAAATGGCCGCCTATTACGTCATCTTTGTTTGACGCTAAACCGGCGCCTGTACTACTTCTGTAAACCTGGTTTTCAGAGTCGGAAGAGGCTTTTTACAATTTATTTTCAACCATGAAGGGCCAGTAGCTGTAGATGTGCTACCAGAAAAATCAACCATGACTGGAAGATATTACCGAGAAAGTGTGCTCCCGCAAGTGGTTTCTAAAATAAATGACAGTCGCCCCATTACAGGAACCTCCAGAATCAAGATTTTGCATGACAATGCCAGTGCCCATAAAACAGGGGCCGTCACTCAGTACCTATCAGAGAACCATATTTCTACTCTTCCCCATCCTGCCTACAGTCCTGACTTGGCCCCACGTGACTTCTGGTTATTTCCTAAAGTAAAGGAACTTTTAGCAGGAAACAAATATACCCGTGCCCAAGACTTGTCAAAAGTGGTAAATGCAGAGTTACGGGGTATACCTAGAGAAGAGTACCGGACAGTTTTCGATAAATGGCGCAGACGGCTACAATTGTGTATAAAGAGAGAGGAGGAGAGTACTTTTAGGGACTGTGAAAAGATAATCAAAATCGCTTAATAAACACCAGAGATAACTAGAACCGCAAGCGGTATCTTGGTTTTCGCTTTTAACCTAATCAACTTGAACACTTTATTTCAACTCAGCCACAATTTTCAATATGAAACAGAACGAAAAGGTTTTTGAAGACCTACTCTCATTTGCACAGTTTTTTTTTGTTGCAATGTTAGAACATTCAAACTCTTCTAGCGCAAATATTTTCCCATACCCTATCATCACATCACATCACATTCTGTGGTGCTGTCAACAAGGAACAAAATGCTGAAAACCGCATTTCAATTAGACTTTAATATTTTGAGTTATAGGCAAAAGAGTGATTTCAAGCTAAGCGCCCCCTAGCGGCAAAATGAGAAAAAAAATGATAAAAAATTTACAATTAGGTACCTAGAAATGCAGCAAATAGTTCAAACAAGTATATAAGTCGCACTAATCGAACATTCTTTTTCTTATATATCACAATTTTAAGCATAAAAACTGAATAACCATTATTCCAAAAAAGGATCAAACTTTGGATTGCCGTAAAATGAAAAGATCAAGTCCGATCTTCAAAAACTAAACATTATACGAAAGAACTATTTAGAACTAAAACTTTTGTTCATATACTCTCAATGAAATATTTTTAGATTTGGAGCACTTTGGGGCCGAATAAAAACACAATTATCGTAATATGACCTTGACCTTTTCAATGTTTTTTAACTTTTTAATTGTGAGGCCTTTTCAAACATAACCATACATAACTTGTGAAAATTTCATGAAGAATGAACAGAAAATAAAGACAGGAGCGACAAAAAAACATGTTTTTGAAATTTTAATTTTTCCTAAAATTTAGTGAAGTTTGACCTTTTCTAGAGGACAAACCATGCATTTCTTAAATTCGCCACCCCAAATATTTTGTGCGTATATGTCTTGCAAATCATTTGCAGCAAACAGAATTCTTCTATCTGATTTCTAACAAAAATGGATAGGTTTTTCGTAGACCTACCCTCATTTGCAGTTTTTTTTACGAGATTCGAACTTTCAACCTTCCGTTACTAGCTCAAAAAGTTTCAGCCACTCATACCTAGAAACTATCATATTTTATAAGGCTATCAACAAGGAACATAATTCAATTAACCGCAGTTGGTTCAGGCTTCAACTTTTTGAGTTATAAGCAAAAGAATGATTTCAAGAAAAGCGCCCCCTAGCGGCAAAATGAGATAGAAAATTGATTAAAATTTTACTGTTTGGTACCTAGCAAAGCAGCAAATAGTTCAATCAAGTATACTAGTCGCACAAGTCAAACTTTTTATTCTTGTGTATCAGAATTTGAAGCATAAAACCTGATTTACAATTATTCCAAAAAAGGATCAAACTTTGGACTGCCGTATAATGACCAAATCAAGTCCGATCTTCCAAAACTAAACATCACTGGAAAGAGCTCTTTAAGAACTAAAACTTTTGTTCATATACTCTCAATGAAATATTTTTAGTTTTGGAGCTATTTGTGGCCGAATAAAAAGACAATAATCGTAATATGACCTTGACCTTTTCAATGTTTTTTTAATTTTTTTATTGTGAGGCCCTTTCAAACATGAAAATACATATTGTGTGAAAATTTCATGAAGAATGAACAGAAAATAAAGTCAGGAGCGACAAAAACATGTTTTTGAAATTTTAATTTTTCCTAAAATTTAGTGAAGTTTGACCTTTTCTAGAGGACAAACCACGCATTTCCTAAATTCGCCACCCCATATATTTTGTGCGTATATGTCTTGCAAATCGTATGCAGCAAACAGAATTCTTCTATCTGATCTCTAACAAAAGTGGGAAGGTTTTTCGTAGACCTACCCTCATTATTTCACTTTTTTCTAAGGTTCGAACATTCAACCTCTCCTAGAACAATTTTTTTCCCGTACTCGATGATGAGATTTCCATCATATTTGTTTGGGCTGTAAACAAGGAACATTATGTAAAAAACCGCATCTAAATCAGGTTTCACATTTTTGAGTTATTAGCAAAACAGTGATTACATGCATTGCGCCCCCTGGTGGCTAAATCAGAAACAAAAGTGAAAAGTTTGACCAATTAGGCACATGTTCAGATAAAGATGACTCCATGCCCAAAATTTCATAGCTGTAGCTTTTTTCATCTGGCCGCTAGGCTGGACACAAAAATGGGTGGAATTGGAAAAATAATAAAAATAAAAAACTAGAACCGCAAGCGGTATCTTGGTTTTCGCTTTTAACCTAATCAACTTGAACACTTTATTTCAACTCAGCCACAATTTTTAATATGAAACAGAACGCAAAGGTTTTTTGAAGACCTACTCTCATTTGCACAGTTTTTTTTTTTTTTTTGGAATGTTAGAACATTCAAACTCCTCTAGCGCAAATATTTCCCCATACCCTATCATCACATCACATCACATTCTGTGGTGCTGTCAACAAGGAACAAAATGCTGAAAACCGCATTTCAATTAGACTTTAACGTTTTGAGTTATAGGCAAAAGAGTGATTTTAAGCAAAGCGCCCTCTAGCGGCAAAATGAGAAAAAAAAATGATAAAAATTTTACAATTAGGTACCTAGAAATGCAGCAAATAGTTCAAACAAGTATATAAGTCGCACTAATCGAACATTCTTTTTCTTATATATCACAATTTTAAGCATAAAAACTGAATAACCATTATTCCAAAAAAGGATCAAACTTTGGATTGCCGTAAAATGAAAAGATCAAGTCCGATCTTCAAAAACTAAACATTATACGAAAGAACTATTTAGAACTAAAACTTTTGTTCATATACTCTCAATGAAATATTTTTAGATTTGGAGCACTTTGGGGCCGAATAAAAACACAAATATCGTAATATGACCTTGACCTTTCAATGTTTTTTAACTTTTTAATTGTGAGGCCCTTTCAAACATAACAATACATAACTTGTGAAAATTTCATGAAGAATGAACAGAAAATAAAGTCAGGAGCGACAAAAAAACATGTTTTTGAAATTTTAATTTTTCCTAAAATTTAGTGAAGTTTGACCTTTTTCTAGAGGACAAACCATGCATTTCTTAAATTCGCCACCCCATATATTTTGTGCGTATATGTCTTGCAAATCATTTGCAGCAAACAGAATTCTTCTATCTGATTTCTAACAAAAATGGATAGGTTTTTCGTAGACCTACCCTCATTTGCATTTTTTTTACGAGATTCGAACTTTCAACCTTCCGTTACTAGCTCAAAAAGTTTCAGCCACTCATACCTAGAAACTATCATATTTTATTAGGCTATCAACAAGGAACATAATTCAATTAACCGCATTTGGATCAGGCTTCAACTTTTTGAGTTATAAGCAAAAGAATGATTTCAAGAAAAGCGCCCCCTAGCGGCAAAATGAGATAGAAAATTGATTAAAATTTTACTGTTTGGTACCTAGCAAAGCAGCAAATAGTTCAATCAAGTATACTAGTCGCACAAGTCAAACTTTTATTCTTGTGTATCAGAATTTGAAGCATTAAACCTGATTTACAATTATTCCAAAAAAGGATCAAACTTTGGACTGCCGTATAATGACCAAATCAAGTCCGATCTTCAAAAACTAAAATCACTGGAAAGAGCTCTTTAAGAACTAAAACTTTTGTTCATATACTCTCAATTAAATATTTTTAGTTTTGGAACTATTTGTGGCCGAATAAAAACACAATAATCGTAATATGACCTTGACCTTTTCAAATTTCTTTTATTTTTTTTTATTGTGAGGCCCTTTCAAACATAACAATACATATTGTGTGAAAATATCATGAAGAATGAACAGAAAATAAAGTCAGGAGCGACAAAAACATGTTTTTGAAATTTTAATTTTTCCTAAAATTTAGTGAAGTTTGACCGTTTCTAGAGGACAAACCACGCATTTCCTAAATTCGCCACCCCATATATTTTGTGCGTATATGTCTTGCAAATCGTATGCAGCAAACAGAATTCTTCTATCTGATCTCTAACAAAAGTGGGAAGGTTTTTCGTAGACCTACCCTCATTATTTCACTTTTTTCCAAGGTTCGAACATTCAACCTCTCCTAGAACAATTTTTTTCCCGTACTCGATGATGAGATTTCCATCATATTTGATTGGGCTGTCAACAAGGAACATTATGTAAAAAAACGCATCTAAATCAGGTTTCAAATTTTTGAGTTATTAGCAAAACAGTGATTACATGCATTGCGCCCCCTAGTGGCTAAATCAGAAACAAAAGTGAAAAGTTTGACCAATTAGGCACATGTTCAGATAAAGATGACTCCATGCCCAAAATTTCATAGCTGTAGCTTTTTTCATCTGGCCGCTAGGCTGGACACAAAAATAGGTGGAATTGGAAAAATAATAAAAATAAAAAAAAAAAAAAATCAACAGAAGAAGAACAATAGGTTTTCGCCCTGCAGAGGCGAAAACCTAAAAAAACAAATCAACAGAAGAAGAACAATAGGTTTTCGCCCTGCAGAGGCGAAAACCTAATAAGGTATTTTCATTATTAAAGTAAGTAAGTAAGTAAGTAAGTAATTTATTTATTATCGTGACATGTGCTAATACATATAATGAGTACATACAATTAATATCACATAAATAAGCACCCGGCCCAGTGGGCCTACAAGTCACCAAACATTAATTTAAACATGTTATAATATGCATCTTAAATGAAGATAGGTAATCACGTGACACAGCATTAATAAAAGTATATACATGTTAATATATGGAAGTAACACTTATAATAAGATGAAATAATAATAAAGTCAGTCAATGCTAATATCTAACAGTATAATGGATCATTGTCTATTGTAAAGATGATTTCTACGTTTGAGAAATTAAATGAACACCCCTCGTATAGCAACCCCCTTTTGCCGAGTGCCATTCAATGGTGCATCGGGTACAAACTTTATACGTCTTTGGTTTGATGCGGTCACCGGAGGAAGTGCACACAGCATAGTAGACGTGTGGCATGATACCATACCAAGTTGCATTTTCATGAAAACAGACAACTATTCCTGGAACTACCCTTATATGTTAAGCGATAAGTAAGGGAGTAATACCTGTACCATTTTTTACGACGTTGCTATTGTTGTTAATACACGCTACTTAAAACAAATTAATTATATGCGTGTTTATGCATTTTAAAATATTATATCGTATTTCAGTTGAAATTTAGTCTCAACCTTCAATTTTGGTATCCGTGAATCCAGCCAAGTCAATCATTAAAAGATCCATATCGTTCGATAGAAGCGCAAATGATACATCAGTACAATGTACTTAGTGTTGTTTTGTTTGTTTGTTTGTTTTTTTTGTATTTTTTTTCAATTACGCACCGTGTATATTGAAATGCACAAAGCGTTTTATAAATAAGCATCGTTCTTCAAACAAACAAACCACAACAACAATAATAATAATAATAATAATAATATTATTATTATTATTATAAATATTCTGTTGATATTAGACACCTCAAAGACACATTCCAAAATGGTATATGGACAGTTTATCGTGAAGAAATACATGGACATAACATTCTGGTTATCAAACATCATATCATAAGGAATGAACATCATATAACGATGTTTGAACATCATATTACGATGTTTAAACATCATATAACAGTATTTGAACATCATATAACGATGTTTGAACATCATATAACAATGTTTAAACATCATATAACAGTATTTGAACATCATATAACGATGTTTGAACATCATGTTTAACATTTTATAAAGTATTTGAAAACATTAACGATAATTCTAATACACAGTTTTTAAAATTAATCTATTGATAATTACGCTTTAATGTATTAGCAATCGACGATTCGCACCCAGTTATTTCGTACTTAGCTACGTTTATATCGGATAGTGAATTACTAAACGCTTGGTTCTGTCTCTATCAACAAATGTTTTATAATTGGTTCCCACAGTTGGTTTCCCGTTTTAGCGTATATAAGCGCAGTTGGGATGCGAATTGAATCAACCATTCACTCACATGACTATCATTCAGTCTGCCTCTGGCAGCTGACCCAAACGGTCCTTTTCAGGACCACCTCCTCCCTTCACCTTTGCCACAGGGGATGACAACATTTAGGCTGAATTAGCCGAGTTTGTCATTCCCACTTTGGCTTCAAAATTCTTGATTTTATTAAGTACCTACCTCACATCTGTGAGGCTTTTCAAAATTCGACCTATTTCGGCATTCAAATTCATCTTTAAGGAGTTTGGGTCACACTTCGGGGTCCGAAGCATAAAACTGTAGACGGACCCTCATTAAGCATCTTATAAACAAAAAACAAACGAATTGAATCAGTATTGATAACCCATACCGCCCACAGGGCCGGGCAGGCAGACGGACCCTAATAAAACAAGTTACCAGTCAGTCAGTCAGTCAGTCGAATTGAATCAATCTGTATCTGACCGTCGTCGACTCAACATTTGAATGTTACAGAGCGCCTTATATTATTCATAAAGGTTTTTCTGATTCCTGTACGCGGAGTGCTCACTGCAAGCATTGCGTTTGCTGGGAGCTACTAAACTGCAGGAAAAAGGAATACCCTGTTCGTGGAGGGTTCGCTGCAAGTATTGCGTTTGTTGGGAACTACTAAACAATAGGGTTCGATAGGGCAAGTTATCCACATAGTTGTTGAGCAGGGTTAGGCTCAACTAATTCTATATTTATCGAAGTGATAGGAAATCACGCCTGTTATTATATATTAATTTTAACTGATTCGACTACTACATTTAATAATAGAAATCATTTGCTTATACACATATTTTGTAATTCAGAATTGATTATTGGTTTTTCGAATCATTTCATTAATCATTGGTCCCTAATCAAACGACAAGATAGCCAAGAGGAAAATTATTTATTCTATATAACCTTAAGTAAGGCCGTTAGAACAGTATTTGAACATAATATAACGAATGAGAGCATCATAAAACGTGATATTTACATAATATTTCGATATGGGAACACCATGTAACGACACAGAAGAATTATATAACGACTTTCTGACAGCATAACGAGACAAACACACATTGCATAATGACAAGTTGGCATGGTGTAATGGAAAATAACACCACATTGTATTTTGTTTACACCATAGCATCGTTAAATGTGTTTGCCTATGTTAGGCAGCTATGGCCTTCCATAGTTCCTATCTACCCGCGACAGCATCCAAAGTAGGATTACTGAAGTTCAGCGTAGGCTGCGATTAGAAATAGGTCATCTAGCTTTTGGAATTGAAAAGCAAAACTAAATGATATTCAATGTGATTTAAAAGTTGTTTGTTTTGGTGTAAGATCGATTAATAATTTCAATGAGTGAACATAAAAAGAGATATTATCACGAGTGGCGAGTATGCATCTTTTCATGTTCACGAATGAAATTATACAAGTTTCTGATAATTTCACTGTTTTCCTGACAATTTCACTGTTCAGGTTATAATCCACTGTTATTCTAGGTAATTAAATAAAAAGAAATAAAATAAAATAAGATATTCAGTTTCCATAACAACTGAAACGTCAGAGGCTATCCCGGGAATTCGGGGAACGCCTCTTCATTTAACAGGAAGGAAAGATAACTCTGAACCGGCATTACATTATAAAAAGTAGTCCCTATATACTTAATATTTTATTCTAAAATAAACCGATGACAGCTGGTGGAAGAGACAGAAAAATCTGTTTTTGTATACTTCGTTCCTTTATTATGTAATCATTACTTTTCCATCACATTCTAGGTATTTTCGGAAGAAAATTAGTCACCACTGCGGAGCAATATTTCCAGCAGTTATACGTCCATTTCATCGCCATCTTGGTAAGGTGGAAGTTAGACAGCGTCCTGATATTCTAGATTTACGAAGATGGCTGTCACTAAGGAGGATATACGTGAGCGTGCTAAATTAAGTGAACAATCAGAAAGGTACGATGATATGGCAAACGGCATGAAGACTCTTGTAGCCTTGGGTGAGGAACTTTCAAATGAGGAGAGGAACTTGCTCTCGGTCGCATACAAGAATGTTGTTGGAGCCCGCCGTTCGTCATGGAGAGTTATTTCAAGCATTGAATCCAAAAGTTCAGAAGCTGACAAGAAGGCTCAAATGGCAAGGGAATACAGGCAGAAAATTGAGATGGAGCTGAAAGACATATGTTCAGAAGTGTTGGTAAGTTAGGATGTCATGTTCGGAGTACTCTACTGTATGGTTCTGTCAGGGGTTCCATCATTCTCTGAATCGGCCCCTCTGAATACCTCATAGAAATACGCCCTAAAATTATAGATCCGGTCGTTTGATATATTTACCAAAACATATTCTATTCTATATTTCTGACATTATTTAATATGTTGTCTGATTATTTTCTAATTTATGGTGTCTGTACAAGATTAATTGCTTTTTTATTTCCTACATCTTGCTGCGGTGGGCTTGTACTAATAGGCATACAGCTTTGTATATCCGAGAATCAGTTGTGTACACCCAGTTTTTTAACATCGGACGTATGCTGAAGGCCCAATTTTTTCAATCCTACCCGGAAAGTTCAAATACCTGACATACTGTTGTGTTTTTTCTCCATTGTTTTTACATCAGTGTGTACACCTAGACCTATATAATATCAGGGTTTTTGATGACGCACAAAATTGTGCGTTTTGATGCAAATTAATCTGAAATGACCCCCATGTTGAATGCTAGTGTGCCATAAATGACGCATTTTCAAAACCAGGTTCTAAATATAAGACCCATTTGATATTAAATAGCTGTCAGTTTAAACCTACTATATGTGTTTCCTTTTTTCTGGAAACAGCATGTGACGTTCCAGATGCATGTTCATTTTATTTTTTCTGCTTCGCTCTGAATAACAGATCAAGATATGGGACTTTCCATTTCTTAAAATAGAACCCAGACTGCAGGCATTGCATAAAACGATGACCTCACGTCGTGTATGAATATTAGGCTGTCTGTTAACGTGCATGGAAGCATGTTTTTATTTATGAAAACTAGACTTACTTTGATTTTTTCTCACCATATATCGCCCTTTTATATATTTGGATAAATTTTATCACAGAAAAATTCTCCCTTTATAAATTAGTCTTGATGTTCCGATACGAGAGTCAACAAAATTAGACGCCGATATGCCATTTTTGGCCATCATATATACAGTTCTCAATTGTACTACATGACGATCATTTTGTGTATCGGTTTCGGCCTTAGCGGCAGACATGATGTTCTGTACACTACGCTGAAAATGAGATTGAAGTGAAACTTGTTTAAGAGCTTCAACATGACCTTTTGACTTTTCATGCCTCTCAAGCGTTGATTTGCGAAAATTTACGCATCCCTTTACGAATGGATTGTCTTGGCCTGTTTTGATACACGGGTTGCAGTGCATTCGGTCATCAGTAAATTCTAACGAAGAAAACTGCTTTAGCCAAGCAGATTGAAATGATTTTGAATATTTAATATGTTTACTTTTAGGACTAGACTCAGCGCCATCAGAATCAGTTTTGTTTTCATTGGCAGTTTTCGCAGACGACATAAAAAAGTTCGTCAGTTTGCTTTGAGCCATGGTTGTTTACCTAAGCGACGACTGCAACTGTGACTAATTATCGATTTTTAGCAGCGCGTTTGGATGTTAATATTTGAGACACAGTCTGTAATTTTTTTACAGCGTCATAACTCAGTACCAGTCTACCGGGGAATTCCCCTTGTAGTTATCCCTCTTACAGTCTGTTTACCTCGCTGCTCTGAAAATCTCCTGACGTTTTTTTTTTCATGTTTTTTTTTCGTTTTTTTTTTTTTTTTCAATCTAAAATATCCATATCTTTTAAAGAAAAAATGGACAAACGCTGAATTGAGATTGTGTCCAGGCAGACGCACAATATTTTATTTTGGGGGTCCAACGTTCAGATAATGCGTCTGAGACGCATGATTTGTGCGTCAGGGAAAACCCTGTGTCACATATTTTACATGTAGTGATACATGTTTAGATTAACCAAGTTTTTATATACTTGTTTATTTTATGTACATATATTTGCTAGGAGTGTTCTGATTAAAAAAAGAAACTTTAAAAATTAAAAGCAAAATGAAAATTAAACTGATTTCTACTATTTTGCATACAAAACACAAGAATATAGTAAATATTTGGACATCCCTGTATGCTTATGATTTGTCCTCTAGGGAAGTAGCCCCATTTTCCTGCTAAATGGTAAGGAGGTTATTGGTTATTATTCCTCACAATTAAATGCAAGGTATGCAGCATGACTCCTGAAAATAGTCAACTACCCAAATTTGAGGTCAAAATGAATCCAGGTATTTTTTTTTAATTTTCTTTATTTTGACATATACAAGCACATTTTATATATAACAGAAGATCAATACAAACATGTACATGAGTATATATAATGCATAATACTGTATAAATAATAAACAGTAAAAGTTAAGATTAATTTAGAATAGTTTAAATATATATAATAATTATTTTGCATTTAAAAGAAAAAACAAATACTTTTAGGATCGATGAATGTCCGTCCGTCGTCCACAATTTGTTCGTTTGCACTCTAGCATCTTCATTTTATGAGCAATTATCTTCAAACTTTAAAACAATGTTTATAACCATAAAATCTCGACCAAGTTCGATTATGGCTGATATCGGAACATTAGGTCAGGAGTTATGCCCCTTTTAAAATTCAAAAAAGCCAGATTTCACATTGTTTGCACTCTTGCATCTTCATTTCATGAGCAATTATCTTCAAACTTGATAACAATGTTTATAACAATAAAATCTCGGCCAAGTTCGATTATGGCTGATAACATACCATTAGGTCAGGAGTTATGCCCCTTTTAAAATTCAAAAAAGCCAGATTTCACATTGTTTGCACTCTAGCATCTTCATTTCTTTAGCAATTGCATTCAAACTTAATGACATTGTTTATAACCAAAAAACCTCAGCCAATTTCGATTTTGGCTGATATCGGACCATTAGGTCAGGAGTTACACCCCTTATATTATTTAAAAAAGTCAGATTGCACTTTGTTTGCACTCTAGCATCTTTATTTTTTAGGTCATTGTCTTTAAATTTTATAACAATGTTATCAAAATTTGGCTAAGTTGGATTATGGCTGAAATTGGATGTTTGCCCTCTAGCATCTTTATTTCTTAAGCAATTGCCTTCAAACCTTAAGACATTGTTTATGACCAGAATATCTTGGCCAAATTTGATGATGGCTTTAATCAATTTATTATGTCAGGAGTAATGCCCCTTTAAATGTTGAAAATTGCAAGGTTTTACTCTGAACTTTAATATTTTCATTTTTTAGCACTCATTGTCAGTTGAAAAAAAGGACTATTTATCTCAGGTGAGCGATTTAGGGCCATCATGGCCCTCTTGTTTTATTTTCTTTCACAGGAAAATATTATAACAATAAGAGTAAAATGTAAAAAGTTGACAAAAAGAAGGATAATGTGTACAGAAAATAAACTCATGGATAACTTAAGAAGCCCGAAGGCTTATTTCCAAAGGGGTCGATTGATATTGGAAGACAGGATTACAAGATGGATAGGCGTTCCCAAATCTAAAAAAGTTTATTGCAGGGTTCGACATTAAGGCCCAGCCGAACGACATTCACTAGTAGATTGATGGTCCAGTCCAGCTAGGTCCTAGGCTAACATGAACAACTGGTCGTGTTCTAAATTGGTCAAAGTTTGCAGAAATTTTATCTATTGACACATCAAAAGCACAAAAATAACAGCAATGGCCAAACTATTGACCCTTGTTGCAACAATTTCATGGAAAACCTGTGTGTGCTATATTTAGCAGCATTTTCAGTAACGGCCAAGACACGTGTTCACTCATTGGTTTGTGTTTTCAGAACGAGACTTCCCCCCCCCCCCCCCACGCATTTGCCAAGTTCAATGTCGTAATGCTAAGCTAAGAATGCTGATTTCTTTATCTAACTTTTCATTTTATAATGTTTACGAAATCTTCATATAATGAATAAAATTTAATTTAAAAATGCTAGAGATGCAAGTTAATGCATGAACGCTAATCTTTTTAAGTCACCTGAGCACATCGTGCTCAAGGTGAGCTTTTGTGATCGCCCTTCATCCATCGTGCGTCGTCGACAATTTGGCTTGTTAACACTCTCGAAGCCATATTTTGAGGCCAATCTTCATGAAACTTGGTCAGAATGTTTGTCTCCATAAAATCTTGGGCAAGTTCGAAATTGGGTCATGTGGGGTCAAAAAGTAGGTCACAGGTTGAATCTCATAAAAACCTTGTTAACACTCTAGAGGCCACATTTTTGGCCCACTCTTCATGAAACATGGTCAGAATGTTTTTCTCCATGACATCTTGGAAAACAGTGTCCGACAAATTCTCAAAAATTCTGGTAGCCCACTGGGCTACCAGATTTGGAAACTGGTATCTGAAAAATTTGTTCAAAAAGTCTAATGTACAGCAGTGCTTAGACTCAGTCGGTCTTTATACAGTTTATTTTATCATCGTGTAGTTTACAGTTACAAAAAGCAGAGGGAACAATTAAAATTTTAGAATCAATCAAAGACATCAGTATCAGAGAACTTTAGTTAAACCAGAAAAGCATCCATGTCCCTTTATGTTTATCATCAAAAAGAATGTAAAACTTTCAGGCCATTAATCCTACATGCATAAATATTACATTTTCCAAAAGCTTAGCCTTCTGACATTAAACTATATCAGCAAAGAAAATGTATGTTTTGCATAACATATTCATATTTTACAATCACATTAAAATGAAAACAAAATTTTCATGGAAATGAACATAATATATTTAAAATACACATGTATATTTATTTTAATCAGAAATTAACATTGCATACATGTTCTTGATATTAACATAAATACATAAAAATTATGTACACTTAAAGATCTACTTTAATAAAATATACATTAGAATATTCAATAATTATTCATCTCATAGTAAAGGATAAAACATGTTTAAATACACACATGAAAAAAATATGAAAAATTTAAATAAATGAAATACTGTTTACTTTTCTCTTTTTTTTAATTTCACTTATTTGTAGTTACCTCCCTTGAACATGTAAAACGGAACAAAGCTGGACTGCAGTTTTCATTTGCCAATTTTCAGGTTTGATACAGTTAAAATGTTTTTACTCACAGAATTTAATCAAACAAGTGTATTTTGATGCTCAATCTATTCTATGTTTTTGTTCACTTATAAAACTGGAAAATAAAACCATGAAAAACCCATGACATAATCGGCGACAGTGATCAAAGAATTACAATTACCAGAGTAAAATGGGTAATTAAAAACATATGTATGATTATATTACCAAGAAATTCTTAGAATAGTTATTTCTTACTTTGCATATATGAAAAATCATTCAAAATTGGTTTAAAAAAATGTGTTTTATTGTCGTGCATTTGAAGCCGAGATATGTCTTCTGTTTATGACGGAAAATATAGGAACTTAAAATTTATTTTTGGAGGATATTCATGTTTTTCTTTTCCTACATCAAGTTGGGATAGTGTTGGCATACAGGATGTTGCCGAATATTGGTTCAGTTTTATAAGGAGAAAAACGATTCCTGTCGGAAGTGTCTGCAATCATCTACGAAAATCAAAGATATGAAACTATCTGAGTAATCTGCAAGCATCAGTGTCGTCCATTGATTGGATCAATTGATACTGACTCCACCTTCTTTTTGATACCTTATCAGTGATCACAGTAGGTATTTTCATTACATAATATACTGTGTAGTATAGTAGAGAGTATACACGGCTTGATGACACCGGGCAACCAGACACAGGAAATAGCAGTAGCCCGGCGAGCTACTAATGTAAAAGAGGTGGTAGCCCGGCCAACAAATTTGGTAGCCCACGGGCTCCGGGCATAGGATTTGTCGGACACTGTTGGACAAGTTCGAATTTTGGTACATGTGGGGTCAAAAAGTAGGTCACAAGGTCAAATCTTAGGAAAACCACATTTTTGGCCATGAATTTTGGTCGGAATGTCTGTTTCCATAAAATCTAGGACGAGATCCATGTGGGGTCAAAAAGTAGGTCAATATGAAAAATCCAACATGTGTTGCTCATTTTTAATCAGGTGAGTGATTCAGGGCCATCATGGCCCTCTTGTTTTAATTAACAAATGTCATTTTTTTTACCATGAAGATCAGTTATCATTAAAAAACTCTATAAATATGCTTAAGATTATATATATATTGTTAGCAGTTAGAAATGAAATAAGTAATAAATAAGCCTTAAGGTCCTCCGATCCTAATAGCGATCTATTCCATCTAAACCATGCACTTAACAACACAAATGAATATAAGCTTTTAAAGTGTCAAACAATGGTAATCTTAGGGGAAGATTGACATGTTATGACAAGTGACAGAAGTTCCTTTATTACCTCCCCTTGATTATTTTGTTGCCATGAGTTATCTCCCCTGAAAACTAAAATATTCTTATGGTAAGTTTAAATTATTTCATGAAAACTGATACAAAATCATAAAATGCATATTCACTGAAAATACATATTTTCCATAGGCTTAAATGTTAACTTGTATGCTGATTTTCTCAGCAAAAATTGAAAAATCTCTTGGTGAAATATTTTATTTTTGAATGTCTTCAAAGTGACAAAGTTTCATAGTAATATAACCATCCAGTGGCAAGATATGGAATATGGCTATTTGGATGGGAAGACCTAAATGCAGATGTTACAGAACATTGCTCTAGAAAGTCTTCATGTGTAACTTAATTTTCCATGCTCCCCTCAAATGGGAGTTAACATCGCTGACTTTGATTGAGGGGTTAGCGTATTGACTGAATCTTTTTTTAATTACTCGTTAAACACTTAAATGAGATTGGGAAAGATGGGTTGATCAAGAAAATATTGTAGTCTATAATTAAGTTTGTACCACTCGCTTTCGTTTGCCAAAAAAGTTTGACTTAATCGTAAATCAGAGCTGTAACAACTTAACCAACAACTTTTGATTCTACCAGGAATTAAATGATAATGATATCTGAGAGTATCCTTTATTCACCCATAAAATCAGTGTATTTGCTGAAAACCTGCTCAACACTGAAGTGTCATCTGTCAAAACTACCTTTCTGTGAAATACACAGGTGAAGGTTGTGTCGTAGACTGCTTATTGATTTTTCTCGGTCCAGAGTATACCTACATGAGCATTATTGATAACCAGTCTGACTGCTTAGGTAATTTACAAAAATAAAAATCATGCGTTGTTGATTTTTAGCTCACCTGAGCACTGAGCACAAGTCTTGTGCTCAGGGTGAGCTTTTGTGACCGCTTTTTGTCTGTCGTCCATCGTCAACAATTGCTTGTGAACACTCTAGAGGCCACAGTTTTGGCCCAATCTTCATGAAACATGGTCAGTATGTTTGTCTACATGATATCTCAGATGAGTTCGAAATTGGGTCACATGGGGTCAAAAACTAGGTCACCAGGTGCTTAAATAGGAAAATCTTAAAAAATCTTCTCAGAAAACTAAAGGCCTGGAGTTTAGATATTTATTGTGTATTTTTAGCTCACCTGAGCACAAAGTGCTCAAGGTGAGCTTTTGTGATCGCCCTTCGTTGTGCGTCGTCCGTCGTCAACAATTTGCTTTAAACGACATCTCCTCTGAAACCGCTGGACAGAATTTAATGAAACTTGGCAGGAATGTTCCTTGGCTCTACAAAAGTTGCTAAAATAAAGTTGATCCATGAAGAACTCTGGTTGCCATGTCTACAAAAAGAAAAATAATTTGAAAACTTTAAAAATCATCTCCTTCAAAAGTACTGGCCAGATTTCAAAATAATTTGGTACAGATGTTCCTTGGGTCAACCTCTACCAAAGTTGCTAAAATTATTCAGATCCGTAAAAAAAACATGGCAGCCAAGAGCGGGGCTTATTTGCCTTATATGTATAAAGAGAAACCTTTAAACAACATCTCCTCTGAAACCACTGGACAGAATTTGATTAAACTTGGCAGGGATGATCCTTGGGTCAACCTTCACAAAACAGGGCTCACGCTGTCGGGCTCCAAATGCGACAAAATTATGAAACTGGCGCAAGATTTTTCTAATTGGCGAATGTGTTTGGCGCATACGAAGAAGAAATCAGTAAATTAGTATCGCGGTTATTAAGTTCCGTAATGCACAAAAATACAGGTCGCTCTACACTGTATACTACTTTACATAACCAGCACCTGCTGTGGGATTATCCAATCAACAGGCATTCTAAGGCTTCCTAATTATGCAAAGATGTGGAATACTCGGATGGTATTGGCAGCTTATAACTTGTTTATATTTGTCACACTCTCTACCGACTTTTGATTATACCTGCATTTGGAACTGCTATGAAATTGCGCAATCATCACAATGGCAGCCATTTGCGAAAAACATTAGCAATGTTTCATTACTACCGTTTCTTTTAAAGATTTAAATTGATTATTTAGTTTACCAATCTAGATTCAAACTGGTAAATAACGTAGATGTACCGATGTATATAAATGACTCGATACTAATCGCTAATGGAGCGAGTCAAAACGTATCCAAACTAAAACGTACCTGATATATAATGTACCCAATTTTTTTTTATTTTTTTTTTTTTTTTTTTAATTTCATTTGATATTTCCATATAATATTTTTATTTATATTTATAAGATTTTGTTGGAAAATATTTTTTTTTAACATGAACACTTTTTTTTCTTTTGTTTATGTTTGGTTCTTGATGTATCAAAATATTAATATACCTATTCTCATTGAATGAACTACAGTAAAACCTCGATAATGAGACCACTATTGGGTCCATCTGAAAGTGGTCTTATTATTGAGTTGGTCTCATTAATGAGTTTGGTCTTTTCATAAATATTTCATTTCAATGTTGATCAAATTCAATACTTGTTTTAATTTGATAGATGAAAATAATATCTCTTGAATCAATTTAATGTTTTTAAAAAGTTTTGTTATGAAATATAATCCTGATTATTTTTATAAAACTTTTTTTTCACATTTAAAATTAAAATCTATGGTCATATCATGCCAATTAAAAGTCTACCAATTTTAAATTTCTCTAATTTTCCTATAATTATCAAAGTGATTGCTTATTCAATTGTTGTAGTAATAAGCTTTTTAGCTCACCTGAGCATTTGTGCTCGGGTGAGCTTTTGTGATCGCCTTTTGTCTGTCGTCAGTCGTCCGTCGTCAACAATTGCTTGTGAATACTCTAGAGGCCACAGTATTGGCCCAATCTTCATGAAACTTAAAGGGGTGGGGTCAAAAACTAGCCACCAGGTCAAATCTTTGAAAAACCTTGTGAAACTCTAGAGGCCACAGTTTGGCCCAATCTTCATGAAATTGGTCAGGATGTTTGTCTACATGATATCTCAGATGAGTTCGAAATTGGGTCACATGGGGTCAAAAACTATGTCACCAGGGAAAATCTTAGAAAAACCTTGTGAACACACTAGAGGCCACAGTTTTAGCCCGATCTTCATGAAAAATGGTCAGGGTGTTTGTCTACATGATATCTTCGATGAGTTCGAAAATCGGTAATGTGGGGTCAAAAACTAGGTCACCAGGTCAAATCTTAGAAAAACCTTGTGAACACTCTACAGGCCACAGTTTTGGTCTAATCTTCATAAATTGGGTCATGTGGGATCAAAAACTAGGTCACCAGGTCAAATCTAAGAAAAGCCTTGTGAACTCTCTAGAGGCCAAAGTTTTAGCCCAATCTTCAATAGATTTGGTCAGGATGTTTGTCTAATTGATATATTGGATGAGTTTGAAAATGAGTAATGGGTCAAAAACTAGGTCACCAGGTCAAATCTAAGAAAAACCTTGTGAACACTCTAGAGGCCTACATTTTTGTCCCAGTCTTCATTAAACTTAATATGAATGATGACTGCATGAATTCCCAGTTGAGTGCAAATCCAGGTAGGATCAATATGTAGGTCACTTAGTCAAATGTTAGAAAAACACTTTTAGATGCCAGATTTTTAGCTCACCTGAGCACAAAGTGCTCAAGGTGAGCTTTTGTGATCGCCCTTCGTCCGGCGTCCGGCTTCGTGCGTCGTCCGTCGTCAACAATTTGCTTTAAACGACATCTCTGAAACCGCTGGACAGAATTTAATGAAACTTGGCAGGAATGTTCCTGGGGCGAGGCTCTACTAAAGTTGCTAAAATAAAGTTGATCCATGTAGAACTCTGGTTGCCATGTCTACAAAAAGAAAAATAATTTGAAAACTTTAAAAATCATCTCCTTCAAAAGTACTGGCCAGATTTCAAAATAATTTGGTACAGTTGTTCCTTGGGTCAACCTCTACCAAAGTTGCAAAAATTATTCCGATCCGTAAAAAAACATGGCCGCCAGGGGCGGGGCTTATTTGCCTAATATGTATATAGAGAAACCTTTAAACAACATTTCCTCTGAATCACTGGACAGAATTTGATTTAACTTGGCAGGGATGATCCTTGGGTCAACCTTCACAAAAGTTGCTAAAATAAACTTGATCCATGTAGAACTGTGGTTGCCATGGCAAGAAAAAGAAAAAAAAAATGAAAACTTTAAAAATCATCTTCTTCAAAACTACTGGCCAGATTTTAAAATAATTGGTACAGATGTTCCTTGGGTCAGCCTCCTCCAAAGTTGCTAAAATTATTCCGATCCGTAAAAAAACATGGCCGCCAGGGGCGAGCTTATTTGCCTTATACGTATATAGAAAAACCTTTAAACAACATCTCCTCTGAAACCACTGGACAGAATTTGATTAAACTTGGCAGGGATGATCCTTGGGTCAACCTTCACAAAAGTTGCTAAAATAAACTTGATCCATGTAGAACTCTGGTTGCCATGGCAACAAAAAGAAGAAAAAAAAAGAAAACTTTAAAAATCATCTTCTTCAAAACTACTGGCCAGATTATAAAATAAATTGGTACAGATGTTCCTTGGGTCAACCTCTACCAAATTTGCTAAAATTATTCCGATCCGTAAAGAACATGGCCGCTAGGGGCGGGGCTTATTTGCCTTATATGTATATAGAGAAACCTTCATCTCCTCTGAAACCACTGGACAGAATTTGATTAAACTTGGCAGGGATGATCCTTGGGTCAACCTTCACAAAAGTTGCTAAAATAAACTTAATCCATATAGAACTGTGGTTGCCATGGCAACAACAAAAAAAAAATGAAAACTTTAAAATCATCTTCTTCAAAACTACTGGCCAGATTTTAAAATAAATTGGTACAGATGTTCCTTGGGTCAACCTCTACCAAATTTGCTAAAATTATTCCGATCCGTAAAAAAACATGGCCGCCAGGGGCGGGGCTTATTTGCCTTATATGTAAATAGAGAAACCTTTAAACAACATCTCCTCTGAAACCACTGGATAGAATTTGATTAAAATTGGCAGGGATGATCCTATGGTCAACCTTCACAAAAGTTGCTAAAATAAACTTGATCCATGCAGAACTGTGGTTGCCATGGCAACAAAAAGAAAAAAATATGAAAACTTTAAAAATCATCTTCTTCAAAACTACTGGCCAGATTTTAAAATAAATTGGTACAGATGTTCCTTGGGTCAACCTCTACCAAAGTTGCTAAAATTATTCCGATCCGTAAAAAAACATGGCCGCCAGGGGCGGGGCTTATTTGCCTTATATGTATATAGAGAAACCTTTAAACAACATCTCCTCTGAAACCACTGGACAGAATTTGATTAAACTTGGCAGGGATGATCCTTGGGTCAACCTTCACAAAAGTTGCTAAAATAAACTTGATCCACGTAGAACTCTGGTTGCCATGGCAACAAAAAGATAAAAAAATATGAAAACTTTAAAAATCATCTTCTTCAAAACTACTGGCCAGATTTTAAAATAAATTGGTACAGATGTTCCTTGGGTCAACCTCTACCAAAGTTGCTAAAATTATTCCGATCCGTAAAAAAACATGGCCGCCAGGGGCAGGGCTTATTTGCCTTATATGTATATAGAGAAACCTTTCAACATCTCCTCTGAAACCACTGGACAGAATTTGATTAAACTTGGCAGGGATGATCCTTGGGTCAACCTTCACAAAAGTTGCTAAAATAAACTTGATCCATGTAGAACTCTGGTTGCCATGGCAAAAAAAAAAAAAAATGAAAACTTTAAAAATCATCTTCTTCAAAACTACTGGCCAGATTTTAAAATAAATTGGTACAGATGTTCCTTGGGTCAACCTCTACCAAAGTTGCTAAAAATTTTCCGATCTGTAATAAACATGGCCGCCAGGTAGCTTAATAAAATGCAAAAAAGTTGCATTAAATTACAAGGCCACTTATTAAAGAGAGAGAAGTCTAACAGAGAGAGAGAGAGAGAGAGAAAACCAGCTAGAAACAAAAAAAATAAATTGTACCCTTAGATGAGATAGTCCACTAGTCTGATAGGTCATTTGGGTGATTCCACTACATATGCAGAGGTGGAGAAGATAACATTACCACAAATACCATTCCTATAGCTTAGTCTGACCTTCTGGCAGAGGTCACATTTTCTGGACTGTGTTGCCCCACTGAGTTAGTGCAAAACTACATTACCTGCTACTATGTATATGAGCTACTAGGCTAGTTTTACACAAAGCCACCTGATAGAGATATAAGGGTTATTCATACTACCTAAATCAGCAGCAGCATCAACATCATCATTAAAGTGATTGGGGGGGGGGGGGGGTGAATATGCAGATTGTTTGCCTTTGCTTTGGTTCATGTCAGTGTTCCAGTACACAGGGATTACCAAACACCTCTTAAAAACCACAAACGAATGATTAAAAACACTTTGTAATAAATTGTAACTTATTTCATAATAATTAACCCTTTTCCTCATAGAGATCTATAAAATACCTATGTGAGTAGCATGAAACCTAATCAGCCTGCAAGTCCAACTGTTACTCGCAGGCTGATCAGGTTTTATGCTGTTTGCTGCTCCTTAGTGGTCTGGGGATGAGGATTTTACAATTAAATTTGGAAAGGTTTAAGTGGGGCTTTCTGCAGATCAGGATTTATGTCGTACCTATAAAGGGCGTCAAAATGAGTTTTTATGAGGGAAAAGGTTAAGGACCATCTCTCTTTTTGTCCATTTTCAATCAGCAGTACCACACTGAAATCTCATGATCACTGTTTTTTCCATACTATTGCTAAAATGGGTAAGAAAAACTGTCAAGTTCCTGAGAAACATGTATATCAGTATGATACATGTATACTAGGTTGCATATAGAGCAGTGGTACTCAGGTGAGCGATTTTAGGCCCTATGGGCCTCTTGTTTAACTTAGAAATTTTGGTTTAAGTTTTGCATGCAAGTTACTTTCATGCTAATATCTCAGTATCCAGGTATGGGATTGATTTGAGACATCTTTAATACATTTAGGGGTATCATACTTTCATGGTAGATAACTCTTGATGGAATATGTTACAAATTATTGCCCTTTTTAACTTAGAAATTTTGGTTAAAGTTTTGCATGCAAGATACTTTCATGCTTATATCTCAGTATCCAGGCATGGGATTGATTTAAAATATCTTTAATATGTTTAGGAGTATCATCTTCAGGTAGATAACTTTTATGGAATATTTACAATTATGCCCCTTTTTTAACTTAGAAATTTTGGTTAAAGTTTTGCATGCAAGGTACTTTCATGCTTATATCTCAGAGTCCAGACATGGGATTGATTTGAAACATCTTTAATATGTTTAGGGGTATCATACTATAAAGGAAGATAACACTTGATGGAATAAATTAAAAATTATGACCCCCTTTTAACTTAGAATTATGGTTAAATTTTTGCATTCAAGCTACTACCCAGCTTATATCTCAGAAATTGCTTGTGGAATTGACTAGAAAGTTAAGGTGTGTCTTCAAGGGCATCAGAAAACAGGAGGATAACTTTTGGACTGATGCAAATTATGGCCCTTTTCTAACTTGGATTTTTAGCTCACCTGAGCACAAAGTGCTCATGGTGAGCTTTTGTGATCGCCCTTCGTCCGGCGTCCGTCGTCGTGCGTCGTCAGTCGTCCGTCGTCAACAATTTGCTTTAAACGACATCTCCTCTGAAACCACTGGACAGAATTTAATGAAACTTGGCAGGAATGTTCCTTGGGTGAGGCTCTACAAAAGTTGCTAAAATAAAGTTGATCCATGAAGAACTCTGGTTGCCATGGCAACAAAAAGAAAAATAATTTGAAAACTTTAAAAATCATCTCCTTCAAAACTTCTGGCCAGATTTTAAAATAAATTGGTACAGATGTTCCTTGGGTCAACCTCTACCAAAGTTGCTAAAATTATTCCGATCCGTAAAAAACATGGCCGCCAGGGGCGGGGCTTATTTGCCTTATATGTATATAGAGAAACCTTTAAACAACATCTCCTCTGAAACCACTGGACAGAATTTGATTAAACTTGGCAGGGATGATCCTTGGGTCAACCTTCACAAAAGTTGCTAAAATAAACTTGATCCATGTAGAACTCTGGTTGCCATGGCAACAAAAAGAATAAAAAAATATGAAAACTTTAAAAATCATCTTTTTCAAAACTACTGTCCAGATTTTAAAATAAATTGGTACAGATGTTCCTTGGGTGAACCTCTACCAAAGTTGCTAAAATTATTCCGATCCGTAAAAAACATGGCCACCAGGGGCGGGGCTTATTTGCCTTATATGTATATAGAGAAACCTTTAAACAACATCTCCTCTGAAAGCACTGGACAGAATTTGATTAAACTTGGCAGGGATGATCCTTGGGTCAACCTTCACAAAAGTTGCTAAAATAAACTTGATCCATGTAGACCTCTGGTTGCCATGGCAATAATAAGGAAAAAAAATATGAAAACTTTAAAATTCATCTTCTTCAAAACTACTGGCCAGATTTTAAAATAAATTGGTACAGGTGTTCCTTGGGTCAACCTCTACCAAAGTTGCTAAAAATTTTCCGATCCGTAAAAAACATGGCCGGCAGGGGCGGGGCTTATTTGCCTTATATGTATATAGGGAAAACTTTAATCAACATTTCCTCTGAAACTACTGGAAAGAATTTGATTAAATTTGGCAGGAATGGAAAAGTTCCTAAAATAAACTTGATCCATATAGAACTCTTGTTGCCATGGCAACAAAAAGAAAAAAAATATGAAAACTTTAAAAATCATCTTCTTCAAAACTACTGGCCAGATTTTAAAATAAATTGGTACAGATGTTCCTTGGGTCAACCTTTTTATCTCAGGTGAGCGATTTAGGGCCATCATGGGCCTCTTGTTGGTTTAAGTTTTGCATGCACAGTGTTATTGTGCTTCTGTCTCAGTAACTAGGCATGGGATTGATTTTAGACATCATAAATATATTAAGGGGTATCAGACTATCAAGGTATAATTTTTAGCTCACCTGAGCACGAAGTGCTCAAGGTGAGCTATTGTGATCACCTTTTGTCCGTCGTCCGTGCGTCCGTCCGTCAGTCGTCAACAATTTGCTTTAAACAACATCTCCTCCTGAACCGCTGAAGGGATTTTGACCAAACTTCACAGGAATCATCCTTATGATGCCCTCTATCAAAGTTGTACAAATTATTCAGATTGGTTGAAAAAGTAGGTCACAGGAGCTAAAAATATATTTTAAAAACTCAAACTTTGAAAATCTTCTTCTGCAAAACTGCAAGGCCTAGAGCTTAGATATTTAGTATGTAGCATCATCTTATGGGCCACTACCAAGATTGTACAAATCAAAGCCCTATGGTGATAAATGCCCCCGCACCAGGGGTCACTTGTTTTACATAGAGTTATATAGGAAAATCTTTAAAAATCTTCTTCTATAAATCCATAAGGCCTAGAGCTTAGATATTTGGTATGTAGCATCATCTCATGGTTCATTACCAAGATTGTTCAAATCATAGCCCTATGGTGATAAATGCCCCCGTACCAGGGGTCACTTGTTTTACATAGAGTTATATAGGAAAATCTTAAAAAATCTTCTTCTGTGAATCCGTAAGGCCAAGAGCTTAGATATTTGGTATGTAGCATCATCTAATGGTTCATTACCAAGATTGTTCAAATCATAGCCCTATGGTGATAAATGCCCCCGCACCAGGGGTCACTTGTTTTACATAGAGTTATATAGGAAAATCTTAAAAAATCTTCTTCTGTAAATCCATAAGGCCAAGAGCTTAGATATTTGGTATGTAGCATCATCTTATGGTTCATTACCAAGATTGTTCAAAGCATAACCCTATGGTGATAAATGCCCCCGCACCAGGGGTCACTTGTTTTACATAGATTTAAATAGGAAAATCATTAAAAATCTTCTTCTATAAATCCAGAAGGCCTAGAGCTTAGATTTTTAGCTTACATGAGCACAACTTGCTCAAGGTGAGCTTTTCTGATCGCCTTTTGTCCGTCGTCCGTGCGTGCGTGCGTCCGTGCGTCCGGCGTCAACAATTGCTTCAAACAACATCTCCTCCTAAACGGCTTGGCCAATTTGAAAAATATTTTGCAGGAATGTTCCTTGGATGAAGCTCTACTAAAGTTGTATAAATGGTTCTGGTCCATCGCATAATTAGGTCACAGGAGCTAAAAATAGATTTTAAAAATGAAAATTTAAAAAATCTTTTTCTCTGAAACCACAAGGCCTAACCTTTTGATTTTTGGTATGTAGCATGATCTTATGACTCTCTACCAGGATTGTACAAATTATGACCCTGGGGTCAAAATTGGCCCCGCCCCAGGGGTCACTTGATTTCACATAGGCTAATATAGGAAAAACTTGAAAAAATCTTCTTCTCCGAAACAACAAGGCCTAACCTTTTGATTTTTGGTATGTAGCATCATCTTATGGGCCACTACCAAGATTGTACAAATCATAGCCCTATGGTGATAAATGACCCCGCACCAGGGGTCACTTGTTTTACATAGAGTTATATAGAAAAATCTTAAAAAATCTTCTTCTATGAATCCATAAGGCCTAGAGCTTAGATATTTGGTATGAAGCATCATCTTATGGGCCACTACCAAGATTGTACAAATCATAGCCCTATGGTGATAAATGACCCCGCACCAGGGGTCACTTGTTTTACATAGAGTTATATAGGAAAATCTTAAAAAATCTTCTTCTATGAATCCATAAGGCCTAGAGCTTATATATTTGGTATGTAGCATCATCTTACGGGCCACTACCAAGATTGTACAAATCATAGCCCTATGGTGATAAATGACCCCGCACCAGGGGTCACTTGTTTTACATAGAGTTATATAGGAAAATCTTAAAAAATCTTCTTCTATGAATCCATAAGGCCTAGAGCTTAATATTTGGTATGAAGCATCATCTTATGGGCCACTACCAAGATTGTACAAATCATAGCCCTATGGTGATAAATGACCCCGCACCAGGGGTCACTTGTATTACACAGAGTTATATAGGAAAATCTTAAAAAATCTTCTTCTATGAATCCATAAGGCCTAGAGCTTAGATATTTGGTATGTAGCATCATCTTATGGGCCACTACCAAGATTGTACAAATCATAGCCCAATGGTGATAAATGACCCCACACCAGGGGTCACTTGTTTTACATAGAGTTATATAGGAAAATCTTAAAAAATCTTCTTCCATGAATGCATAAGGCCTAGAGCTTAGATATTTGGGATGAAGCATCATCTTATGGGCCACTACCAAGATTGTACAAATCATAGCCCTATGGTGATAAATGACCCCGCACCAGGGGTCACTTGTTTTACACAGAGTTATATAGGAAAATCTTAAAAAATCTTCTTCTATGAATCCATAAGGCCTAGAGCTTAGATATTTGGTATGTAGCATCATCTTATGGGCCACTACCAAGATTGTATAAATCATAGCCCAATGGTGATAAATGACCCCACACCAGGGGTCACTTGTTTTACATAGAGTTAAATAGGAAAATCTTAAAAAATCTTCTTCTATGAATCAATAAGGCCTAGAGCTAAGATTTTTGGTATGTAGTAGCATCTAATGGTTCATTACAAAGATTTTCAAAGTCTTGGCCCTACGGTGATAAATGACCCTGCGCCCAAGTCTTCTCTGAAACCATATGGCCCATTGCTTAGGTATTTGGTGTGTAGTTTTGTCAGGGGTAAAATGTTTTAGATTAAGTTATATCAGAATCCTTGTCTGTTTAAAAACCTTGACATCAGTTGAAGCAATGGTACTCAGGTGAGCGATTCAGGGCCATCATGGCCCTCTTGTTGGTATGTAGCATCATATAATGGTTCATTACCTCAGTTGTTCAAATCATAGCCTGACAGTGATAAATGACCCCGCACCAGTGGTCACTTGTTTCACATAGAGTTACATAGGAAAAGACCTAGAGCTTATCTATAGATTTGATGTGAAATATTGTCTAGTGGTCCGTACCCACATAATTCATATAGACCAATCATAAAAAAAATATTTTGCAATATTACTAGTTTGAGAGATTATGACTAGATAATGGTTTAAATTTTGCCCTTGATTGAATCACTTTTTACTTTAAATTACATACTTGATATATGTTTTATATTAAAATCTACGATTAAATAAAATGATAAAAAGACTAAGAGAATATATTGTGTCAATTGTATATTAAATAAAAGTTTTCTTTAAGAAAGATATGAAAGTACAGATAATCGTATTGTTGGTAAGAAAAACAAATTCGGTCGTTTTAGGTTATAATATTATTAACCAATGAAAAATTAGGAAACTATTCAGCCCTCCATTTCCGGTTTCAGTTTGGTAGGTATACGATTCTCTTCAGAAATTTCAACGAATTATCGAAGATCATTAATCTAATAGACCTAAAAAGCGATTGAAAAGTAGGTCAGTAGGTCAAATCTTAGAAAAATCTTGTTTACACATTAGAGGCTAATTTTTTAATTCCTCGAACTTGGTCAGAATGTTTGTCTTGGTGATATCTTGAACCAGTTCTAAAATGGGTCAGGTTGGATCCAAAAGTAGGTCAGTAGGTCAAATCTTAGAAAAACCTTGTTTACACACTGGAGGCCACAATTTTGATTCAATCTTCCTCAAACTTGGTCAGCACAAATGTCCTCAGGTGAGCGTCTTTAGGGCCCTCTTGTTTACTATTACTATGAAGGGCAAGAATTTAAATAGATTTCATTTGATTTACCAACAAGCATTTTGAATAGTCGAGCATGCTGTCCTCTGACAGCTCTTGTATGGAATAATTGTAAATCAGGTTTTATGCTTGAAATTCTGATATATAAGAATAGAAAGTTTGACTTGTGCGACTAGTATACTTTATCAAACTATTTGCTGCATTGCTAGGTACCTAATGGTAAAATTTTAATCAATTTTCTTTCTCATTTTGCCGCTAGGGGGCGCTTTTCTTGAAATCATTCTTTTGCTTATAACTCAAAAAGTTGGTCCGATTCGAATGCGTTTTTTTTTTCATTCTGTTCCCTGTTGATAGCCTAATTACATATGATAGGATTCGAGGGACCATTTGGCTGAAAGCTTCAGCGCTACGGAAGGTTGAATGTTCGAACCTCCCAAAAAAAAAGTTTTAGTTCTTGAAAAGCTCTTTCCAGTGATGTTCAGTTTTTGAAGATCGGACTTGATTTGGTCATTTTACGGCAGCCCAAGGTTTGATCCTTTTTAGAAAAATTGTAAATCAGTTTTCATGCTTAAAATTGTGATATATAAGAAATAGAATGTTTGACTAGTGCAACTTGTATACTTAATTGAACCATTTGCTGCATTGCTACGTACCTAATAGTAAAATTTTAATCAATTTTGTTTCTCATTTGGCCGCTAGGGGGCGCTTGGCTTGAATCACTCTTTGTAATAAAAGTCTAATTTTTATGCGATTTTTTGCATTCTGTTCCTTGGTTACATCTATTTGAAATGACACTCCAAAATTAATGCGATATTTCGTGAAAATGATAGTTATTCAATGCAACATTAGTTTGTAATAATGTTGAGTGTCATGTCGCATTGTCGTGTGTCATGTTATACTATTGTGTGTCGTTTGCAATTGTTGTTTATAAATTACAATTGTTGTTTGTCACCATCATAAAGCAACACACACATCTAACGTAGCACTAACCGAATTCCGTAAAAAAGTTTTCAAGTTTGCAACTACATTACTGACAGGTAATACTCAAAAATATTCTTTTGGGTAAAAGGTCTGCTTATACATTGTGACAAAAATGTTTGAAATGTTTGTTAACAGTATTCAACAAGCCATTGAACAAAGAAATATGTTTTTCTTATCATGAGACTCATGAACTGAATGACATTGCTTTCGCGAAAACCTATGATATCGCGATAGCGATTCTAGTTTTACATCTATCTTTGTTGTTTGGTTATGTCCATTTGAATTTTGAAGTAATTTAACCTCAGATAAATTATGATTATTACATGTTTAATTATTTGAACTATGGTAGGTCAATTCGCCACAGCAATCAATGCAGGTGACTATCTGACTCGGCAAATACCTGTCAATCATATTGAATCAATGAAAGTAGCCAGTTGGGATTTTTAACAGAATTGGGAATTCTTTAATAGAATTGGGATTTCTCGTGGAGAATTGGTCAGTTTATCGGACCCGTAGATATGCCAGAAAAAGGCCTGTGTGGATATATGCCATGCAAAGCAGATTATGTTTTAGAGACACCATGTCCCTCTTGAAAATTTGACTCTTTGTAATTTGGTTTCAATATATTACATGAACAGAATCTCAAGGTTTCAAATTCTGTTGGGTTACTGGACTAAGAATGCCATGTTACCTCAACTACTATGGCTACCATGACAGTAGGTATGTGCTAGAGCAGGTTGTATGGAGAATCCATTCTGTTGACTGGCATGCTAACTTGTACAATGGTTAATGGTATCTACACATTGGCTTGTTCCCAGCTTGCAAGGGTTTTATAGTCTGTTCCCCAAGCTTTTCTCAATAAATGATAGCAGCTTGTTCTTAGGCAGAAGGGAGATGGGTAGAGTATTGGAAATTGATAATCTCTGTAAATGTATGACATTGCTTCATTGACAAAAGACCATATCAGTGATGAGTGTCTTCTATATAGACTAGTATACTTCTATACTTGGACTGGTGCTAGTGTGAGCCAGTATTTAATTTAACCAATGGCAGATGTATGTATTCATCAGAATGTCTGCTGATCTCAGCAAACCAGCCTGGCTTCCTGAATGAGAGCTCAGGGAATGAGTAATATGGGACTTGGTGAACTTGATATCTTGTCTTTTTTCTTTCCCTCTCCCTGTTTTATTGAAATGGGGTTTGCATAACTTGATAAGTCAGGAGAGATAAACATTTAGTGGAAGGTATGATAAACATGTATCATTCATACCAGTGGTTTACTAAGTAGTAATAGTTCATAATGTCTGTCGGGGGTTTGAAGATACGTGATGCTTGTTTAGTTGGTGCAACCTTTTCAGGGCCTTTTGAATATGCAGTCCATGGCTGCGTTATTAATATGTGAACACAAAACAGTCAAACCAGTCAAGGAATGTGGCCATTTTGGCCGTTTTAGACAGGCGACTATCAAAACCAGGGGTCCATCAATGAGCCTCATATCCAATGAAAGTGTAATTTGCATTTTATATTTATAAGTGGACTAAAATATATGATATTTTATATAATTATGTCTCCCCCCATATTTATAACGGGGGAGACATTTTTTTTGGTCAGAGTTGCTGCCTGTTTGTCTGTCATTTGATCCATGTAGAACTCTGGTTGCCATGGCAATGGAAAAAAAAAAGAAAACTTTAAAAATCACTTCCTTGGAAACTCCTGGCCATATTTCAAAATGTTCTGGTACAGATGTTCCTTGGGTAACCCTCTACCAAGATTGCTGAAATTATTCCAATCTGCTTAAAAAACATGGTTGCTAGAGGCGGGGCTAAATTGCCTTAAGGTATTCCCATCCTAATAGCCATATTTCATATCTTGCCACTAGATGGTTATATTTCTATGAAATTTTGTCACTTTGAAGACATTCAAAAATAAAAATATTTCACCAAGAGTTTTTTCAAGTTTTATCTAATTTGGGGGAGATAATCCGCATATAAGTTAACATTGAAGCCTATGGAAAATATGTATTTTCTATGAATATAAAAAACTGAATTTGATTTATGAGAAAAACTCATGGTAGAAAGATGCATTTTATGATTTTGTATCAATTTCCATGAAAAAAATCTAAACTTTACCACAAAAAAATGGAGAAAAACATTTTTTTTTAGTTTTCAGGGGAGATAACTCATGGCAACAAAATAATTGAGGGGAGATAATAAAAGAACTTCTGTCACTTATCATTACATGTTAATTTGCCCCCTAAGATTACAATTATTTGTCACTTTAAAAACTTATATACATGTGTATTGTTAAGTTATATGCATGGCTTTGGTGAAATTGATCGCTATTAGGATGGGAATACCTTAAATGTAGATAGTGAAAACTTTAAATCTCCTGAAACTTGATAGTATTTAAGTCTCCTAAATGAACTTTGTATGGGCCATATCTCAGAGGTCGCTTGACCTATCTTTACAAAAATTCACACTCTTATAGTCTTCAATGAGTAATGGGGCCTCCCTGATTTTAAGCTCACCTGAGCACAAAGTGCTCAAGGTGAGCTTTTGTGGTCACCCTGCGTCCATCGTCAGTTGTCGATCATCAGTCGTCCGTCATAAACAATTTACTTTTAACAACATCTCCTGAAACTTCGAGGCAGAATTTAATAAAATTATGCAGGGATGGTCCTTGGGTGAACCTTCACAAAAGTTGCTAAAATAAACTTGATCTTTGTGGAACTCTGGTTGCCATGGCAACAGAAAGAAAAAAATTATGAAAACTTTAAAAATCATCTCCTTCAAAACTATTGGCCAGATTTCAAAGCCTCACAAAAGTTGCTTAAATTATTTTGATTGGTAAAAAAAACATGGCCGCCATGGGCGGGGCTAATTTGCCTTACATGTGTATAGTGAAATCTGTGAATGACATCTCCTCTGAAACCGCTAGACAGAATTTGATTTAAACTGGCAGAAATGATTCTTGGGTGAAGCTTCACAAAAGTTGCTAAAATGATTCCAATCCCTCAGACTATGCAAAACTTTTCCTTCTTCACAGGACATTGCTACAGGTAAACACAAAATTTTTACCTGTCGCAACAAATGTTTACCTGTCGCAGCAACTTTTATTTGTTGCGACATATTTATGCTCACTTAAGGTGACGCATATAGTCGCCGCTTTGTCTGTCCGTCACACTTTCCTTGTCCGGACTATTTCGGCCTATAGTACAAATTGCATGATTCTTGTCCGGGCTATTTCTCAGGAACTAACGGCTTGAATTCAACGAAACGTTATGGGAAGCTTTATTACCAAGAGGAGATGCGCATATCGTCAGCATGACCCGATTCCTAAATTTTTCAAAGAGTTATGGCCAATTGACTTTTCGGCCTATAGTACAAATTGCATGATTCTTGTCCGGGCTATTTCTCAGGAACTAATGGCTTGAATTCAACGAAACTTTATGGGAAGCTTTATCACCAAGAGAAGATACGCATATCGTCGGCGTGACCTGGTTCCTCAATTTTTCACAGAGTTATGGCCCCTTGACTTTTTGGCCTATAGTACATATTGCATGATTCTTGTCCGGGCTATTTCTCAGGAACTAATGGCTTGAATTCAACGAAACTTTATGGGAAGCTTTATCACCAAGAGAAGATACGCATATCGTCAGCATGACCCGATTCCTAAATTTTTAAAAAGAGTTAAGGCCCCTTGACTTTTTGGCCTATAGTACATATT
>CM037792.1:24255412-24305412 GCA_021229015.1 Solen grandis | reverse complement strand
GTTAGTAATACGCTACCCCGTAGTATCATCGCGCCACCCGGGTTTCTACTGGTCATATCAGCACGAAAGCTTACCAATTCATGGAAAAGGTACTAATAAATACTGTGTGTAAATTTCATTTCCAAATATTTATTCTTCATCCACAATTTAAAGATTTTTCATATCGCACCCTATGCGACGCCCGTACGGCTCTAGTTAGTAATACGCTACCCCGTAGTATCATCGCGCCACCCGGGTTTCTACCGATCAATTAACAGGAACACTTACCAATTCATGAAGAAGGTTATAAAAAATACCGTGTGTAAATTTCATTTTTATTCTTCATCCGCAATTCATATCGCACCTTCGCACCCTCATAGACTCGTCAGTCGATCAAGCCACAAACAACGGTCCCTGTTAGGGTAAACTTTTGAATTTTGATAGCTAATTTCAGTTAGCAAGGATAAAGTTCGTGTCAAATAAAAATAAAAACATTTTTAATAAGAAATTATTGAAAGTAATAGAAAGGGCCGGATCAGAGGTAATTATACAGGTGGACTTGTGTTCATTGCGGGCACATGGTTCGTTTGTGGGGTGTGCCACGAACGGTGTTGTCTTAGTTGCTGACCACATGCCCCTGTCACTTTTGTTGTGCCTGGGACAGATCCCGTCAGGCCCTAAGATTTTCCTGTTTGTTTCACTAGGTGTTTGCCTAGGGTGGCCGTGTGGAAGCCCTCTTTAGGGCTACCTTAAATGGAGGGATACTACCTTAACAATTGTCAAATTCAGTTTCATGGTAAGTAATTTTTTTATTTACGCTTATTTGCTATTTTCGCTAGTTTTTTTACTTTCCATATTTTGGTGGCTTTGTATTTAGTTTCATTCCGTTTCATACCGGGCTGTAAAATGTTTTTGTGTATAACTGCATTTGTTTGCATATTCGATCAAAGTGGTTTTCTTTTGAATCAGGATTATAAGCGCTCCAAAGTCGTTTTATATTATATTCTATTTAAGATTTATCTCAAAATATTGTGATATTTGTCCAGTCAAAACTGGTTCATATAATACACAAAACAGGAAGAACGGTCCGTGCGATAAAGAGAGCATGTCGTGTGAATTAATACCTCCTATGAATAAAAAACTTTGATGCCATGCATACTAATAAATCCTTAGGGTAAACTCAAAATAAATATTCTACTTTGTATTGTACTTTGAAATTACAACATCAATGAAGGTGGATAAATATTAGACTTTTAATTATAATCAAACCAGTCTAAGTGTGTCAGTTTGCTCGTCCCTTATTTTGGCAATAATTGGAGTACTACTTGGCCCAATCAAACCCTCAGGCCCTGTTTAGCCACCTGCTGGGTCCAGACTGATAACACAGATAAAAGGGAGCTTCACATATCGCACCACCCGGGTTTTTATTGACCATATCAATATGAAATTGGAATAGCAATATCCTAAAACCAGTATGAATTTCATATTAAAAATATTCGTTTGTAAAACCCCAACGTATACCACGGTAATTTGATTGATTTCTAATAAGACCGTTATTTGCGGACAAGCAATAACCTCGCTCTCACAGGCACACGTACTCCCTCGTGGTGCGATATCACGCTGGGGCACCCATCAACCACCTGGAGAAAATTACGCAACAATTACCGTCTCGTGGAGTAAGACAGAAATTGACAGTTGTCAATAAGTTGTTAATAAGTTGGCACTGAGTGCGTTAGTGTTTTCAATAAGCATTCCACACTACATCAGTGTTTTCAAAATTTTCAGAGTTTCTAAATTTCCAGACTATGCTTGCAAAAAAGGTAAAGAGTTTTACCTAAGTAATTAATTAGATAAATCCATATACGAATCTATATATGAACTAATTGCAAGGTTTGGATGATGGAGTTACAAATCATAAAATAAGCAAGATCAATTATACACTTAATTATTTCTGTGTATACATACATAAACATAACATAAGATAACATACCCGTGTCTGGAGATATGAGAGTAAGATTTACGAGATTTTTTTATGTCTATTACCTATATGTATGCTGCAAAGGGCCGATGTGCGTCTATTTTTATTACATGTACTAAATAAATTATAAGAATCATAGAAGTTTAATGTACACTTTATATGTAAATGATCGTGCCTGAGAAGGTAAAGTCGTTGACTTTAACGCTTCCTCAGCTCCTCACCGCGTGGGTTCGAATCACGGCAGGGTCATTCTTATTTTCATGTGAGGAAGTCGTCCAGCTGGCTAGCGGTAGGTCGGTGGTTCTACGCGGATGCCTCCGTGCTCCACATAATGATCTCATACACACAACCGATTCCTTAATAACGCAAATATTTTATTAGCTGGCAGTATTTGTATGATAACATCTCATTAAGCTTGTTTTATTTGTTGTTTTTTTTTGTTTTTTTGTTTGTTTTTTTCAGGTCCCGGGAAGAGTCCGCTTCTTCGGAGTCGGTGGGATAAAGGTAGGGTCGCTTCCACGAATAGCCTACAAGTCATGCTTGATTACAAACCACAAGTTGTAGTTCTTCATCTTGGAGGAAATGATATATCCGAGGCATCATCTCCGAATGCAATCGTAGACAAGCTGTTACAACTGAAAATGGATCTCCATGAAGCGGGAGTGCAAGATGTGTACATCGTAGAGATACTTCGCCGAGGGAACGTGTCGAAGGCGCCCGGACTTACGCTAGAGTCCTACCACAAACAACGGAATGCCATAAACAGAGCTCTGAAAAAGCAACTGAGAAAGAACTTTATTGAACTGAATCTAAAGTTACCCGCCGATTAAGCCAGAGATCTTGTCCACCTTGCTGACTCTGGTATGAGGAGACAATTCTGCAGACTCAGAATACCCTTTTTCCGGAACTGATATTTCTACAATTATCAATATGGGCCACTTATTTACTTGAATGTACTTTGCGAATGTTAATAGTTATGATATTTTATTGAATTATTTGTCTAGACTTTCTTATTTTAAATAGCAATTCTCGTATGCGTTGAATAAAGAAAATTATTATATACATCTTAAATAGTAACTCTTCAAAGTATATTCATATCCACATAACTTGTACACCACACTGTTCGCGTGACAAACAAGTACCATAAAATTCGATAAGTAATAAATATACATAATTAATTATCATTCATCAAATTTGTACATGAATATTCATGAACCCTTACCCGACCAACTTGCGATGACATGCGATTGATACAGGATGCATACTGTACCCTGTTGCCCCACCCGCACATACACAACCACCACGCACGCACGCACGCATTACCATTGCTCAACCTGTGATTTTTTTTTGGTTGAGAATGAAAGAGAGATGGAAAGGCAAACATACAATGTGTAGACGTAATTCCTTTCTCATTCCTCGAATGCCGATACTAATACACTGCCCTTTTCACAGGTATTTTTTTCCATTTAATTATTGGTAACTTTTTCCATTCGATTTGACTCATTTTTCTTTATCCTGAAGTACTTTTCATTAATGCTCTTTATCTTTTAGATGCAGAAAATAATAGCATATGAAGTATATGAAATGTTGTACAAACGATGGCATAAGTTTGTAATAGTAATGTGTATGTGTGTGTTTTTCTCCTTTATTCGTCATGACTGACCGATTTTTTTTTTTTTTTTTTTTTTTTTTTTTTTTACAATTATGTTATTATGCTTTGGTTCTATAGTATATCCTATTAAAAAACTTCTGTCATGATGTGTTGGTTTACATGGCAATACATGTGTCATTTTTCTTTTCCCTTTCATCCATATTTGTTCGATGCCTTTTTTTCTGTCGACGTTTTATATTTAACATATGTAAAATCGATTTTTTTGTGTGTTTGTTTGTTGTTTACTGTGTACATTGTGATATATACTCAACAACTTTTCTAATTGGTCACCTGATAATTTCATCAAAATATCACAAGGAAAATAAGTGTATGAAAATCTAATGTATTTAAATTAAAGAACTGTTTATTACAAAATAGAAATCATAGGTTTAATTCATTGACTTTTTGTTGGCAAAATCCATGTATACCTCAAGGTTATGTTCATGGTAACTCAATTGTGATGGTTTACCATCAATATATTCACCAGTATTGAAAAATATCAAAATCAAAGGGTGACCAATTAGAAAAGTTGTTGAGTTTATATGATATTCATGATGCTTGAGGTTGTGACACGATATGAATATGGCTTGCTCCCCCGAATTCTGACGGATATCTGGGAAGCAAAAGTGACACACACATTAAAAAAATAACCCACTTGTTGATCTTTATATCTGTGTCAGATCAGGATTTAGATTTTATCATTTGTATGGGTATGTATTAGATTTTTTTTTCTACATTTAATAACAAATGTGGTATCTGGGCCACTTGGCAAACAACCGAAATACATGCTTCGGGTTCGGGGGTACGTAGTTATTTTTTCTATTAAATATTCTGCTTTTTTTTATATTTCAGTTTGAATATTAAATAACTATTCATTTTTTTTTCTATTTCATACCTCAATCACCTGTTGACCCTAATTGCCGATAATTAATTTCAACAAAACGCGTACAAGTGCTCAGAGAGCTGACACTCTTTTCTTATCTCAGTTGATGCACCCTACAAGTTAATAAAAGTCACCCCGCTGAGAGGCTGAGAGTTCACAGTAGGACCCATATCTGTATTGCGCGCATACCCGTGGTAAACGGTATATCACGAACCGTGTTCTTGGGGTTCGGTACTGCACCATTTCGTCAAATCAGTAAGAATATTCACAGACACATATGTAGCAATATTTGAATGCATTATAAATGCCACAACCAATGTTCTCTCAATCGCTTATTCATTTCAATTAAATCTCACTTTAGATAAAGTAGCTTCAAACTCTGTATTCTTGTTATACGCACAGTAATTTTATATTTGATACTACTAATGCACATATATAGCATGATGTGTTGTTAGGTCGTTGAAATACAAAATTGTATATGATTTTGCAGGGATGCCGCAATCCGGTTATGACTTGCATATCTTGCATACTCATTTATAACATTCCACTGGCTGATGTTTTACTGATGTTAAGGAACACGTTTCGTTTTTGACCCTCTTCATTCAGTGACATTACACAAGGGGCGATTAATAGGATCATTTTTTTTTTGTTTCATTGTTGGGTTTAACGTCCCGCCGAGGTAGTCTTGAGATATATATATATATATAGTGCTGACACACTGTAGTAGCACGCTGTAGACATGTGGCATGATACCACATCCGTCACATTATTCTGGCACCTAACAAACCAGTCCTGCAATTATCCTGATATGCTGAGCGCAAAGCTAAAGGAGATTTTTTCCGTCGTACTCTGTCTCCCATGGCAGTCATGAAATACGCGTATGAGGAAAATCTTCATAAATGCTAGTTTAGGTTGTGTGTGTGTTTTATTTTATTATTTTTTTCCTAATTTTTATTGAAATAAAAGTATGATCGGTTGGAACGTAAATACTTTGATACCTAATGCGCAAACTAGAGCCGTGCTGGTACGATACTGGTGAAAATATAATGGTGTATCGTTTTTACTTATTAGGAACTTTCTGGCGTGGTATCTGTGCGAGTTTAGAAAAAAAGTTACTCTAAATACATTTATTCCCATGAAATCTAAACCATTCTTAAATTGGCTGTTTAAATTATCATTTTAATACATGACTTGGGATTAATACGGTTTGCACGAAAAAACCTGCCCAGCGTATTTCCATGGCCTACCGTGGTATCGAAGCGCGCGCAAACACACACACACACACACACATATAATAAAAATGATGAAAAATATTAATATGACGAGGAACATCCTGGCTGGTGCGACGATACCGGGGTAGTGTATATTCCGATTGAGTCTTACCGGCGTTGTATTAATGGAGATTATAACAATAACAATGATTAAAAAAATAAATTTTGAATTGCAAATAACACACATTTCTTCTACATGAATTGGTAAGATTTCATATAAATATGACCAGTAAAAACCCGGGTGGCACGATGATATTGGAGTCGTGTATATTTATATTGGAGTCTTACCGCCGTGGTATCGGAGGTGATTTTAAGAAATAAACGAATACATTTTAAATGAAATTAACACCCATTTTAAGAAATGGTCATCTCTAAGAATTAGTAAGTTATCATGAAAATATGACCATTCATAACCCGGTTGGCGCGATGATTACCTATTAATGAGTAGTCTATATTCCTATTTGAGACTGACCGCCGTGGTATAGGGGATGGGAATTAAAAAAATAATTTAATTGCATTAAACAAAAAAAATGAAATAAAATGTACACGTATTTAAGGTTATAGTCGTTTCTAAGGATTGGCCTATTTTCATATTGATACATTGTATATTTATTTTATAAAAAAAAACCCGGGTGGCGCGATGATACTATAAAGTAACGTATATTCCTATTTGAGTCTGACCGCCGTAGTATAGGTGGTGATTTTAAACATAATTTAAATGAATATATGTTTAGTTATGTTTCTTTATTTTTTTTTCTTATTTAAAATAAACCGGTAGACACGAACACACTAGATCCCACTAGATCCGGATTTGGTACCCGCATAATAGCACCGTACCAAGTTTACAGGTGCGAGATCCGCGAGATCGAGGAAAACAGGAAAAAGGGTATTATGCAATAAAAACATAAAATTTTCGAATGAAATTTGCACAGATGTTGTAAAATAATATTCTTAAACAACTTGTGAAATATCATACAAATACGACTTGAAATAACACGGGTGGCGTCTTCATTCCCCGGACGGCGGCAAGACCCCCACCGGCGAGATCTTTAAGTGAATTTTGAAACTGGATTTAAACATAAAAAAAATAAAATATATCAATGAAATTTGCACATGTGATGTAAAGGGCTATTACAAAGCTACTGGTGAAATTTGATACCTATACGACCAGTAATAAAACGGGTGGCGCCAAAGAACCCTGGATGGCGCATGATTGGCGCATAATCCTGGATTGCGTTATTTAGTAGGACCGGCGGAAATCTGTTAGATACTGGTCAGGTGTAAACGGCGGCTGCCGGTCAAATAACGAGGTTACGGATACATTTATATTTGACATCAAATTTAAAAAAAAAAATGAACTAGAATGCAATTTGTCATTTTGATTCATTCAATTACCTGTGGTGAGTGTTAAAAACGGGCATCGATTACCTCAGAGTTATCCGTAGCCTTGCCTCCGTCTGATGACGTCAATATTATATTAGTGAGGCAGATACATGAACTCGATGCAGATATATCAATTTAATCAATTAGAAAATATATAACGTCCTCATTCTGGTTTATGAGTGCATGTTAATCATCTACGTCCTGATATGACCATGCAAACGATTTTTTGTGCTAGATAGTCCCCTATCCTTATACACCGTTTTCTTAAAACAACTCACCATTCCTAAAACAACTCACTCACTCTCAAACTGCTAATTATAATGTATAACGGAATTGCTATATGACGAGCTTTTTTTATGATTTAACCAAGATTTGCCCTGAATAACATTTTTTTATTCATGTTGCGTTTTTTTTAGGCGAGAGACATTTTTTACGCATATTTTCGTAATAAAACATGAACTTTTTACCTCGAATTGAGGGAGCATGATGGAACTAAAAAATGAAGGGATAATACGCAAAAAAATATATCCAGGAATGAATTGTATTCAATGCTGAAAATGAAGGCAAAATATGTAGCAATGCGGAATTGATCCTTTCGTATCCCATTCTATTTTTAAAATAATTAGAGATTATTTTTATTAACATTATCAAAATGTCCATTTCAACATAAAAACACACTCTATCAATTTTAATTATAAACTGAAATTTACAAACTTATGTCAATTTAATAAATATCGTTTTGAAATGGGAGTAGTACAAAACCATTATAAGAGTCGAGATGTATCATATCCTGAATCGGAGCAGAGCGAATTGAAGCCCGACATACATTTTGATGAACAAATTTGAAATCTACAATTGAAATGAAAGTCAATACACGGTAAGTTGATATTTATTGTATGGAAGCATATTTGTGCCACAACTTAACAACATAAAGATAAAGTTTTCATGAAAATAATGGAGGATTTCATGAAAACAGATTTCTATTCTCGAAAACAGATAACTTTTCATGAAACCTTAAAAAATTCACAAAAGATAAAGTTTTCATGAAAATAATGGAGGATTTCACGAAAACAGATTTCTTTTCTCGAAAACAGATAACATTTCATGAAACCTTAAAAATGTCACGAAAGCCATGGGGTTCTTCCCAAATGGTACAGTAAATAACTTTAAATTGGGTTTTATGATATGCAGGTCTTGTTATGTCATTCAAGCACAGAGTGCTGAAGGCAAGCTTTTTGGATTGCACTTTGTCTGCCAGTATCTTTATACAATTTCTTCACCTCAACTTATTATCAATTTGTATTTGTTTATAGGTTGTATACCAGTAATTCAAGTCCCATAGGCTTTAATGTTAAATTCAGTTAAGCATTTCAACATATAGTAAACCATATATCATTGGAATCGCTGTTGTACAGTATTGAAATAATAAAAAGAAAATGGGATGTTAGCTTATTTGCATTGGCACAATAAATGATTGAATGTAACCACCCCTCAATTCCATAAGTCTGGCTGATCTGGGCCCTGGAATACACCTACATCGCATTTTGTCCTATATTTGCTACAAATATGTAATAAATATCATTAAACATGCCGAAATCCACTATTAAAACAATATACTGTTACAAATGAAATTAGCCCCCATTTACACACAAACACGCCCCCAATGCGAAAATTCTAGGGATAATTTGAAATACTTTTGACCATACCGAGGATGAACACAGTTTTTAGCTGCTGTACCACCAATTTATATGTATGTAACCTATACATTCTTTGACTTTTATTATTCAAGATAAATTTAATTTTGGGGTTTTGTCAGGTCAAGGATTAGGTATGCCAGGCAACATGTGAGCAGCCCCAGGATCTTACTTGTAGCTAGTATGTCGGGAACAGCCTTACACCCTTACAAAAACACTGGGACAAAAACACTGCTCGCCGAATGAAGTGCATCTATTTTTAGATAACTGGCATCTTTCGTGAAATTTTTAAGGTTTCATGAAAAGTTATCTGTTTTCGAGAAAAGAAATCTGTTTTCGTAAAATCCTCCAATATTTTCATGAAAAATTTATCTTTATGTTGTGGCAGTTTTGAGCACTAACAGGAATAAATTCGTGTTAACATAACTTTTTTTTTCGTGAAAATTTATCTGTTTTCGCGAAAAAAACTTTTTTTTTTTCAAAATCCTCCATTATTTTCACGTTAATTTATGTGGTTAAGTTGTGGCACAAATATGCTTCCATATTATTGTAACTACGAAACTAACAAAGACGGGGTCCGCCCACAGAGCCGAGCCCTAAACTAAATAACGTTATCGTTCGTTAGCTACATAAGATAGAGGTTTATGAAATATTACATAAATATCCTTTTGCATGTTATTGATTTGATCAAAGAAATGAAAGTACATTTCGGAAAGTTTCGGACTTATACATTGCTGTAATTGTTAGCGATTATTTTTATGATGCTTGAGATTTCACAATATGATGGCTTCAGTATTTCTAGGCAGAGGAAAAGGTATTTGGTGAAATTTGTGAAAATATCGGCTTACTAGTTACTAGTTTTTACATAACATAATTTGAAGAAAAAAAAAAAAAAAAAAAAAAAAAAAAAACCTAAGAAAGGGGAGTGGGTGGGTGAGGGATTTCAAATAAATTCTTCATTCTATCAAAATTCATTTAAGATATCTGCAGCTTTGTGTTCAGCTATGAGTATAATTCATTTATGGAAAAAATGTATATAATGAGTAAACAAAATATGGGAAACAATTTATGTAATTTAATGCTTTATTGCAATACATTTGTTTGTTTTTTATTTACACCTATATGTCACTGTTACAAGGGAAAGATTTGCAGCCTGACCGTGACTGGAACCCGGGGTCTCTTACTTACAGGGCGAATGCTCTACTGGCTGAGCTTCACGGCCACATACACATCTTTCTTCTCTATTGTGAGTAATCAGTACTGTGACATTATCCCCCTTCATTTTAGAATTTGTCCTTGAATTCTAGGAGTTATTGGGGGTAAATATAACCATGTGTAGGTATAATTAGACAGACCTGCCACTTATGTCACAGTCAAACGTTGAGCGCCTTATGTCACACGGTGAGAAATATGTATAGCCTGACTGTGACCTTGCACTTACAGGGCGAATGCTCTACCGACTGAGCTATCTGGCCGGTAGCACACACGCACACACACACACACACACACACACATATATATATATATATATATATATATATATATATATATATATCCCCTATTATGAGTAATATGCAGTATGTGAATCCAGTATCTCTGGTATCTCTTTTTAATTTATATGTTTTGATACCAAATCAGATATATTACTGATGTTCACACACTGTTTATTTAAAATTATGAATATGCAACTAATTATCTTCATTTTTCGACTTTTTTTCAGCTTGCAATACATAGAAAATGGGGATGGCTGCCAAAAACCTGGTAAATTGGACACTGACAATACATAAGTGCTTAAGAATGGCCAGGGGCAGCTACATAAGTGTTTAAGAAAGGCCAGGGGCAGCTTTTATCCAGTTTTCAAGCTAAAATTCAGCATTCTGTTCACCCCAGCAACAGTTAACACCTAACCAATAGACTATTTCATCAGTGGTTTGGCTGTACATATATGTGGTATACTTTGTGACAAAACTGACAAATCTGTGACTGGTGGAAAATCTGATGCATATGTTTACTACCCAACTGAACACTTAGTGGAATGTTATACCAACATGAAGATTGACTTGGTGACAGTCAGAGAGGACTTCTTGACTTAGTGAACGTCTGATTTCAGACTGAAATGGTCTGTATATATGTGCCTGTCGGCCAATGAACGGATGCACAACAATCACTGACAAACCTGTAATACTATATTTTCTCTTTTTCTTTTATTTTTATTTTTAATGATTTGTTGTGTTTTAATTTTACCCTCATAAAAAATGACCTTGCTTGCATTTCACAACATTTCAACTCAGATTTCTCTAACTAAAAGTTCAGAAGGTCTAAAACTCCCTTATTTATTGATCTAGTGATTAAAAAGTTTCTCATGAATGTTCTTATAGCAAATGATATTTAATCTCATGCTCTGAAATGTAAGAGGAAACTCTGAAAAAAAAGTTTTGAACTTATAGATTTGTTTATTGAGGAGAAAATATGGGAGACTGTCATTCCAGATTGTCAGTCATCCTTTCTAAAGTGTAAGCACATCAGTTTGTTTCCAATTTTAATATTTTTTTTTTCATGGACCAAAACTGCTTCTTAAAATAATTTACCTTTTCGAATTTTGAAAATCGGACACCGGGATGCACAACTAGAGCCTAACATACACATTCTGTGAAATTTTGATGATAATCCGTCTAGAAATAATGACTGTAGACCGCGTACAAACATTTTCAGATGACGTAAAGTGTGACGTCAAAAAACGTCGAAGGCAATACATATGCTATTAAATTTTCAAGGTGCTCGGATGTTTTCAACATATAGACATTAACACGTAAAAAATAGAAATTACTTTTCACCCCATGACGTCATGTGACAATCAGCTTCTCAGAATGTATAGAAAACTTAGAGACATATATTCTTTCCAAAGATCCGCTTTGTAGCTTATCTGGAAGCGATTTTAAACGCATTTGAAATTTGACGTCAATAGTTCGAATCTTGGGATTCACCATAGAACCATTGCCTTTTCGAATTTTGAAAAACGGACACCGGGATTCACAACTAGAGCTTAACATGCACATTCTGTGAAATTTTGATGAAAATCGGTCCAGAAATAATGGCTGTAGATCGCGTACAAACTCTTTTAGTCAACGTCAAGTGTGACGTCATATGACGCCATAAGCACATGAAAATCATTGAAATCAAAATTTCAGCATCTGAAGTATAAGCTATTAAATTTCCATCCTCCTTGGACCATAGCAACATATAGAGATTAACGAGTAGAAAAGGAGGAAAAAAAGAATAACTAAATTTCGTTTGCATGGCAAACGCAAGGACTTTCTGCAAACCGTTTAAAACTCAATCAAAGTGAAATTTATTAATACGGAATACGCAGAAAATATTAGGTATCTAGAGTGTAACCTATACATTCTTTGAAAATTTTCGAACAATTCATCAATTTATAATGTTTCAGATCGCTTACAAACTTTTTGATCCGACGTCTATTCTGATGTTCTCCATGTGTATAACCATGTGCAGGTGTAATTAGACAGACCTGGCACCTATGTCACAGTCGTTGGGTGCCTAATGTCACAGGGTGAGAAAAATGTGCAGCCTGACCGAGGCTTGAACCCAGGGTCTTTTTATGCTTACAGGTCGAATTCTCAACTGACTGATTGAGCCACCCAGCTGGTAGCATCTATGGCATACACATCTTTATCCCCTATTGTGAGTAATATGCAGTATGCGAATCCAGCATTTCTGGACTCTCTGTCTTGTTTATGTGTTTAAATACCAAAGCAAATCTATTACTAATGTTCACACACTATATTTAAAATTATAAAACTAATTGTCTTCATTTTTCGACTTTTTTTTTCAGCTTGCAATAACTTGAAAATAGGAGTGGCTGCGGAAAACCTGTTAAATTGGACACTGACAATACATAAGCTCTAAAGAAAGGTCAGGGGCAGCTTTATCCAGTTTTCAAGCCAAAATTCAACATTCTGTTCACCTCATCAGCAATTATAACAATATCTCAAGCAACCAGTGGACCATTTCATCAGGGGCTTGGCAATATGCAGTATAATTTTGACTAAACCATGACAAAAACTGTGACTGGTGGAAAATTTGATGCATATGTTTACTGCCCAACTGAACACTGTGCGGAATGTTATACCAAGATAAAGACTTGGTATTTGGAGAGGGTTTCTTGACTTACATATGTGAACGTCTCCTTGCTTGCGTTTGCGTTTCATAACACTAAAACTCAGATTTCTCTTAACTAAAAGTTCAGAAGGTTTAAAACTCCCGTATTTATTGACCTAATGATTAAAATATTTTTCATGAATGCAAATGGTATTTAATCTCATGCTCTAAAATGTAAGAACAAACTCTGAAAAAAAGTTTTGAACTTATAGATTTTTTTTTTGCTTATTGAAGACAAAAAAATGGGAGACCATTCCAGATTAATTGTCAGTCATCCTTCTAAAGTGTAAGGACATCAGTTTGTTTCCATTTTTTCTGTTTTTCATTTTTGTTTGGACCAAACTGATTCTCTTTAAATTAAAATAACTAAAATAACACTATTCTACCTTCCTCTTTTGGAATATGAATCAATGCCTTAAAACGGTGTCCTGAACATGACCCTTCTTAGTTCAACATAGCACATGAAGCTCAAGGTGAGCTATTCTGATCATCTTGTGTCCCATCTTCTGATGGCAACAATTTGCTTTAAAAGACAATAATATCTTCTGAAACTACTTGTAGGGTGCCCATTTTTTATTTGCATTGGCAACCAACAAAATTTGATTTTGAAAAATTAAAAAAAAGCTGTTCCCTGAAACAAAGGGCCAGAATAATTCAATTTCATCTGTTACAAATTGCAAGCTCATGGCTCTCTACTGTCATTGCTAAAATTAAGTTGTCCCTTAAATTTTCCCCTCTGAAACCAATGGCCAGAATTTAATTTCAATTTTCACAAATGGTTAACTCATAGCCTTCTATAATAATTGCTTACTTTAAGTTTATTCCTTAAAAATTGGGCATCATATGGTTGGCTAGTTTCTTAATAATTATACTACTTATATATTTATAAAAAAATCTTTGTAACTAATGGTCAGATTTTAATTTCATTTGGCACAAATGGTCACCTCACAGTTCTCTCCAACATTACTAAAATGAATTTTATCCTTTGAAAAATGATATCTAAAGTGGGGGCAGCTAGTTCTGTATGTACTTTTCATGTAAATAGTTAAATTCAAAATCATTATCCTGAAGCTAGTGTTCATATATATGAAATATATTTTTCCAAATGGAAAGTCTCAACATCGCAAGAATTTCTGAGGAAATGGAGAGCCCGTTGTGAGATTTTCTTGGATAGAATAATACTTTTTTTTCCCAATTGCTATGGTTATATAAGGCAAATTGCCACAAGAATAACAATGCAGATTAAATCGTCTTCGTGGATATTGTTCTACTTATGGGTGTCTCATTGTTTGTGATATAGTGCCAATTCAGTTATTCGATTCTTGTGCTACCCGGATTGTGTGTCATCCAGTTTTGGGGCTAAGAAAATAAAATTTATTTTTTTTTGTAAATCACAATTTTGGAGGTAAGGAGTTTTCCTGGTATGTTAAGAAAGTCTCAACTTATTCATTCCAAGTATATATCGATTAGGATACAATTTCTTACAAGTTTGACTAATCCCTGGAAGGTTTTTGGGTTAACCAGAACCGAAGGCCATGGGAAATCACTTAGCATCGCTGTTCGGACCCATATCTATCGGATCTGCAGTCGGGTATGCTTCCACTGAACCACGGCGTCATTTTTGTATGTTAATAGGTTTGTTGATATCATAAGATATTGGCTGTCGCTGTTTGAATACAATCAACATGAAAATAGTATATAATGTGTCAAATACGGGAAAAGAAATTGGGCATGGCTTGTTAAGCCTGTACTGGACGAATATGGGTTTTCTGATGCTTGAGAAACATCATCATGAATTCAGTAATGTCATCAAACATAGAGTGATGGATAACTTAAACAAGAGGGCCATGATGGCCCTGAAACGCTCACCTGAGTACCATTGCTACAACTGATTACAAGGTTTTTAAACAGACAAGAATTCTGATATAACTCAATCTTAATCATTTTAGCCCTGACAATATTATACACCAAATATATAAGCACTGGACCTTATGGTTTCAGAGGAGAAGACTTAGTGCGGGGTCATTTATCTCCAAAGGGCCACCATTTTGAAAATCTTGATAATGAACCATTAGATGATACAACATACCAAAAATCTAAGCTATAGGCCTTATGGATTCATAGTAGAAGATTTTTTTTAAAGATTTTCCTATATAACTCTATGTAAAACAAGTGACCCCTGGTGCGGGGGCATTTATCACCATAAGGTCATGATTTGTACAATCTTGGTAATGAACCTTAAGATGATGCTACATACCAAATATCTAAAATCTAGGCCTTATGAATTCATAGAATTTTTTTTTTAAAGATTTTCCTATATAACTCTATGTAAAACAAGTGACCCCTGGTGCGGGGGCATTATTACCATAGGGTCATGATTTGAACAATCTTGGTAATGAACCATTAGATGATGCTACATACCAAATATCTAATCTCTTGGCCTTATGGATTCATAGAAGAAATTTTTTAAAGATTTTCCTATATAACTCTATGTAAAACAAGTGGTCCCTGGTGAGGGGGCATTTATCACCGTAGGGTCATGATTTGAACAATCTTGGTAATGAACCATTAGATGATGCTACATACCAAATATCTAATCTCTAGGCCTTATGGATTCATAGAAGAAGATTTTAAAAGTTTTTCCTATATAAATCTATGTAAAACCAGTGACCCCTGGTGCGGGGGCATTTATCACCATAGGGCTATGATTTGAACAATCTTGGTAATGAACCATTAGATGATGCTACATACCAAATATCTAATCTCTAGGCCTAATGGATTCATAGAAGAAGATTTTTAAAGATTTTCCTATATAACTCTATGTAAAACAAGTGACCCCTGATGCGGGGGCATTTATTACCATAGGGTCATGATTTGTACAATCTTGGTAATGAACCATAAGATGATGCTACATACCAAATATCTTATCTCTAGGCCTTATGGATTCATAGAAGAAGATTTTTAAAGATTTTCCTATATAACTCTATGTAAAACAAGTGACCGCTGCTGTGGGGGCATTTATCACCGTAGGGCTATGATTTGAACAATCTTGGTAATGAACCATTAGATGATGCTACATACCAAATATCTAAGCTGTAGGCCTAATGGATTCATAGAAGAAGATTTTTAAAGATTTTCCTATATAACTCTATGTAAAACAAGTGACCGCTGCTGTGGGGGCATTTATCACCGTAGGGCTATGATTTGAACAATCTTGGTAATGAACCATTAGATGATGCTACATACCAAATATCTAAGCTGTAGGCCTAATGGATTCATAGAAGAAGATTTTTAAAGATTTTCCTATATAACTCTATGTAAAACAAGTGACCCCTGGTGCGGGGGCATTTATCACCGTAGGGCTATGATTTGTACAATCTTGGTAATGGCCCATAAGATGATGCTACATACCAAATATCTTAGCTCTAGGCCTTGCAGTTTTGCAGAAGAAGATTTTCAAAGTTTGCATTTTTAAAATCTATTTTTAGCTCCTGTGACCTACTTTTTCAACCAATCTGAATAATTTGTACAACTTTGATAGAGGGCATCATAAGGATGATTCCTGTGAAGTTTGGTCAAAATTCCTTCAGCGGTTCATGAGGAGATGTTGTTTAAAGCAAATTGTTGACGACGGACGGACGCACGCACGGACGACGGACAAAAGGCGATCACAATAGCTCACCATGAGCACGTTGTGCTCAGGTGAGCTAAAAATACAGATACATTTTAACACCGAGTGGTTGTGACTGGACATATAATTTTAAAAATAATGTTGAAAAAAAAATCATACACAATCTGAAGCATCCAATCTCCATACGACATTTGGGAATATTTTTTGCAAACCGGATTTACAATTTTGTCATGTTACACTTGTACATTAATATGCATAATGTTTGACACGAGATATTTGTCAATACCATGTATTATGATGAGACGTGGCTCTAAAGTCAGTACCACTAAGCAACACTTCAGTGTGTGGACTGTTAAAGGATCAGCTCATGACTGATTTACATGATCATATATCTGTTCGCCCGACTGTTCGGAAATAACAGGAAAACAATATACACATGTACATTAAGTTGATGAAACTTGTTGCATGTATATAATTAGAAGATAATATGGAGATAATGCATTCCACTTTTCCCTTGGATCAAAATTCTGGTTGCTATTGTAAAGGAAGTTATTGGTCAAAAATGAAAATATATTTTTCCCTTTGATAAGTGAAAAAATAAACGAGTTAAGTTCATGAAAATAAGTAAGTGATGCATATCACCGGTAGGGGGCACATGTATTGCAGCTACACTAGTGACCTTTATAATATAGTTTGTGACATGTGTGTTTCAGGTTATCAAACGAGACATTATGAATGCGATATGTAATAAGTGACTGGAACTGTCCCATCAACTCGAGAATGCACTGTGTCATCTAGACAACGCATGCGCGGGCCCAGCAGGAACATCAGTGGTATTGGATTAAAACATTCGTTTAGACTCTGGGTGGTGTAGAAATGTATAATTGGATAATTCTAGAACCTGAATTATTATGGTCATAATAGTTCCTGAAAGATGTTTGACTGGCGGACGACGGGCATCCATCGATTTAAATATCATACTCTTAGAGTAGTGCCTAGGTAAGCTAGGCACTTTGTAAATATGATTTATAAAACGACCATGCTATCACAACCTCTGACTTATGAGTTTTGTATATCCCTTTGATAAATGATTTTATTCTGGCGAGAACAAATAATTTAAATCACCTATTGACGTCCATTGAAAAGAGAAAAAAGATGATAAAAACGCCTTTCTATATAACTTTATTTGGTCGTAAAATATATGGCAACATCATACTGCAAAACATCCAACGCCAAGCCCGCTTCTGTACATAGCATATTATGGAGCATGACGGGTGTCCCTTGTTGAATACTCAAGTATAATGATCTCTTTTGAAAACGTACGTCGTTGAAAACATACATATTTATCAAATACTGTGTTTAATGGGTATCATATTTAGTTTTACAATTCACACTATTTCACGTTTAACACAACAAAATAAATGAATTTGTTTACTTAAATAATGTGTTGGATGATTTGGCAAGACAAAACAAAACACCCGCATTTGCAAATACATATACAGAATCCAAAATAAGTTTCCTTTAAACTTTACTAATATCCAAGTTCATTGGAAAATCGGCATTAGGTTTACAGTATGTCTTTTGCCATTTTAAAACAACATTGTACTGTAAAGATTTGAAAACAACACTACTGTGTACATTTCAAATGTGCTGTATATTTTAAACATTTACTTTGTACATTTTAAAAATCACTACTGTATACATTTTAAAACAACACTGTGCTGTGTAAATTTTAAAACAACACAGTACTCACTACGGTGTACATTTTAAAACAACACTGTGCTGTGTACATTTTAAAACATCACAGTACTCACTACTGTATACATTTTAAAACAACACTGTACTGTATACATTTCAGAATTTCTTATGATTAATCAAAACTTAAATACAGTTGAAAATCATGACCGTATGCTATAGTTTGGACTTATATCTTTAGTTGTTTATAAGAAATCAATTAAAATTGACAGCGAATGATGAATTCATTTTATCAACCAATACTTATCAGTACATCTTTAAAATTAGCAAAAGTTTTCAAAACACTCTGTCAAATACAATATAATACTCATAACCAACAAACAAAAACATTTTAAGTTCGCATTTAAAAACTGAATTTACAGTTATCATTGACATTAAGTGATGTAATATAAAACAATAATTGATAATCAAAAGGGTTGTGAAATTAACAGGACACTTAGTTGCTAATAATGTCAACGTTTACAAACATGCATCAACTCCAATTCTAGTTTTCCATAAAATATGTTTAAACATACAATTATGCGAAGAAGAGTGAACAATCTAATAATTTCTCCACATAATTTTATTTTTAAGGTAAAGTCACAAGTGAACAAAATAGGCAAACAAAATATGATCTGATCTTGCAGTTTAGATTGTATATATGCCTGAATCAAGCATGTTGTGTGCACATAGTAAATAATAAATGTACAAATACCACTCTGTCAACGCCCGGTATAGATCCGAGTTAATACATACCAGGGAAGAACATCACATTATTTAAATGATACCAATACCCATATTCGGTATCTTGCCACTGGATGGAAATATTTCTATGAAACTTTGTCACTTCGAAGACTTTCAGAAATAAAAAAAATGTTTCACCGAGAGTTTTTCCAGGTTTTATTAGATGTAGGGGAGATAATCTGTATTTAAGTTAAAACTGAAGTCTACGGTAAATATACAATTTCTGTGAATATGAAAAACTGAATTTAATTTTCGAGGAAAACTAACGGTAGAAAGATGCATTATATCATTCTGATTCATATTTCATGCACACATCTAAACTTTACCGTAGGAAAATGTAGAAAATCACTTTTTGTAGTTCTCAGGGGAGATAACTAATGACAACAAAATTAAAAAGGGGAGGTAATAAAAGAATTTCTGTCATATGTCATAACATGTCAATTTGCCTTTAAGATTTCCATGGTTTGACATTTTAAAAATTTATATTGTAAAGTTATATGAAAGGCTTTGATGGTTATTATGGGGCATATACCTTAACCGGAAGTGAATTGCAGGACATAAACCTTAAGATATAATATTAAAAGTAAGTTAAATGTACACTCATACAAAATTGATTTACAATGCATTGCACACACACACACACACACACACACACACACATACTGCACAACTATTACACCACTATTACATCTCCTTACATATCCCGCTGCCGCTATACAATTATACCAGTTATATCAGTCCTAATAACAAAATGTTATAAATCGGTTCGAGATAACAAAAGTTCAGCTATACATTTACTTGTAAATATGTCCAAGTCTTACTAAAGCTTTGGACAAAACTGTCTTTTCAGTATTATTACATTAAAAAAGAGACTGGCGGGGAAAAGAAACAGAGACAGGGTAAACATTCGTGTCGGTTTTGATGAAAGTATTGGACGACATTTAAACTGTATCTATAAAGGTACATGCATGTGTGAAGATATATGTAATGCTAAGATGTGCGACTGGGACTGGTATATGTGGTACAAAAAAGCAGATGGTCAAATCTGAGGTTTATATTACATATGTGCTATTCTGCGTTTTCGTTCCCTTTAGTCATTTCAATACCGTCTGTTCCGGTATTGCCTGTGATGGGGGAAAACACCCATTTTTTTTACGATCACGGATGGTTGCAGTCTGTAGATGGGTATTGATAGACGTAATACACGCATATAGTTAAAAATTAAATCTTTAGTCAATTACCATCTGTGAACAGGCTACTTTAAGGTTTACATTCACATAAGATTAAAGTTTGATTTATAAAGCGATTAAAAATATAATGAGTCGTAATTCCATTAAGTGAAAATCTTATACATTTACATGTATCACAAAATAAGATAATAGAATGTCATTAACAGAGATACAAAGCAAATTAAAGTCAATGAAAAATTAAGATTGATAAATGTACAGGAAAAATAATTATTAAATGAGATTTGTAAAGAATTATACACCAGTCGCCTGACCAGGGCTATAAAAAATAAAAAATAAAAAAACAAGTCGTATTAATCTTTTACGTAATACGAATAAATTAAAATAAATCATTGGTTACTTGGATGAAACATTGAAAACTGGTCGAACATCGCCATAAATAATAAAGATATGAAATAATACGTGTATCACGAAATATATCTTGCACTCAAACATTAAATGCATACATCTTGTTTATATACATTCCCTAGGAATATAAATCAATAGCAAAATCTGCATTGATCAGCATGGGCCTATTTCATTAAACTTCCCACAAGCAAATTTGATTTTAGTCGTGAGAATGTTGTCCTTAATAATGTCTACTAATTTCTTTGCGAACTAAAACATATGTTCCATTTCATTACGTTATCAAGTCATCACTTTTCATAAAGAAAACAAAAACAACAAAAAACAAATCAAAACATTTTCCATGTGAGAATTCACGTATATGTAGATAAATCTTACGAAGTTTAGTGAAATCGGCCCCAGTGTCCTTTTTACTGTAGATGTAAACATCCCATACTGTGCAAATTTCACCGATTTTAAGTTATATAAGTCTTCTGATCCCACTACAAAAAGTAAACAGTTCGTGTAACATGTTTTATCATGCATTTCAGAAAGAAACATACCTATGACTTAGATAAAATGTGTTCATATGAAGTTTATTGAAACGGGATCCCGGGAAAACCCTTCACGAAGTATGATTAGAACAAGCATTAATTATATCTTTAATGATGTTCACTATTCCTTGACTGATTTTGTCATGCATGTCACAGCCTAGAATCTCGGGGTTAAGAACAAGCTGAAAAATAATTTCATTCTTCTCGTCATCGATTTTATAAAACAAGTTTGTTTCATGTTGGGTCGATCCATGTCTTAGTCTTTTGTTTTCGAATCCTTCAAAAATATCCATTTTTGTATCCAAACTACCACGCAAAGTAAAATGTTCATTGACAACTAAACGATGCAGTTGAATTTTTTTGCCCAATTCTTGGTCCTCAGTTATCGACAAGATTTTTTCCATCGGCATCATCGCGTGATCCACACATTTCCTTATAAAATTTACATTTTCTGTCACAAACTCTTCATTATTTGTCCGAACTTCACTGATTATTGGTATGGTGTTTACACAAGACGACATTGTGTCTCCAATACCATGACATTGATGGCGTAAGTCTACCGAAACAAACACAGGAACTGTCGTTTGAGAAGTCAGATTACGCAGCAGTATTTGAAATGCACAAAGTACTAACTCAAACATCGTCATGCGATTTTTCAATAGATAATGGTTGATTCTATGAAAAAGATCACCCGAAACTTTGGTAATTTTTGAGAATAGTTCCTCCGGTTTTCCAAAACCACATCCACGTTTCGATGGAGGACGTAGGGAAACTTCTAATAACTGTTTTTCGGACAGAACATCTTTCCAAAACTTTTCAAGAACTGAAATGTTCCTACTTAGATGACCCTTTATGATTGATGCTGTGTCGATCGCGTCTCTTTTTCTAGGAACAGGTTCGCCAAAAATTCTGTGAAGTGCGTACTGCTTCATATCTTCAAACAAATGTCGTATTATTTCTAAATTGAACAGAATATCATGAAACACGAACCTGATCCAACTTCTTCCTTCCTTAGCCTCATAAAAATAAGCTCGTACAGACAAATTATTTTCTAAATCGAAGTAGTACTGTGTTTTGTCCATACCCCAAACCATTTCTGTTTGCATATCATCTTCACTGGTTAATTCGAAATCAACTTTAGCATCTCTAACATCTAAAACTATTCGATGGGATCCTTGTTCATTCCTTATAAATACAGAACGCAAATAACTGTTTTGATCAATCTGATATTGAAGATTTGATCTCCATTTATCTGGATCCGAAAGCTGCAGTGGCAGTTGCATGTCTACGACAGTTATCAATGATGGATCATCTGGCATTTCTTTCTGTATTCTCGACAATCTTTCCTGCATTGGTGTAAGCTCATAAATCTCTTTTTCCATGTGAGTTTCATTCTCTGGCCTTAGTTTTGAATAGATGTAACCAGTAATTGTGTCAATATTTGTCCCCTCGGATAGAAGACTCACAACAGGAACTCTCACATTTGTGAGGTCAAACAGTCTCGTATTAAATGTCATAACAATCATCGAGTCTAACCCGAGTTCAAGGAAATCTATATCTTTATTCAATGCAGACAATGGAACTGCAAATAGTTCACTTGCCACATATGTTATTATTTTAGAAAGTTCGCCTTTCAAATCCATGTCAGAGAGTGACAACAAATCAGTACTTGATAAATAATCACCGTACCTTCTATTTTGCAGGAGCCCAGTTTTACTGCCCGCACGTGTTTCAAGCACGAGAGAGACTGAATTCTTTTCCTTCGTATTTGCATAGGCAATTTGACTGTAGTCTGTTGTTAAACTGTTCAAGAAACAAGCTTCAATTTCTTGCATAGACAAAAGTTTCAAATTCCCTTTTTCAAAATTTGATTTTATGTTATCGTTCTTCAACATTTCAGTCATCATTCCAAGATCAAGTGCGCCCCAGTTAATAGTCTGTCCTGCAAGGCCTTTAGACCTCCTAAAGTGTATAATAGCATCCATAAAACTGTTCCCAGCAGAATAGCAACTTTGCCCTGCATTACCAAGAACTGCAGATATGGACGAATGTACAATGAATATGTCAAGTTCAAGTCCTAATTTTACAGAGGCTTTATGTAAGTTCCATGTTCCTTTTACCTTAGGTAACAAAACTGATTTCATTAACTCGTCACTGACGTTCAAAGCAAGTACATTATCCATGATACCCGCACCATTCAAGATTCCTTTAATTGGGTACCTAGTTAGTGTCTGTATTTTTGAAAGTGCAAATTCGGTAGAAAAATAATTTGTCACGTCGACCTGATACACCAATACTTGACACCCGAATTCTTTCTCAACTCTAGCTATGTCCATCATGTTACCATCAGTCGGAACACGCCTAGAAAAAACAGCTAAAGATGCAGCTCCCTGAGATGCCAGTATTTTTAAAGTCTCGAATCCTAGACCAGAAAATCCCCCAACAATGACATAGCAACCCTTACTGAAACCAAGATCTTTCTCATCTTTTGTTGCGATTGTCATTCGAAATGGGATTCTGTTGATAGAAGGCTGATACAACCCATTTTCTGTAATTTTAAGTTCATTAATTTTTTCCGCAATTGAAATATCAAAAGCGGTTTCAAGCATATTTATTGAGTTCGAGTTAATTGACTCAATGTCTATCAAGGTAATATTTTGTATTAATTGTTCACGTATTACTGAACGTACCCAGCCGTATAACTCTGAACCAAAAATGCAAACATTTTCAAATTTGTTGGAATCCCAATCTTTGACGACGTTGTTGGTCAATATGAATACATGTTCTTTGATACCTGCTTTGAACAAATATGTAACAAATTTCAAGAAAGTTTGGCAATTGAAAAAAACTGCGTCAAATACATCGTCGCCACTGGCATCAGAGAAATCGTCTATTTGCTTTGGAAGTACAATGATTCGACGTTCATTAATAACATTTGTTAATGAAGATTCCATGTTTTCAATACCCTCCGTACTGAAAGGCAATGTCAAACATCGCTCGGGTTTCAAAATATCAACAATTTTTTGTGATTGGTTTTCATCTACTGATAAGATTATATACATTATATCAGCGGTTTTGTTTTCGTGAATGAATTCCAACTTAGCCAAAGACTTTGAATGATTTTCGATTTTCGATAAAAAACAAGAGTATGCAAAAGATCTAGGCAGTGGACTGATCTTATCAACTTCGATAATATGCGTTGCATAGTTTTTAACCTCGCATATGATACTACCTTTTGGCGACAATAAAAGTGTATCAAAATATAAATCGTCTCTGATTCTTTTGCTATTGTAGCCATATGCAAGCATTTTCGTCAACAATGGTCTCCTTAAAGTAATGCTTTCAGAACCTATTGGAAGAATTGATTTTCCCTGCAAGTCAGATGCTCCGTGAAGAAACAGGCCTGGTGTTTGAAGAAGTCCATCTAACACCGATGGATGAATGTTTGTTTTAGTTAGTTCATCTGTTATTGCTTGAGATAATTCTACATGACAAAGACAAGTGTTATTTCCGGTGAACCCATCGTGCAATAATTTCAGGTCTTCCCCATACGAAAATCCAACCTGCTGTAAGACATCGTATGTTTTATCTCTTGAATACCTATTGGGACAAACGTCCTGGACTTCAGACAGATCAACAAATTCTTCAACCACTTCGTCAATTTGTATTTTTTGAACTGACCCTCGTGCCACCATAGTGTTATCTAGATGGACAAAAAACGAGAGAACCCGAACTTCATCTACATTCTTGGTATCCTCTACGATGACATCAAGCTCTGTTATTCGATCCCTTGATACGCGTATTGGTTTATAAATTTCTGTTGAAACGTCCAGCTGACTGACATGGCACTGAAACAATCTCTTTCCTATCTCAAAGCCAATTTCAGCATGCAGAGACCCAGGGCAAATATTCACATTACTTACATAGTGTTCATAGAGAAGTGGTGTTGTTTCATTTGTTAAGGTGACTTTAAACCTCGGTTTATACTCTGGGCAACGTCGAATGAATTGATGAGCGTGAAAAGGATCCAATAATCCGTTTTTGCAGAGTTTCCATTTTTCTGTTTGGTGTAGTTTGGTTGATCTGTTGAACTCGTATCGTGGAAAAGTTGTTATGTTACAACAAGGTTCTACTACTGCTTCCCAACGAATGTTTAAACCATACTGATAAAGAACACAAAGTACCTTTTTGAAATCATTATTACTGTGACAAGGCAAGGAAGAAATGGTAGGGATTTCATGGTTTTCCTGAACTCGCTCACTGTATTTGTCAAAGCTACCGGTTCGTCCAAAATCAATGCATATATTGATCTTATCTATTTCTATGGCTGATTGAAGTGGAGTAGGTTCTGTATGATTCAGAGTCGCCAGTTTCTCATAATATCCATTCCTATTCGCCGTTAATGCCATATGTTTATGTCCTTGTGTAAATGGCATGTCTTTACCTTTTAGTATAGCTACATTATGTGAAGCGGAGCTTGAGCTACTTTGTAGGATTTCAACAGCATGCACGAGCGATATTTTGCCAGTTAGATATGCTGTTGGTAAGTTCCCTTCTAACATTCCAACCACAGTATTAGGAAAAATATCGCATGATTTCAGCTTTTCGAAAAACGCCACTTGTTTAGCAAATGCTATTATTCTTCCAAAGTGTTTAGTAGTCTTACTTTGATCGCCCTGTAGAAAACTGTTACCAAAGTTATCGTACTTTGGATGTATCAATGCAATTATTTTCTTCATTAAAGTTTGATACTGACCAGAAATGAAACTCTTATCTGAGTCCAATATGTCATTTTCGTACGATTCTATGCCCCTAAACACAGCCACGACATTTATATTTAAATTACTTTTAAGACTGGTATCTGTTGCGTCTTTTTCAAGCATTGACTTTATGGAGCATTTTAGATCCTGCACTGAACCCACACAAAATGCTTTGCGATAAAGATAATGATCTCTGTGCAAAACAGAAGTTGACGAAAGAGCGTTAAGACAACTATTTTCGTTTAGGCTGGAAAGTGTTTGTCTTAACCCGGCCTTTAAAGAGGCTTTATTTTCAGCCGACTGCACGAAAACATATTCAGTTCCATGTATATTGCCATGACAGGGGAATGGATCAACATTATCTTGAATCACAATGGCGTGACTATTTGTACCACCAAAACCGAAACAGTTTATACATCCTAAACGTTGTCCCGTAGAATTTGCTCTCCACTCACAAACCTCTTTTGATATTTCAATTCTGAACTGGTCAAATAAAATTTTCTTATTTGCAGGTTCACACATCAAGCTTGGAACGAATTCTCCATGTTTCATCATTAGCACCATTTTGATAACACTGGCGACCCCTGCGCCTGACTCAAGGTGTCCTATGTTAGATTTTACAGAGCCTATCTTAATTTTATCAAAGACTGGTTTCTCATCTTTTTCTTCATCTCCTTCTGGTGAAGAAAAGAAATACCCGAGAGCGTTAACTTCTGTTGGGTCTCCGATTGGTGTTCCTGTACCTGTAAAATGAAATGCACATTGTGAGGTGGTTAACCCACTACTTTTCAACATTGGACCCGGGTTCGATCAATAGTGTGTGAAAAGGTATATCTTCCTAGTACTCTAGTTACCTCACATGTCAAGCACACGATGCTGACGCCACTAACCGTGTCCACGGTAATATTTTCGTATCAACAATATCGATTTCTGTCGAATTGTAAAATATATGAATTAGAGCATTGTTGGTTTTGGATACTACACTATGATTATAATTCTGTTTATGGTCTCCTTAATACTGCAGAAATCAATTTTAATGTTTTTCTTAAATGTCTCACCGTGAGCTTCAATATACTGGATGGACATTGGATCTACACCGCACTGCTTGTAGATGTTCTTTAGAAGGACAGCTTGCTGGTACCCGGACGGGGCAGTCATTGGGGTCACTGTCCGTCCGTCCTGGTTACACCCCATCAGCATCCTTGCCCAGATCTTATTGCCATCAACCACTGCCTAAATAAAGTACAACATTTAGTGAACACACACACACATAGCCACATACTCTACTTTTCTACCACTTTTACCGGTATATTTTCTAGAACAATTGTGCATGGTGTATACACCATTAACAACATCACTTTTCATCAAGTCATTACTGTGGTTTGTTCCCATTTTGCCAACTTCACACCTTTTACTATTTTCACTTTGCCAACTTACATATTGTTGGCTGAAAGCTACCTGCATGCAGTTAAATGTGTCGGTGATGCTATACAATGTTCCCTATATAATTTACCCTGATCATTTAATTAGTGCCATACAGATAACATGATCCAAATTTCGTTGTTGTTTTTTTTACGTATTGTTTCTTTTTATTCTTTGTTTCTTTTATTCTATTTTTGAACAGTTTTGCAAGAGAACATACAGAAAGACAACAAACCTAAGATCTTTACTCTTTTAATATAATAATAGATTAAAAGAGCAAACATACTGATATTAACAATTAACTGACCTTCATTAATAACATCATTTACACCATTTATTAATCAAGTGAGACATTTCTGGCCATAATATCTATAATTTTTCGCGTCGTTTGTATTCCCTTTTTATATATAAACACAATAACGCCTTTCGTCGATGATTAGGGATAAACCCTGTTATCGCATATCTATATATATATTTCGGGAGTGAGTAACACTTTCTTCAGAGTTAACATCAAATGAAAATTTTGATTTTTTTAAATATATTTCCAAAAAAGAAATTGGGTGACTCTTACTGATGCTAGCTTATATTTTTCTTTTATTATAATATATGGCCTATGCTCTTCAATTAGTTTTCTTGAATTATTTCTGGCAGTCTTGACTTATTTTCATCACATTTATTGCTGTTATATATTCGAAAATATCATCCTTTAAGTTATCACGCCAACTAGACTAATGTTTAATGTTTCATTTCCGTTGTACAAAACAATTATAATGATATATCATAAAAAATAAATAATAATAATAAAACAGATATGAATACATTAATCTAAAGAGCAATTTTCTGAATTCAATCAGTCATTCATACTGTCATATCTAGTTGTTAATTTATGAACATTTTCTAGAAAGCTATTAGATTCATCCAATATTATTTTTTCAATGGTATTGTTAGAATTAGTAAATACATTTTTTGCGCATAACCTGCTGAAATAAATAGGACAATAATCTAAAAATTATCTAGGACACACATAGTTTTAAAGTGCAATGACAATTGTGATTACAAATCAAGTAGTCAACAGTATTAGCTACATGTTTCTGCCAAGGGCAGATCAACACAATGGTCAAGGTGAATATATTGTGTGAAATCACGCAAATCTAAAACTTGATAAAAAGATCAATTTAATGATTATTTACTTTTAAAAAATGTGTGTTAGTGTGTACTGTTTAAACACATACACTTATATATCAAAGGCCGGAAGGTGGGTTGGTGTGAGAAGAAAATTTGATAAGATTGTTTGAAAATCAATAAAATGTATCACTTAATTATACTTATCAACTCGATTATATTTGTATGTTTATATACAACTTGTACGTTGACAAAATTATTTCCATGTTGAAAACGTAACAGTCATTTTTTAATATGACACCGCACGCATTTAACACCTTTTCACTACCTGGTCAAATTCCCACTTTGCCAACTTTCATTTTAGTACCAGAATATAGAAAGTTGGCAAAGTGGGAACACCCCATTACGGTTACGGTCGGTCAACATCAAAGAATCTAATTCTGTATAGTATTCAAATCGAATAGAAAATATCATAATGCTATCAATTGTTCATATTTTTTCATTCCACACACTCCGACACTTTTGACTTTCATAACCTGAGCGGTTTTGGAAAAAATACATACTTTGGAGTATTTCTTGATTATAATTATGCCACAGCCCTCCCCTCGCGCATACCCGTCGGCGTTGTCGGAGAAGGCCTGACACTGTCCTGTGGTCCCCGCCATCTTTGCTCGGCTCAAGGCTACATATGCGTGTGGGTGCATAATGACATTCACACCCCCACAGATTGCCATGTCAGCGTCACCTGGGACAAGACAAATCAGTCCAAAGCTGACTTCCTCAGATGAAGGGGTGTTTAGTAATTCATTGCAAAAGTGACTGCTATATCATCTACTATAAAAAAAACCCAAGAAAACAGATAGTGAGGTACAAAACAATAACGTTATCACTGCATTTTTCATCGTAGCTGTCAAACCTCAATTTTGACCAGCTGATGTATGGAGACAATGCCCAATGAGATTTTGAACGATTTTCATAGATATTCCTCTACTTCAGCAACACTGATTGGTCAATTGAAAGCCCCAATTGAAGTCACGAACTTTAGATTTGATAACGATTTAGTTGTTGGTCCAACGTTATGTAATATATTACAGTCTGTTTCAGCGTCTCCGTATGTTATATAGTTCGCGCTATTACAATATACTTCCTTCGTGTTAGTACAATATTCAAGGGGACGCTCTTATCTGTGCTTATTTTGACTTCTCAGAACGAAACGCTGCAATGATAATAATTCTTCTATATATTTATCCGTTCTACTTTCTCCATTACTTTAAGCCCAATCAATGCAGAATATTTATTTAAATATATTTCTGATTAATAAGAAAGATCAAGTATTGCTGTATATACTAGTTCTCAATAGATATGCCAGAACATAGGCATACACAGTGGTAGTTAGCTAGGTATACCTGCACCAATAGCACGTGCAGCTGTGTGTAATGCAACAAGTGCAGCGGAGCAGGCTGTATCAATCATCATTGCGGGTCCCTGCAAACTGAATGTGTATGCGACGCGGGATGCAATAGCACTTCCGGTGTTTCCGGTCAGACTATACTGGGAGATATCAGTCACGTCCATCACGACATCACTTTTGTAGTCGGCGTTCATACATCCTGGATGATATATAAATATCTATTCTAATTCTAGTCATCGATTATATCGCACCATAAATATCGCACCATAACTATATAAGTGTGAATAGGTGTATCCCTTTTCTTAGTTGTGTGTGACGTCAGTCTATATGACCTTCTTTCAAAGCATCCCACGAAATGCCCATCAATGTTGTAAATAATATCTAATGATTGAACATAACTCTACAACTCAACTTGTCAAGTATGCTAAATTTTAAGCAACAGTGCTGAAAAATCAATGTTGTGTCAAAAATAAATTAATACAGGATGAAACAATTATCTCTTACATTAAAACACTATAGAACTTATTTTCCTATTCTGAACTCTTTTGATCACGTGAACATTTCCTGTGCATTTCCTATGCGGACGGATATAGTTTATTTTGATCACGTGATTGTGTTATTACCTTGTTGCTCGTAACCTTATTACAGATTTCAGTTGTTGTATGGAGGTATCTGAGGACCAATACTGTATAAGATATGTAACATAATAATAATAAAGGATTTTCCAACAAAATGTTCCATGCAGTGCATTGCTTAATTTCAAATAGTATAGCAAAAATACAAACGCAATAAGTTGCTTAAGATTTTTTTTTAACTTCTTGGTAATGCAGCAATAGATAGCAAGTTAGGTCTATGAAATAATTCTAAACTACATATCAGTTGCTATAATCAGAGTTGAATTTAAACTGATTTATTTTACGTCGATTGGAAAACAAGTTCTTAAAACTTTGCGCATTGGAAGGTTATGAAAGATCCTTGCTCCCAACGGGATAAGAACCCGTAACCTTCTGGTTCTCTGTCGAGACCGGCGCCCTTTCAAGTAGATCTACTTCATTTCGTTACGCTAGCTTAGCTCATTCATGAATTCAGTCAAGGTCATACGCCCGTGGACATACTCTATTATAAAGAAACAAATCTTATAAACGGGTGGAATCATTGTGATGACCCTATGGATCTATAGACTTTCTCTTGTTTTAAGCGAAACCTTCGAATATATTTTTGTCATCGCCACGGATTGGCGGATAAATTAACGAGTGCCAATCGAGAATTGTCCTATGGTTTCATGCGCTTGATTGGGGTGGAGGCATAACTATTGACCTCAGATACCTCCATGAGTATTTAAAAACCATAACATTACTGAAACGTGTACCAAATCAACGTTACGAACCCCTTTAGCTTTGCAACTAAGAGGCGTTGTTGATTTTCATAATTACCGCAGCGATACGGTCATGATTCTTAAACAAAATAAGTGGTGGTGGAGGTTAATTGGTTGTTATTATTGTTGTTGTAGATGATGATGATTAAAGTATGTACATGTTTACCTATGTACACGCCAGTTTTGGAGTCTCGCAGTGAGCTGGGGGGTATACCGGCGTCCTCGAGAGCCATGTGTGTACAGTCGAGGACGAAGCTCTGCTGGGGGTCCATCCTGGAGGCCTCGCTTTCACTTATACCATACAGCGGGCTGTCTACCATGTCGTAGCTGCAGCACATATACACAGAAATGAGTTGACCTTATGTTCTAGTAGTCGTGTCAATGACAAACATGTGGAGAGCTATGAATCCTGATAACATCAAGACGAAAAATGTGCCGAGAGACTCAGCAGGATAGCTATACCGGTTATTTTAACTCCAGTTTAAGCTCGGTAGAGGCAAAGGTTATTTTGTGCTTAAAAAAAAAAAAAAAACAAAAAAAAAAAAAAACGACGCTCACCTGAGAAGAACTGCCTTCATTGCATTTACAAATTAATAAATTATAGCATAGTTGTAAAAATGTACTATATACATATTCTATGAGATCATTTCAATTCCATGAACAATACAGTGCCTGTGGTCAAAATTTGAAGTCTAGCTTGACTGAAAGATTATTGCTTTAAACACAAATTTAAACATTAAAAGGGGCATAACTCCTGACTAACTGGCCGATATCAGCCATAACCGAACTTGGCCAAAAGAATATGGCTATAAACATTGTTCTAAAATTTGAAGATGATTACTTGAGAAATGAAGATGCTAGAATGCAAAGTGAAATCTGGCATTTCTTTGGCATTTCTTAAAAAATAAAAGGGGCATAACTCCTGACCTAATAGGCTGATATCAGCCACAACCGAACTTACTCGAGAGTTTATGGTAATAAACATTGTCATAAAGTTTGCAGATGATTGCTTGAGAAATGAAGATGCTATAGTGCAAACAAACTAAGATCTGGCGTTTTTCAATATTAAAAGGGGCATAACTCCTGACCTAAAGGGCCGATATTAGCCGTAATCGAACTTAGTCGGGAATTTATTGTAATAAACATTGTCATAAAGTTTGAAGATTATTGCTCGAGAAATGAAGATGATATAGTGCAAACAAACTAAAAACTGGCATTTTTTAATATTAAAAGGGGCGTAACTCCTGACCTAATGGGCCGATATCAGTCATAATCGAACCTGGCCGAAATATCATGATAATAAACATTGTCATAAAGTTTGGAGATGATTGCATAAGAAATGAAGATGCTAGAGTGCAAACAAACTAATGGAGGACGACGGACGACGATCCTAATAGCTCAGGTGAGCTGTAAACAGCGATCTTTTTACCCAAAATAATATTTTTGAGTATTACCTGTCAGTTATGTAGTCACAAACTTGAAAACCTTTGTTACAGAATTCGAACTTCAACTGTTTAAGTTATAAGCAAAGAGTGATTTCAAGCAAAGCGCCCCCTAGCGGCAAAATGAGAAACAAAATGGAATAAAATTTTACCATTAGGTACCTAGCAATGCAGCAAATAGTTCAATAAAGTATACAAGTCGCACTGGTCGACATTCTATTTCTTATATATCACAATTTTAAGCATTAAAACTGACTTACAATTATTCCAAAAAAAGGATCAAACTTTGGACTGCCGTAATATGACCAAATCAAGTCCGATCTTCAAAAACTAAACATCACTGGAAAGGGCTCTTTAAGAACTAAAACTTTTGTTCATATACTTTCAATGAAATATTTTTAGTTTTGGAGCTGTAATGCGAAAACCTAATAAAAAAAATAAAACAGAAGAAGAACAAGAGGTTTTCGCACTGCGATGCGAAAACCTAAAAAAACCCAAAAAAATCTTAACGTCTAATCACTAGTAGTAAGTAAGTTGAACTCGCATTTTGTGTCATGACAACCCTGCCGACAGTCTCTCAGTGAGCACTTGGATTTGTTTCGGTGATGAGCTTCTGAGCGCGGAGAGATATAGCGCGGTGAAATCATGCAAATCAACAATGCTTACTTTTGTTTATTGGTACGTTAGACTGGCTACTGCCAGTCTGAAAATGTTGTGACGACCATAAATCAAGCGCTGATAGTTTTTTTTTAATGTGATGATGTCACATTTACTTTGTTTATGAAGGTAAATTTAATAAACAAAGATCTTATTTTCAAGCGATGCCAACAAACCCAATGTTATATACCTGCTTAACCTTGCTTGAACACGGTCGTTACAAGAAAATGTGTCTCAGTGGACTGCTAACAATAAGCAAATCGCCTCTCTAACTCCCCTATTTCTCTTGCCTACAGTTTATAGTATTATATGAATATATGGAAGAAAATCTAAAACAACGAACTTTTATTATTTAATTTATGTGGGTTTTTTTCCAATTCATTTTATATACACATGTATTAAATATAGGTAAATTGATGATATTCAATATAATAAAAATATATGTATCTTACATTGCAAAAATAATAAAAGAAGATTAAAAAAATGTTCTCCAGCTGGGACCCGAATTTAACCCACACACTATTTTGACTTTGCCTGAATGACGAATAACCGAACTTTTTTACCCACTGGACTGGGCTAACAGCTTCGTTTGGAAGATTTTTATCGGATCTATTTGTTATTTGACGCTGGAAATTCCAGCATATGATGGTTTAAAAATATTTCTGAATATGCTGCGAGTTTTTCGCTTGCTTATTTTCTTTTTTCATTACAGTATATTAATTAAACACGTTATCTCTAGCATCGATTTCCAACATATTTATATTCAATTTCGACTGCCTTTAACATTAAAATAAACATGAAAAATATCAACACTTAGTTATTAGACAGAAAACAAAATTTGGAACTTAATCTCCGCGCTGATAAAAAGAGGGAAATCTGAATAGATATCTAAAGTTGTGTGATACAGAAATGTGTGCTACCATAGAACCCCTGTTTAAAACAAGTGGTGGACTGTAACCAACAAAAAGACAAATGGACGTCGGTTTAACTTCGAAGAATGTTTGTTTGTTGGGTTTAACGTCCCACTGACAGTATTTCAGTCATTTGTGACTGCAGTATCACGTCAAACTCACAGTCCGCCTCGACACCCCGTTTTAAACACAACAAAAAAAAAAAAATATTTATTTTATAAAGAACCAATCTCCGGCGCAGTGGATTTGTTTAGTTTAATCATATTTTATTGCAATCATACCAATCTCATTTAAATCATATCCTAATCTGCACTCCTCTACTATCCGCGATTAGGATCTGACAACATCGTATCAGGGGTCACGTCAGATTGACCTTTAATTAATTGATTTGCATAAACAAGTGCTCGATTTTAAACAAATTAAATAGCGCGTTTCAAACTGACTTAAGTAAAATATTTGTCACAGGGTGAGAAAAATGTGCAGCTTGACCGGGACTGGAATCTGGGGCATTTTGCATATAGGTCGGATACTTAACCGAATGAGCTACCGCTCTACCAAATGAGCTACCCGGTCATTTAGACATATTTCTACCCTATTGTGAGATTGATGCGGTTACTTCCCTCTGATATACCGAACAATTCTGTAGCCGCCGATTTGATTGGCTTATACAAAGGTCAATCTGAGACGACTTCTATACGATGTGGTCAGATCCAGTTAGCATACTGAATCTGATTTTAATGAGATTGCAATCATACATAAATATGTAATGCATGTAAATTAAAGATTTGACTAATAATACACTATGTAGACGAACAGATTGTATTTATATTGAATTGCAAAAGGATCGTGCCACAAGTTATAACAACATATGCGGTCGGCCCTCTCCTAACAAAAAGCAGTGTATATTCCTCGGACAGAAAAGCAAATGTTGTTAAAGATTTGTTAAAAGATGCAACTTATACATACGCGCTGACAACATGACTACAAGGCATACACATGAAAGAATTTTTCAACAAAGGCCATGTTGTTTACAAAAAATACCCGATTTGCATCATCAATTTTCTAACGTTTTCCATACACCTTCCGTATGTCTCCGTTAGCCAAATTAATGACGTAGCAGATGAGCAAAATGTAATTTGACGACAGATTTTAAATTCAAATTATTTCCGAAAACGGACAGGTTTTGGGAATACTCGCAAGTGCAAAATGTAAACAATGTGAGTATTTTGACATCCATCCAAAATACTAAATGGCGAGATTTTATCAAATTTTCAATGCGTATAACTGTAGTTTCACAGCAGATATATTTGCACTTTATGTCACAGGTACTTGAGGACACGACCCTGTCTTTATCAATAAAAAAAAATACGATAATCTATACATAATAAACAACAGGGTTACCAACTTCAGCAGGATGTTAAAGGGCACCCATCGGGAATAAGTGTCAACAAATCAATGAAAATGAACCGATCGGTGATGTTGGAGAATTCCCACTATCAGCGGATAGTTTTCCTTCATAACTGTTCACATGAAATACAGATATTATTATTATTATTATTAATGCCTGAAATTTCATGATTTCGACTCGAGATTTTGTTATTTTAACCTCGATCAACGGCAGTGAACCAAAACGACATCTATGACGTCATCGCCCACGAAGGTCAACTCAGACTGAGAAAAAGATGTTGCGATTGTATATTATACAGAACGGGAAGGTAAGAGTGTTCCGAAAATATTTGTAAGCAAAAATAACTGCGGAATACTCTAACCGTTCCCTTCTGTACAAAAACAAATCGAAGCACTAACCTCATAGATATCGTTTTGGGTTCACTTCCGTTGATCGAGGTTCGGATAAGGTTAAATCACAAAATCCCCACTCGAAATCTTGACATTTCAGACGTTAGAAATAATTATATTTGTATATCTTTTGAACAGGTATGAAGGAAAATTATTCGTTGACAGTGGAAACTCGCTAATATTACCGATGGGCACATTTTTCCTAGATATTTTGACACCAATTCCTAATGGGTGCTCTTCAGTATCCTGCTGAAGTTGGTAACCTAGTTGCTTTATATAAAGTGATTTTTTATTTATAAAGAAATGGATAGTGAACGTTAGATTTATTTGAATGTGAATATTTTGATACCTAAACTCTATGTAAATGGCAATTGTGTGTGTGTGTGTGTGTGTGTGTGTGAAGAGTGTGGGGGCACAGCTAGGGTCCTGTCCTCAAGTACCCGTCCTTTATGTACCATTTGCATTAGTCTACAAAATGTCAATTTCTCATTATATAATTTTCTTTTTCATGAAAAGTGAATCATTATGATATAAGGGGCCTTTAGAAACGTAAAACCCATAGTGTGACTCTAAATGATTGCCCATTACTTACTCTCTTACAAGGCCAGCGGTCTTATTGTAAGTTTTCCCGATTTTATCTTTGTCCTCATCATAAAAGGCTGAAATGTTGAAGCGATCACGTGGGATCTCTGATACGTGGTTCTCGCCACTTCGAAGAAGGTGCCAAAATTCATCAATATTGTCTGCTCCCGGGAAACGACAGCCGATCCCAATAATTGCCACGGCGTCGTCTCCCATCTGTCAATGCAAATAAAAAATAAATAAATAAATAAATAAATAAATAAATAAAAAGATCTAAATAAATAAAGGAAGAAGGTCATATCAGTTCATGTATAAATCAATATCAATTTTGAGATTTTCTCATGATGACAATGAAGTTTAAATGAAACCAGACAAAAAGCAGTAAAATTACAGTTTTCGATAACATTATTAAATTTTAAGAGGCTTTGCGAGTGGTCATTGCACTTGTTTAAATCTCTCTCTCCCGCGACAGTCTGTACGATAACATCCTACACAGGCCTGAATGTATATGCATATATAGAATTTATAATATTTGGTTAGACCGAGCTTACATACCTACGAAAACCCATTGAGCTCATTTTCGTTGTTAAAAAAAAACCCGCGATACTTACGCGAATTAACGCGAAACTTTCGCGAATAAACGCGAAATAATTTATATATACACAGGCCTTTTCTTTCAAAATTTCTTTATGGAAGGCCCTGATAAACTCGTGATAGGAACAATGAATGAAGACATTGACTTTTAAACTTTTCTCAGTGACGTAACATGTATCATTATTTAAATTAATTACAGAATTTAATCACATACTACAAAACATAATTATTGCGTTTCTTTTTTTCCTTTTGGGTTATATTTCTCAATATAAGGATAAGAATAAGAAATGCCTATTTCAATTTATGATATAGATTAAGTATTTTCGGTAGCCAGGTTGTCACAGTGCACAGAGAAGTAGTGGATTCGATCTTATGGTACGACATAGCAAAGTTGTTTGAATGCTACTGATATATTTGCTTCCCATATAAGACTCAAGATAATGTGACTGGGTGGGTATCATATCACTTATCTATAGCATGATACTGCAGTGTGGCAGCACTATATCTGTCTCAAGGAGACATAGCCTCCAAAATACTGAAATACTGTATGGGTCGTTATACCCATCACACAATCATTAACATACGTTAATCATAGTTGCAATCGAAAAACCATATGAGTGATTTCTCCAAAAGAGTGTTAATCAATTTAATTTATTTTTATTTATTTATTTTTTTTTTGGTGTACTGAGACTCTCCGTTCCAGAGTAACAATGTTTTTATTTTAACAATTCTTGTTTACAACTAATACAATTTTCTGCGGTTGAATGTATATGAATTAGAAGAAAATTGATTTCCCTTGGTAATGTAACGTCCGGTAGGTGGCGATAGTGTGCATGATTATCTCGTGCGTTTAGGCGGGTATTGTTCATGACATGCTCTGGACATGCGACTGGTCAACACCTATTTGCAACGGGTTCATTTCTTTACGCAAAAACGGCATGGCTTACGAAAAATGTGCAATCAACGCTGAGCACAATTCTACAGGAATTAAATAGTTTAAAAGAACAAGTGCAAGGGACTGATCTAAATGTTCGGACAGAAGTGAGGAAATTAAAGACTGAGAAAGATTTTCAGTGGTGTTTTCCAGGCAATAAATGCCAGTATGACTTTAACTTGGAACTTGACGAGTGTTTAAAGCAAGCGTTGTGGGCCATAGAGAATGGTAAAATGAAGTATTGCGTGGAGCAGTTAAAGAGGTCCAAGAAAAAGTACATAAACGCAATAAACTTATCAAGATAGCAGACTCGTCTCTCGGAGGCTGGAGACTGTCAGGTAATATGAGAGTAATCCAATAGCTAGCGATAGCGAAGACGAGAGCAGAATCTTTAAATCTGAAAGTAGGGCAATTAAGAAAAAGAATACGTCTGAACGACCCAGAGGTGGCGTTCGTCCTCGTGAGAATATTACGTATCAAGGCCCATACGTAGGTCAGTCAACGACAACGTCAGTTGGGCGTGGCAGAATTTTTCGAGGTCCCAAGGGAAACAGCTACAGTAACGTCGGGGACAGTCAAGCCCCAGGATCATGTTTTGCCTGCGGAGAAAACACTCATTTCCAAAGAAACTGCCCCAAGCTTAGATCACCAGCCCCAGCCACAATCGAACATTCAGCAGCAGCAGTCGGCAGAAACTGATAAAGATGAGTATTTGATTATACCAGATTTACACATGACTTTTATGAGTATGAATAGGGCAAACAGGCATTATTGTAAGGGGAAGACTAAAGAAAAACGTAGAATTTTAGAAAGTATAGGCACAAGTAATTTTATATTAGATGGTATAGAGATTAAAAAGGGAAAAACTGTTGTGAATTCATTAACAGTTTCAGTACAAAATTGTGGGAAGAAAAGGCTTATATTAGATCTCAGAGAAGTGAACATAAATTTGTGGAAACAACCTGTAAAGTACGAAGACATTAAAGTAGCGTTATATCCTATATGAAGAAATACTGTTATCAAATTAAATTCGATTTAACGAGTGCTTATCATTTCGTAGACATTTGTTACCCACATGCAACATATTAAGGGGTTTCATGGGTAGATAAAGATGGATGTATTGTTTATTACAAATTTTTAGTCCCACCATTTGGGATTTCCAGCGCCTGTTATTTGTTTACTAAACTTACAAAACCTTTGGTGAAAAAGTTGTGTAGCGAGGGTAAAATGGTGACTATGTTTTTGGATGATGGGTATGGTTGTGGTTAGAAATTTGATAATGCTTTGGAACTTGGTCAAGAGATAAAGGGTGACTTGTTATCGTCAGGTTTTATTCCTAAAGCTACAAAGTGTATCTGGGTCCCAGTTCAAATTGTAGAGTGTTTAGGTGTAATGTTAGATTCTCTAAATGGGACCATACATATACCAGACCGACGGTTAATCAAAGTACGAGAGTGTATTCAAGCTATAGAGCTAAGTTTAAATGAGCACAGAAGGTAGTCCTATAAATAAGTCATAGCGTATCGATTTTACTATTTTGACATTTCCTTGATACGCTATGTCTTATGGCTCGCCGTATACATTGATGTAGCAAACTCCGCGTGAATTCTAACGCGCTACATTTCCATTTATCATTGGCATAAAAATTGGCAATTCACTATGAAAACACAATAAACTTATAGCAGACATAATAATTTACCCTGTTAGTTAAGGAAATTGTCATACATAGACATTAAGAGGGTGAAATACCTTATCAAAAACTTCACTTTCCTTTTTGCGTTTATATTCTCCATTACGTACAAACAACACCGAGTGTTCCGAAAAAAATGTGTACAGTCAGGGTTAAACTGGGAACACGAATTTTTGGTAGATGAAGTTTGTCTTGTAAACTATATCGTGTTTAAAGTCCAAAATAAACAATTCCAATGTTAGAAACATTTATATCAGACAGATGATAATATATCAGTGAATGAGAATTGTCCCACTCAACATCGTTAATTTGACTTTATCTATTTCGTCTAAATATTTTCGGCTATTCCGTATATTTTACATAACACAGCAAGATGGTGGACAAATAACTACATCAATTGCTGTGTCAATTACAAAAGGATTTTTTTGACATTATAATGGTAATATTTCAAACTTTAATGTGATCAATTAATATGTTTTTGTGTTTGTTTTCTATATATGAGAGTTATTTTGTCAACAGGCACGTATACTTAATTTAATGTTTTGCTAAATGGACCGCTATGGGAAGCCATAAGACCTCGCTTATCTGTTGAAAGTAAAAATGTTAAAAATCAGTCTGTTAAATGTTGAAGGGGAATTATGATATGCGAAGGCTTATTTATAGGACTACGCAGAAGGGTACAGGTCCGTAAACTAGCCAGTTTGGTTGGTCAGCTGATTTCCATGAGTGTTGCTATAGGCAATGTTTCTCGGATAATGACTAGAAGTCTAAGTATGAACGTTCTAACTGCAAGGCACTGGGATCAGTTCGTTTCTTTGACAAATGCAAGTTTACAGCAGCTAGATTTTTGGAAGTCGAACTTAAATTCATTAAACAGTAGAAGTGTGTTCGAATTAAACAGCTGCAGTAAAATTGTGTATTCAGATGCTAGTCACACTGGTTTTGGTGGGTATGAAGTGAGTACCATTCAGGGAATTTCTCATGGTATGTGGTCAGAAGATAAAAATAGCAAGTCATCTACATGGAGAGAATTTGTAGCTGTGTATAGGGTATTTCAGTCACTTAAACATGTGTTACGGTACCAACGTGTCAAGTGACACAATCAAGGAGTAAGATCTATTGTATCAAAAGGCTCAATGAAAGTTGAACTACAGTCAATTGCGCTAGGAATATTTGTAATGTGTTTAAAGCATTCTGTAGTATTAGAAATGGAATGGATTCCTAGATCTCAAAATGAAATCGCTGATTATTTGTCCAAGATTGTAGACTATGATGACTGGGGTATATTGCGCTGTTGCAAATTATAGAACTTTAGTTAGGAAATCTAGAAATTGTTTGGTTTGCATCGGAGCATAATGCAAAATTTGACAAGTTTTATTCTAGATTCTGGAATAAATCAAGTATATGCGTAGATGCATTTTCAGTGTTCTGGGGAGACTTTACCCCCATAGCAGTATTGCACAGATATAAGAAAAATGAAAGTGGACAAAGTCCGGGGTGTTTTAATTATTTTCCCGAATGGTAGTTTTATTGAACAAGTGGTCAGGTACATTGATTTGCCGATTGAAAAAGTGTATTATGTAAAAAGCAAAACCAATAGAGGCATATTTGGTACGTAAGATCTTCATTTTCGAATGTTAGCCTTAAAATTGGACTTTACCATATAAGGGAGACAAAAGCGTATGCCATATCAATAGTATGATTGAGTTGTTCCCCTTGGTATACTATTCAAGTTCAATTAACAGGCAGTATTGCGTTAGTTGAATATCAATGGATTATGAAATAAGATCTACGATAGTAGATAAGGCAGTATTGCAACAGGTGGATTGTGCACGAGGCAATATTGCGTAAATTGCACGTGTACATGAATAGTTGTAAACATTGTGTTTCAGATAAATGCAGATTATTGGATACATAGCGATCAGCATCTGATCGTTGTTTGGCTTTAATTTATCGTATAATCATGAAAAATAAATATGTGAAATAATGTGTACAGGATTGAACGTTAAAGTTTTATGTAAAAGTTTAATCAACTGGTTTATTTTTATACATGTTTTTTTTTTCCAGATTTACCAGAGAGAAATTGATGAGTTACCGATGTCACTGGTGGACAAAGCGCACCTTCTCCCGGACCTTTTAAAGAAATCTAGAGCCCAATAGCACAACACCAAAGTATCGTAACAGTTTTTCGAAGTTCCAGTGTTGGGCTAGTATTAATGGGTTAGGGAGTAGGGACACTTTGCCCACCAGGCCGTTCACTGTTAGCATTTATTTGGCGTCTTTAATCCAAAGTGCTAATTCAGTTAGTCCGGTAATTTTTGCTTTTTATGAAATTCATGGTTTAAGTTCTCCTACAGAATCAACTTGAGTAGTTAAACGTGTTCTAGCAAAGGCATCTGTGAAATAGGAGCCTGTAGCAGTAGACATCAATATTAGGTGTTCAGATATAGTGTTTTACCCGTCATACATGTCCATTTAGTGATAGTGATCGCCAAAACAGGAACACAGCTTTGTCCAGTGGACAATGACCAAAAGGTTCTTTCGTGGGCCAACATTACTGGTGATGAGTTCATTATGTGTAACGTGTCGAAAACTAAGAATGGATACAGTGTAAGGAAACACAATAAGAACATGTCTTATACAACACTGAGAGAGATTTTTCTGGAAGCATTACGACCACATGTCAGTGATATCAGTAAGTTTGAGTTACATTCCTTAAGATCTGTAGGAGCGTAAGCAGCAGCCAATAATGGAGTAAGAGACGTATGTTTAAGAGACACGGGCGTTGGCTTAGTGAAACCACTATAGATGATTACGTTAAGGACAGAATCCAAGTTTCACAAAGCTTAGGATTGTAATCTTTACTGACATGCATTTGACTGTTCACATAGATTTGTTGTTAGTATTATATAAATAACTGTTTTGTTCGTATTTTATACATGTTCAAGTATAGGAATTTCAATTTTATGATACATATTAAACTATAATTTGGCATGTACATTGTATATAAGATGATTAATACGGTATACATTGTACTTAGTATTATCTACCTACGTTATCAGGGTATAAAACATTGGTTCGATGGTAAATACCGTTATTTGTCTTTCATCAGTTATTGTCCAGGTGCTATACGGCAATTTATATAAAGGGATATAAATACACTGGTGTTGGTTGTTTTATTTATATACAAGTATGTAACGAAGTTGTAAAGGACGTGAAAGTAGTCCAGGGAATTTTAGTAGAGTTTCACTGTGTTTATAAAAACTGATCAAAAAATGTTTTGGATAGCTTACAAAAAATATATAGAATCCCTAATAAATTTTAAACTTTCCTGGCATCAACTTCTAATACACTTTGGTATTTGGTATAGACATGGTGTAAATAGAGTAGAAAAGACTTCGAAATAGCCAAAGATACTCTTCCATTGTAGTACTGGTGAAATTGACTTCAGGTAATATATATAAAATTATTGTTCGAATCACCTTTTTATTCGGTAATTAATATAGTTTATTCACGTCATTGTCATTCTCACGCTTTTATGTGTTTTCAAATTTTATCATAATATCACTTATTATTTTGATTATCATTACTGATGACTGTCTTCTGTGGGAGAGGTTAGAGCTTCCGCATCGGAGCGCTGGAGTTCGTTGGTTCGATCCCCGACCGCGATATACCAAAGCCATCGTTAAAATAGTACTGGTAGCTCCCTGCTTGGCGCTCATATACAGTGTAGCCCCAGGACTGATTGACCCAGAGTCAAGATAATCTGACTGAGTGTAGTATTATGCCACACGTTTACGGCGTGATACTGCAGTATGACAGCATTCCATCTGAAAGTGGACTTAACCTCCAAATGACTGAAATTAGCACCTGATGAGATGTTTGCCCGCTCAGTATTATGTGTGCTTCATGATTCTTACGATGAGACTGGATGCAGTCTGCAGTCACGTGATAACAAATTTTAACCATTTTATCGGCCATTTTATTTATTTATTTATTTGATGACGTGCTGGTTTTCTGTTAAGTCTACAGCGATTGGGTGTCAGTCTAGTAGATGCGCGTAGGTTTAAAATACGGCTTCGTGTTGACCTGCTGAAATACTGTCGAAGCGACGGTAAACTCAAATAGTCAAGTCAAGTCGTGTTGTCCTGATAAAGAAAACACGACGCCATCCTAAATTGAACTTAGCCCTTTTTAGTCCTTGAATTTCTTGCTTCATTTTCTGTGCTACCATGATTTAAAGGGAAAAAAAGAACTTAAGAAAGTTTTGACTTGGAAAAATGCGCAACCATAGTAAACCAATACAGTTTGTCCTCTTCGTACTCTTTCAGGTTAAAAGAGAAATTCAGCGTAATATATCGCGACATTAACGCATTTATTCGCGAAACTTTCCCAAATATTCGCGAAAATGTTGCATTTGTTCGCGAATGTTTCGCGTTATAACGCGAAAGAAACGCGTTAATTCGCGAAAGTTATGCGTTTATTCCCGAAACCTTCGCGTTATAACACGAGAGTAACGCGTTAATTTGTGAATGTTTCACGTTAAAACGAGAAAAATAACGCGTTAATTGCGAAAGTTTCGCCTTATAGCGCGAAAAAATGCGTTATTTGCGAAAATATCGCGAAACTTTCGCGTTTTAACGCATTTTTGCATTAATGCGTTTTAACGCATTTTTTTGAAATGAGCTCATAGGCTTTGGTACATCATACATCGTACTCCTTGACCTATTATATTGGGAGAGAGTAGCTGTGTTCTAAAATTTAGTTTATATAACTTAACCATGTTTACATCTAAATAATTATAATTACAATACAATTTTAGTTTGATTGTCAACCTTTAAAGTCGATCTGAATAAGAAAATGATGATATCACACGAAATGTATATCAAGTAGGAAGTGAGCACTTCAAATACAATTGCCAAGTCTGTCTCTCATGATCGGGGTTACATGTGATGTGTATTGTTTTACGGTTTGAGATGATGAGCATTGTCTCAATCTGATTTCGGAACCGGACATTTTATCGTATCCGCTTTATCTTTAATATAATCAAGAGAGTCACGACGACCCTAGATCGCTCACCAGAGTACAAAAGCTTATTCAAAGCTACGTATATTACTACTTCTAGCAGCGACGAGATTCATTTTTCAGATACAGAATTCTTAAGTTAGTCAATTCTCTGGAGGCCCCGGTTTTCATTGGATCAACTTTATTTTAGGAATAATGGTAGACAGTCATAATGTGACCATTTGTCCAAAAAGAAATTAAATTCACCGTTTCATAGAAGGAGAATTTTGAAATTTTCTATATAGAGCTATATCAGGAAACTACCTGAGCCCCGAGGTGCCTCATTTTTTAATAGATCAACTTTATTTTAGCAGTTATGGCAGACAGCCATGAGGTGACCATACGTGACAATAGAATTTAAATTCTAACAATAGGCTTCGAAGCCGATCCCTAGGGGCCTCATATTTTATGGGATCAACTTTATTATAGCAGTTATGTAAAACTGCAATGAAGTGGCCATTTGTTTAAAATGAAATTAAATTCTGTCCATTAGCTTCTTAGAAGAAGAATTTTGAAAATTTCTTCATAGAATATATAAGGAAACTACCCGACCCCCATCATCGTATACCCACGGCCGATCGGCAGATCATCTATAGGCCGTGGGATATTACAGTTGAATTTGGTCGTTTAAGGGTGTGTCAAATTACGCTATTTCATTGTTTTTTAGCTCGTCTGTTTTCCGAAGAAAAAAATACGAGTTATTGTCGTAACTCCGGCGTCCGCGTTGTCGTCGTCGTCGTACGGAATCTTACCGTTAGCCATAACTTCTCTACTTATCCATATACAACTTTCATTTTTGGTATGCATATTCATCTGGACAAGGCCTATCCAGACAAGTGCAGTTTTTTCACATATTGGCCTTGACCTTGACCGTTGACCTATTTCTGCTGTAACTTTTGAAATTTTTAAAATGCCTGTCATTTTAGAACCGTAACCAACCGGGCACTGATATTTCACATGTTTATTCCTTGTCGCAAGACCTTTCCAGCAATGTTGAACTTTGGGCTTTTGACCTTGACCTTTGATCTTTGACCTATTTTTTAAATATTAAAAAAGCTTTAACGTTGGCCGTAATATCTTTACTTTTTGACATACATCTTTTATATTTGGTATAGATATTCATCTTTGACAGGGTGTTTCAGAAATACCTCAACATTTCATCTATCGACCTTGACCTATTTTTTGCTGTAACTTTTGAAAACTTTAAAATGCCTGTCATTTTAGAACCGTAACCAACCGGGCACTGATATTTCACATGTTAATTCCTTGTGGCAAGACCTTTCCAGTAATGTTGAACGTTGGGCTTTTGACCTTGACCTTTGACCTTTTTAAAAAAAAAATTTAACAAAAAACTTTAACGTTGGCCGTAATATCTTTACTATTTGACGTACAACTTTTATTTTTGGTATGGATATTCATATTTACCAGGGTTTTTCAGATATACCTCAACATTTCATCTATCGACCTTGACCTTGACCTTTGACATATGTTTGCTGTAACTTTTGAAAACTTTAAAATGCCTGTCATTTCAGAACCGTTACCAACAGGGCACTGATATTTCACATGTGAATTCCTTGTGGCAAGACCTTTCCAGCAATGCACCTTTGGACTTTTGACCTTGACTTTTGAAAATTGACCTATATTCGAAATGTTTAACAACAAAAACTTTAACGTTGGCCATAACTTCATGACTATTTGACATACATCTTTTATATTTGGTATGCATATTCATCTTGACAATGGTTTTTCAGATATACCTCAATATTTTATCTATCGACCTTATTTTGCCATAACTCTGGACAAGTTTTGTTATAGATATTTCTTTGTCATTTTTCAATATTTTTTTTTTAAATTTGTTTACTTATTTGTCAATATGAAACTGTGCAGGTGTGACTTTGGTCATGATCTTTAGGCAGATAGAAAAGGACATTTTTTTTATATTTCCTTTTTACAGTTTTGTGTTGATTATCAAAAACCCAATGGATTAGCAACTGTGATTTTTTTGTTTACATATTTTACATCTTTGTGTTGTATACATTCTTTTCCATGCATAGGTCAAGGTCAAAGGTCAAATTTAAAGGGTATGGTACTTCAACATTGCATTTAAAGGCTTACAGTTTTAGTTGTGATTTTCAAGGTCAACTTTTTTAAATGTTTAACAAACATATGTAACGTTGGCAAAAACAGACGAGCGTTGGCACCCCCATGCGGTGCTCTTGTTAAAACCAATCATAATTGCCGTTTTTATACAGCAACCGGACGCAGTCATTTTTTTATTGTTAACATGACTTTCAAGCCTCAATGCCGAAGAGTGTTGCATTTAAAAGTCGCGTTTTTATTGGTCAATCAGTAACTACTGTATTACGACGGTTTGCTTCCCTATTTCCCCACGGCATGATATCATGTGGTGAAACGGAATAAATCAGCCGGGGTATTCGACGATGCCCGACCCCCTTGGGGCCTCATTTTTTCAGGGGATCAATTTAATTTCAGCAATTACGGTAGACAGCCATAGGTGACCATTTGTGCTTAATGAAATGATATTCTGGCCATTGGCTTCATCGAAGAAGAATTTTGAAATTTTCTATATAAAGTATATAAGGAAACTAGTCAACTCCCTAGGGGCCTCGTTCTATTTTAGCAAAGACCATTTGCGCTTAATGAAATTATATTCTGGCTATCAGCTTCCTTGAAATTTTCTATATAAAGAAACTTGCCGACCCCTAGGGGCCTCATTTTTCAGGGGATCAGCTTTATTTAAGCAATTTTGCAAGAGAGTTATGGCATTTTTGAAAAGGGCCATCGTAGGATCATTCACGCTAAGTTCTACTAATTTCTACCCAGTGGTTTGAGAGGAGATGTCGTTTAAAACAAATTGCTGACGGCGCACGACGGACGACGTACGACGGATGCAGTGTGATTTGAGCACATTGTGCTAAAACACATATGCCCCGCACGCACGCATGTGTGTTTGAATTTGTGTATGCAAAGTGTATGGGATTATAACTGAATTAGCATTCGTGTAATAAGTATTTGAAATTTTACACTGAAATATTTCTTGTATCACAATTTCCTATTTTCTACTTTCATCTAATCTAGAATATGCTTATTGATTAACTACTGCGTTCTGACTGATATCTTCCAAACTGTGAGTGATATTGGTCTGTCGGAACTACAGTTTGAAATATGGATTCATTCGCGTGTGAACCGAATAGTTCCTTTTATTTCAGAACAATTAAATATCCTCTATATTTTCTATTATGTAAGAATTGTAACAGTGTGCTATGCGTGATGAGATAAAATTATGTTGCATGTATATTTATTTATATGCCTCTTTGATACGATTATATTTTCTTTATTCATTTTATTAAGCCGTGTTCTGTTATTTAGATATGCATTTTATATTCATGTGCAGAACCTCAAGGGCTGTGTCAGTCTACTGGATTGGCAGCTGTGTTGGTAACTGTTGTTTGGAAAAAAAATATTTTTATTTTATAGAGCTACTTTGTATGACAAGAAATTAATTAAGAATTAATAATTCAATTAAGAAATTGTATGTTTCGGTGTCATTGAAAGAATGCCATATTGTAAGGTTATAAATTTTGTTATATTGATTATGAAATTTTACGTTTTTAAAATGAAGTACAGGAACTGTGTCACTAATTTTTACGGATTACGAGTCAAAATAAGATGAAATCAAATGACCGATAGGCAGAGCAGACAGAGCTGCCCATTGAAAAATACTGCTACATTTTCCTAGCTTATAAGTTCATTGGATTTTGAAATCATGGACACTTAATAATTGAATGGAATAAAATCTTTTAGAACAGATATTACACCGCTCTGCTAAGATATTGTCATGATAAAGACCTTTTTTCAGTATTAAAGTTTAGGCCGAGACAGACTTGATATGAATGTCAACCTTTACGAACAACTTCCGAATCTTTATTTATAAAAACAAACAATAACATTGTTGCTCTATCCGGAAACACAAAGATATGTAAAATATCGTTAACATGTCAAAATTACGGTTCAATAGTGTTGGATACGATATTGTTATTTTCATTTCGTAATGCACTTTATCTAATGAAAACCATTGCAATGTCGACCATTTATGCTAACTGTATTCAGATTGCGTTGGTATTTTCATTGCAAAGTTTTAAGATACATATGTGTTGGTCTAAAAATCATTCACAGGTCCGTACATATAGCCGTAGATTTAACCAGAATGAAATACCTAGTTTTATCATAGTGTTGGTGACATCATAGCAATGAGTTACTCATTCTGATAGTATGAGTTATCAGGTTACGATTTACTATATCGTATAGAAACAATTTGGCCTATTTTGTAGCATTTATACTGAAATCTGAGTTATCAGGTTCCGGAGACATCATAGCAATGAGACTGCATTCTGATAGTATGAGTTATCAGGTTCCGGAGACATCATAGCAATGAAACTGCATTCTGATAGTACGAGTTATCAGGTTCCGGAGACATCATAGCAATGAGACTGCATTCTGATAATATGAGTTATCAGGTTCCGGAGACATCATAGCATTGAGACTGCATTCTGATAATATGAGTTATCAGGTTCCGGAGACATCATAGCAATGAGACTGCATTCTGATAATATGAGTTATCAGGTTCCGGAGACCGACATCATAGCAATGAGACTGCATTCTGATAGTCTGAGTTATCAGGTTCCGGAGACATCATAGCAATGAGACTGCATTCTGATAATATGAGTTATCAGGTTCCGGAGACCGACATCATAGCAATGAGACTGCATTCTGATAGTCAAGAATACAGCTCAAAAATGAAACTGCTCATCTAATGACGAAATTTACCATTGATTTTATATGATTAACAGAAATAGAGATTTAAATCTGCTTTGGCATACTAGCCCAACTGCCCATAAAGGTCCCAAGGTCGGAGCTCGTCTGCTTAAGATGTTTCGAAAAATAACCGCCTCTGCATCCCGAACGG
>CM037792.1:24197471-24247471 GCA_021229015.1 Solen grandis | reverse complement strand
TTTCTTGGACTATTGGACATGCAACTTTTATTTTTGGTGTGCATATTCATATTTGCAAGGGCTATTCAGATATACCTCAACATTTCATCTATCAACCTTGACCTTTGACCTTAATAATAATTTTTGCTGTTACTTTTGAAAACTTGAAAATGCCTCTCATTTCATAACTGTTATGAACAGGGCACTGATATTACACAATGTGAATTCCTTGTGGGAAGACCTTTCCATTAATGTTACACTTTTGGCCTTTGATCTTGACCTTTGAACTTTGAGCAATATTTGAAATGTTTAACAAAAAAACTTTAACGTTGGCCATAACTTCTTTACTATTTGACATACAATTTTTATTTTTGATATGCATATTCATCTTTTCAAGGGCTATTCAGACATGCCTCAATATTTCATCTATCCACCTTGGCATTCGAACTTATTTTGCCATTACATTGGACAACTTTTAAAATAGATATTTGTTTGTCATTTTTCAATATTTTTAGCTCGACTATTCAAAGAATATGAGAGCTATTGTAGTCGCCCTGGCGTCGGCTTTGGCGTTGCAGCTTTTGGTTAAAGTTTTGCGTGCAAGTTACTATCAACCTTATATCTCAATAACCATTTATGGTATTGACTTGAAAGTTTATAAATATGTTCAGGGGCATCAGACAACCAAGGTAGATAACTCTTGACTGAATTTAATATGAATTATGGCCCCTTTTTAACTTAGAAATTTTGGTTAAAGTTTTGCATGTAATAGAAAATTTGGTTTAAGTTTTGCGTGCAATCTACTACAGTCAAACTTGTATTAAGCAGCCACCCAAGGGACGGGCAACAATTGGCTGCTTAAGACAAGTTGGCTGCTTAAGACAAAATATAGTATCGGCCATTTTTGATAGTACATGTCAATGTATATATGCTTGCTTGTATGTATGTTTGTTTTTTTACCTTTTTATATGTATACCTATACACGAATTCTTCCTTTCCTCCCTTTTTCAATTTTTATCTCTCTCTCTTTCTGAGTCTTATACCCATAACAAAGTAAATAATCAACTGATAAGCACATGGACGAATATATCAAAAATAAACATGTATGTTAAAAAAGTTAAATAAGTGGGCCAGACACAGGAACTTGTTTTGATGCTGCGTTAAGAAACCAGCGGTAACAGATATCGTTAAATTAATGTTGGGTGTTGTTCGCCATGATCTTTTTAGCTCTGAATTTTCGCTCTCTCAAACTCTTCAAGTAATTTCCGTTCCCTTTTTGAGATATTCTGGATCTGGATCAAGCCATTGTTAAATTCAGCTTCGATTATTCCCAGTTTTTCCCAGCTTCGGGAAGTTTCAGAACTTTCATTCTGTTTTCTAGCGTCAGAAAATTTCATTTAGATATGATGGCATACGCGGACACCAGGGCCTTTTTACCCTTCTTAACTGTAGCCGGTAAAGGGCTGCTTCCCCAAGCCAAATAACCACCTTTTTTCCCCAAAAATAGTCCTCAAATTCCCCACGTTTAAATAAAATTCCCCATTAAGGAGGTAGCTGATCATTGAGAAACCTAGAGAACAATATTATGACGCTAATTTAACTCTGTTTAACTCTATTGACTCTTAACCCTTTACCACACAGACCCGTATATTCCCGTGTCTATCGATTACCTAACAGACCCGTATATTCCCGTGTCTATCGGTAGCCGTATCGATACGTATATTCCCGTGTTACGGCCATTTGAACAGACCCGTATTTCCCCGTGTGTCAAAATAAATCGCTTTATTTTCGCATTTTTCATCAAAAAATGGCTTCCAGATGTTTACTTCCTGTAAGTATGGGATTTCATCATTGTTATTTTCAGAAAATCGTATAGGGTTACTATTAATAGTTTTTGAGTAAATTGTACCTAAAGTTAGCTGGGGTTCATCTCACTTACGTCATACAAAAAAGAGTACAAAAGAAACCGTTATTGTTTTATGACCCCCTGATACAGAAGTGCTAACTTTAAACGATTTATGGCCTTTGAAGTAATTGGAGCAGAAATCAAGCGTGGTCTACTGGCCACTGATCACCAGTCAATTACGTAACAATGCGTAACTTATGGCTAATCCGTGGACAGTACTGGTCTTCAGACACTGATAAGGGATACTCTAGCCTGCAATAAAACCACAGGTGGACAGACAGTTTTGCATTGGTCAATTGTTTTTGCCAATGTGAAAGCTTATTTCAATATTTATGAATATTAATTAGCTTAGATCTTCTATGAATATGTCAGAAAAAATGATCAAATCAGTTAATCGTATGAGAACACTTGCCTAATCGCATCAAAATTTCTAATCTACCATCTTGCGTAATTAGATTTACAACAATGTCTGACTCTGATTCTGAAAGCTTTGCTTTTGAGTTTATTTTGATACTAGCGAGTCTGAGTTTTCTGGGTTTTCTTCCTTTGATGACTCTTCCGAGTCCGATCATGATGATCCCATTTCTGATTGGGGTTTTAAGTTTTCACCACCGACGGTGCGTTTTTATTTACTGAATACAAGAAATTGATTGTGATATAAGATAAAATTACAAGCTCTTTTTCAACTTTCCTTCGTGGTGTAGAGGTTAGTGCGTTGGTCTACGAAGCCAAGGGTTGCAGGGTCAAAACCAAGCTCAGACTTTTTTTTTTTTTTTTTTTTTTTTTTTTTTTCTCTCCCTTTCTTCCAAATCAGAAAAACATGCAACATAATAAATAACAAGAATAAAATATAACTTAGATTAAATAAAGCAATTAAAAAAAAAGCATAGTATTATATTTGTATTTATAAAAAATACTTTATTATAATAAAATTATGGAGAAAAAAATACAAAGTATTTTTCATCATTGATCTGAAAAATAAATGCTATGAATAAGAAAAAAACAACATGAAGTTGAAAAAGTTTTTCTTCTTTTCATTTCAGATTGAACCATTCACAGACAACCCTGGACCCAACCTGCCTGACGATTTCGACCAAGCAACTATATAAATATATATATGAAAATATATGATTTTTCTGTCTTTACTTCATCCCTTACTACTTCCAAATTTACTTCAAAGTACTAAATAATAGATATAAATACTTTAGGTATTATACAACTATTAAAAATAAGTAAATTCTAGCCAATGTGAATCTGAAATATATATAAAAAAAAAAAAAAAAAAAAAATATATATATATCACCTACTTAAACACTTTATTACTGCTAAACAAAGGCATAAAACTGTATAATATTTAGTACCAATGGAAAGAGAATTTAATTCCTACAAACTTTACATTGACATAAATAATGTCAAACTTGCAGAAAACACTAAAAAAATCATATTTTTAACACTAGTGTGTGTAATGTGTGTGTAATCACACATTAGTGTGAAACCCCTGTTCAGATCAGATATCAGCCTTATCAGCTGACCATATAGGTAAGAGATTAGTGATGTAATCTTATCAGTGTTCTGTAGAGGATGCTGTACGGAAAGTAAAAAACTTAATAAGTTGTAAACAAGTGGCTTGCTATTTTCCCCATAAAAAGGGCTAAGGCGCTTTCCCCAAAATTGGAAAAAAGGCCCTGGACACATTACCATTATGTTCTAAATATTCCATTTTATATCACTAGCAATTTCTTGTTTTTAACAGCAAATAGTCGATGTTCTTTGATCAAACAATTAATGAAAACACTTTTATAACTCTCAAAAGATAAAAGATGTCCACATATAATTACGCATTCATAATTCCAACATTAACACCGATCGGCGATCATCTAGTCAGCCGAGCAAATGGAACGTAGAAGAATCGAGTGCATAACTGTTCATATACATGATGCGTATTTCATCAAACTTCAAACTATGCATAGATAAAAGGCAATCATAATTAAAACACTCATTGATGGTTGATTGGTTAAGCTAGCCCTTCGCAAACAGCGTGACGTTGGCAAACACCGTAAGTTTGCCAACGGAAGTATGCTAATAATGCCTGCGGGTGGGGAGCAGGGGATTAATGGGCACACGTTCAGTGCAGGATCACACCAGCTGGTTGACCGCTAATTAGGACTCCTTTGAAGTATGGTTATCCCCTTTTAAGGTGACCGCTGACCGCATAAGACAAGTGACGGCTTATTACACGACAATTAAAGAAGAATTTGCTCGGGAGGACCTGACATGACCGCTTACGTCATGGTGACCGCTTAATACACATGACCGCTATTACAAGTTTGCTTGTATATATTTTGTATCTCAATAACCATTTATGGTATTGACTTGAAAGTTTATGAATATGTTTAGGGGCATCAGACAACCAAGGTAGATAACTCTTGATGGAATATATTACAAATTATGGCCCCTTTTTAACTTTTTAAATTTTGGTTAAAGTTTTGCATGAAAGATACTATCATGCTAAATATCTCAGTATCCAGGCATGCAATTGATTTGAAACATCTTTAATATGTTTAGGGGTATCATACTTTCATGGTAGATAACTCTTGATGGAATATGTTACAAATTATTGCCCTTTTTAAGTTAGAAATTTTGGTTAAAGTTTTGCATGCAAGGTACTTTCATGCTAATATCTCAGTATCCAGGCATGCCATTGATTTGAAACATCTTTAATATGTTTAGGAGTATCATACTATCAAGGTAAATAACTTTTGATGGAATATATTACAAGTTATGGCCCCTTTTTTAACTTACAAATTTTGGTTAAAGTTTTGCATGCAAGGTACTTTCATGCTTATATCTCAGAGTCCAGGTATGGGATTGATTTGAAACATCTTTAATTTGTTTAGGTATCATACTATAAGGAAATAACTTGATGGAATATATTAAAAATTATGACCCCTTTTAACTTAGAATTTTGATTAAATTTTTGCATTCAAGCTACTATCCAGCTTTTATCTCAGAAATTGCTTGTGGAATTGACTAGAAAGTTAAGGAGTGTTTTCACGGGCATCAGAAAACTAAAGAGGATAACTTTTGGACTGAATTTTTTGCAAATTATGGTCCTTTTCTAACTTGGAATTTTGGTTAAAGTTTTGCATGCGCAGTTTTATTGTGCTTATGTCTCAGTAACTAGGGATGGGATTGATTTTAGACATCATAAACTATTAAGGGGTATCAGCCTATCAAGGTTTATCATTTTTGACTATTATTATGTACAGGGTATGTGAAGGGCAAGAATTGAAGTAGATTTCATTTGATATGACCAACAAGCATTTTGAATAGTCGAGCGTGCTGTCCTCTGACAGCTCTTAACTTTGTATACTGGTTTGTCATCATATGAACCTGTGCAGGTGTGATTTTGGTTATGATCTTTAGGCAGATAAAAAAGAGCATTTTTATTTTTTTTTAAATGTCTTTAAATTAAACAGTTTTGTGTTGATTATCAAAAATTCAATGCATTAGTATTTGTGATTTTTAGCTCACCTGGGCACAACGTGCTCAAGGTGAGCTTCTGTGATGGCCCTTTGTCCGTCGTGCGTCGTCAACAATTTGGCTTGTTAACTCTCTAGAGGCCATATTTTTAGGCCAATCTTCATGAACCTTGGTCAGAATGTTTGTCTCCATAAAATCTTGGACAAGTTCAAATTAGGACATGTGGGGTCAAAAAGTAGGTCACGAGGTCAAATTGTATGAAAACCTTGTTAACACTCTAGAGGCCACATTTTTGGCCCAATCTTTATGAAACTTGGTTGGAATGTCTGTTTCCATAATATCTTGGACAAGTTCAAATTTGGGTCATGTGGGGTCAAAAAGTAGGTCAATATGAAAAATCCAACATATGTTGCTCATTTATAATCAGGTGAGCAATTCAGGGCCATCATTGCCCTCTTGTTTATTTACATACAGTAAAACTTCGATGAGTGGAACTTCGATGTCTCGAATTTCTCGGTGTGTCGATTTTTTTTCAAGTCCCGATATCATTCCTTATATATTCTATATGAAATCCAATTTATGAGTCGAACTTTTATGAGTCGAATTTTTTTAATAAGTCGATCTTTTTTTTTGGTCCCCGCAAATAAAACTTATATAGATTTACCTTTCATGAGTTGAACTGCCAATTACCTGTACCCATTATTGCCTCGGGATGTTTTCACATGTTAGCGAGAGGCACGAGAATGTGTTCGCACCTTTTTACCGGCGTCTTTAATCCGCCATTAGTAAACAGAAAATTACCATAATGCACTAGTGTAACGGAATGTGCTAATTGGACTGAAATTACGTCGGTAAGAACAAACGGTGTAAAACTGTTTAAAAGATGATTAATTGCACTTACTCAACATGTCATCATTATTAGATATAAGCTGCATCATGACAGTCTGTAGTCACTTATCATGGCTACGACAGATGAAACACATGCTGACTGTCCTGAACAAGGGCTTTCTAGTGAAGGACCCGGTACCCAACCCGGGGGGATAGCTAGACAGTCAGCTTCAACTGAGCAATCCAGTGAAGGACTCGCTTTCAGCGAGGGGATAACTGGATCAGTTGGTTCGGGGAAAGGCTTGAAAAGGAAAACTGAATGTCCAGACATACGAAACCAAATACAGAGCGATAATGGAAGTTGAAAAAGGGGGAAAACAGAAAGACGTTGCTATAAAGTTTGGCATACCCAAAAACACACTGAGTAACTGGGTTAAAAACAAGGACAGTATCAAGTCCAAGTTTTTGGAGGCTGACATAGGACCACAACGAAAGTGAAATAAACAGGCAAAATTTCCAGAACTAGAAAATGCATTAATGAAATGGTTTGCGACTGCTAGATCCCAAAATATACCTTTATCTGGCGAGATTGTAAAAGAAAAAGCTAAGTTTTTCGCTGAAAAGCTTGAGCTAACAGATTTTGAATGCTCCACCGGATGGCTGGATCGCTTTAAAAGTCGGCACGAGCTAACTTTCAAAAAAGTTTGTGGCGAGTCTCACTCGGTCGACACATCGTCTGCTGCTATGTCTGACTGGCAGGGAAAACTACAGGCTATATTGTCTGAATACAAAGCAGACGACATTTATAACGCAGACGAAACAGGCATATTTTATAGAATGATGCCTGACAAAACACTTGAATTCTAGAATGTTCAGTGTCATGGGGGAAAAATGAGTAAAGAGTGTGTAACTGTCATGGTCTGCTGTAATATGACTGGAAATGATAAACTTCCCTTGTTGGTAATTGGGAAGTCAAAAAAACCCCAGGTGTTTCAAAAACATCAAAAACATGCCTGTCGAGTATCAAGCGAATAAAAGTGCTTGGATTACCTCTGATCTGTTCACCATTTGGGTAAAAAAAATAGACAGAAAAATGACAAGCCAGGGTCATAAAGTTGTCTTAATTATCGACAACTGCCCTGCACACCCTGATGTTACTGGTTTAAGATCCGTGCGTCTGGTGTTTCTTCCAGCAAACACCACGTCTCACACACAACCCATGGATCAAGGGGTCATCCGGAATCTTAAAACCTATTACAGAAAGCTTGTCATTCAAAAAAAGCTTAGAGCCATGGAGCTATCGAGTAACATGCATATCAGCATTCTGGACGCTCTGTACATGCTGAAGAGGGTGTGGCGTCAGGTTCATTCGACCACAATCGCCAACTGTTTTAGGCACGCTGGGTTCGAACATACACCTGCCTCTCATGCAGTATTTGAGGCAGAAATGGACGACCCAGAAGATAACATACCGTTAGCTACTCTGCAAAGACTAACACCTGGCGTGTCTTTCAGGGACTTTCGGTCGGTAGATGACGAACTGCCTGTCTGTGCAGAGTTGTCGGACACTGACATTATCAATAGTGTCAAGCCACAAACCGAAACAACCGAACAGATTGACGACGATGAAGAGGATCAGCCACCCAGGGCCCAGAGGACTATCCATGATGTCCTGAATAGTCTGGTTATTGTCAGGGATTTTCTACACCAGCAGGGAATCGGGCATGAAACAGAACTCGTCACGGACCTGGTTAGCGACATCAGCGCAGCATTCAATTGCTACTAGAGCAGATGACTATGGAGGACTTTTCGTGTGCAGGGAATAAACAGACTGACTGAATTTGGTTTAGTGTGTGAACTAGTTAGTGTGTATATGTACATTATTTATGGCCGTTATGCGTTGCTAAGGAAAACCGGAAGTTTATATGTGCTTTTCGTAAAAAGGTAGAATGAATAATGTGTATTGTTTTGTTTTTGATATGATTGATATTTTGACATATAAAACTTAAGAAAACTGAATTTAAACATTCTTTATTATGTTATTTTCTTCTTTATAACTTAATAATCGATTTTTACCATTTAACAAACATTTTTTCATACACTGGTACATGCACTACATATGAGTCGACTTCCTGATGAGTCGATCTCTTTGACACGGTCCCTAGAAGTTCGACTCATCGAAGTTCTACTGTATTTTACGTCTTTGTGTTGTATACATTCTATTCCATGCATAGGTCAGTGTCATCCTTTAAGGTCCAAGGTCAAATTTAAAGGGTATGGTACTTCAGCTTTTCATTTAAAAGCTTACAGTTTTAGTTGTGATTTTCAAGGTCAACTTTTTTTAAATGTTTATAAAAAGTATGTAACATTTGCAAAAACAGATGGGCGATGGCACCCGCATGCGGTGCTATTGTTAACTTAGAAATTTTGGTTAAAGTTTTACATGCAAGGTACTTTCCTGCTTATATTTTAGTATCCAGGCATGTGTTTGATTTGAAACATCTTTAATATGTTGAGGGGTATCATACTATCAAGGTAGATAAGTCTTGTTGAAATATATTACAAGTTATGACCCCCCTTTTTTTACTTAGAAATCTTGGTTAAAGTTTTGCATGCAAGGAATTTCATGCTTATATTTCAGTAGCTAGGCATAGGTTTGATTTGAAACTTCTAAAATTTGTTCAGTTGTATCATACTATAGTGGCAGATAGTTTTTGATTGAATATAATGCAGATTTAAGGGCCATTTTTTTTAGCTCACATGAGCACAACGTGCTCAAGGTGAGCTTTTCTGATCGCCTTTTGTCCGGCGTCCGTCGTCCGTGCGTGCGTGCGTGCGTCCGGCGTCAACAATTGCTTCAAACAACATCTCCTCCTAAACGGCTTGGCCAATTTGAAAAATATTTTGCAGGAATGTTCCTTGGATGAAGCTCTACTAAAGTTGTATAAATGGTTCTGGTCCATCGCATAATTAGGTCACAGGAGCTAAAAATAGATTTTAAAAATGAAAATTTAAAAAATCTTCTTCTCTGAAACCACAAGGCCTAGCCTTTTGATTTTTAGCTCACCTGAGCACTTGTGCTCGGGTGAGCTTTTGTGATCGCCTTTTGTCCGTCGTGCGTCGTGCGTCGTCAGTCGTCCGTCGTCCGTCGTCCGTCGTCAACAATTGCTTGTGAACACTCTAGAGGCCACAGTTTTGGCCCAATCTTCATGAAACTTGGTCAGGATGTTTGTCTGCATGATATCTTGGATGAGTTCGAAATTGGGTCATGTGGGGTCAAAAACTAGGTCACCAGGTCAAATCTTAGAAAAACCTTGTGAACACTCTAGAGGCCACAGTTTTGGCAATCTTCATGAAACTTGGTCAGATGTTTGTCTACATGATATCTGATGGGTTTGAAAATGGGTCATGTGGGGTCAAAATCTAGGTCACCTGGTCAAATCTTAGAAAAACCTTGTGAACACTCTAGAGACCACAGTTTTGGCCCAATCTTCATGAAACTTGGCCAGGATGTTTGTCTACATGATATCTCGGATGAGTTTGAAATTGGGTCATGTGGGGTCAAAAACTAGGTCACCAGGTCAAATCTTAGAAAAACCTTGTGAACACTCTAGAGGCCACAGTTTTGGCCCAATCTTCATGAAACTTGGTCAGGATGTTTGTCTACATGATATCTCAGATGAGTTCAAAATTGGGTCATGTGGGGTCAAAAACTAGGTCACCAGGTAAATTCAGGTAGGATCAAAATGTAGGCCACTTAGTCAAATGTTAGAAAAACACTTTAGATGCCAGATTTTTTGTCATTTTGCCTAACACAGCCATCTTAATCAGGTGAGCGACACAGGGCCATCTTGGCCCTCTTGTTGGTATGTAGCATGATCTTATGACTTTCTACCAGGATTGTACAAATTATGACCCTGGGGTCAAAATTGGCCCCGCCCCAGGGGTCACTTGATTTCACATAGGCTAATATAGGAAAAACTTGAAAAAATCTTCTTCTCCGAAACCACAAGGCCTAACCTTTTGATTTTTGGTATGTAGCATCATCTTATGGGCCACTACCAAGATTGTACAAATCATAGCCCTATGGTGATAAATTGGCCCCGCCCCAGGGTCACTTGTTTTACATAGAGTTATATAGAAAAAACTCTTAAAAAATCTTCTTCTATGAATCCATAAGGCCTAGAGCTTAGATATTTGGTATGTAGCATCATCTTATGGGCCACTACCAAGATTGTACAAATCATAGCCCTATGGTGATAAATGACCCCGCACCAGGGGTCACTTGTTTTACATAGAGTTATATAGGAAAATCTTAAAAAATCTTCTTCCATGAATGCATAAGGCCTAGAGCTTAGATATTTGGTATGAAGCATCATCTTATGGGCCACTACCAAGATTGTACAAATCATAGCCCTATGGTGATAAATGCCCCCGCACCAGGGGTCACTTGTTTTACATAGAGTTATATAGGAAAATCTTAAAAAATCTTCTTCCATGAATGCATAAGGCCTAGAGCTTAGATATTTGGTATGAAGCATCATCTTATGGGCCACTACCAAGATTGTACAAATCATAGCCCTATGGTGATAAATGACCCCGCACCAGGGGTCACTTGTTTTACACAGAGTTATATAGGAAAATCTTAAAAAATCTTCTTCTATGAATCCATAAGGCCTAGAGCTTAGATATTTGGTATGTAGCATCATCTTATGGGCCACTACTAAGATTGTACAAATCATAGCCCTATGGTGATAAATGACCCCACACCAGGGGTCACTTGTTTTACATAGAGTTAAATAGGAAAATCTTAAAAAATCTTCTTCTATGAATCAATAAGGCTTAGAGCTAAGATTTTTGGTATGTAGTAGCATCTAATGGTTCATTACAAAGATTTTCAAAGTCTTGGCCCTACGGTGATAAATGACCCTGCGCCCAAGTCTTCTCTGAAACCATATGGCCCATTGCTTAGGTATTTGGTGTGTAGTATTGTCAGGGGTAAAATGTTTTAGATTAAGTTATATCAGAATCCTTGTCTGTTTGAAAACCTTGACATCAGTTGAAGCAATGGTACTCAGGTGAGCGATTCAGGGCCATCATGGCCCTCTTGTTTACTTAGAATTTTTGGTTTAAGTTTTGCATGCAAGCTCCTATCCTGCTTATATATCAGAAATTGTTTATAGTATGGACTAGAAAGTTTAGGAGTGTATTCAGGGGCATCAGAAAACCAAGGAGGATAACTCTTGGACTGAATTTTATACAAATTATGGCCCTTTTCTAACTTGGATACTTGGTTAAAGTTTTGCATGCACAGTGTTATGCTTATGTCTTAGTAACTAGAAATGGGATTGATTTTAGACTCTGTAAATCTATTGAGGGGTATAAGACTATCAAGGTATGTCATTTTTGACTATTATTGTAGATAGGGTATATGAAGAGCAAGAATTGAAATAAATTTCATTTGATTTATCAACAAGCATTTTGAATAGTCGAGCGTGCTGTCATTTGACAGCTCTTGTTTATTTTCTAACCTTTCAGGAATCTCTTCGACAAAATCAAATGACGCGCTATTACCTCCAGCAGAAAGATGACCCACATGGACCGAGTATATCTCTGTTTGTGGGCAACCTCCCAACTGGCTTGTCACAACGACAGTACGAAAAAATATTGTTGGATATTGTAGGCAAACGTGAGTACTGTCACAGTATCATTTTTTCAAAATTCTTCAAATGAAATAGAAATGTTAAGACTACGAACGTGTTAAATAGCAAAAATAGTTAATTTTTAAACAAGTGCATATATACTTCATTTTTCTTCATACAGTAATAATTGTTTTTATTGATGGGGAATAGCTATTGCAAGATGGAGGGGAATCATGCACTGCAATGTTTGAAAAATGTTGATTTGCACTAGATTTATTTGTGTGTAAATGTATCCATTCTCTTATCTGTATGTACACAGTCAAGTTAGTGTGGTAGGGTGCTTGAAAGAGACTACAGTCCTTGAAGTCTTCAAATACGTTTTATTATATTTATCTAATTTAAGACAAATTCCAGATATACACTCTTTGGAAGTACAAATATATAAATATTATTATACCCCCAGATACAAAGTATATTGGAGTCAAGTCCATCGGTTGGTTGGTCGGTCAGTTGGTCTGTTGGTTGGTTGATCCGTCTGTAGAAAAGATTTGTTTGTCCTATTTCTCAGCTACCTTTGCTTGGATTTTGATTATACTTTTTAGGATTGATAATTACCAAGCCTAGTTGCCCATATCTTAAGCACATCATGATTTGCTTGATTTTAAATGAATTATGGCCCTTTGTTATATTTCTTAAACATATTTTGTCTGTGCTGTTTCTTAGCTACCTTTTGTCAGATTTTGATTTAACTTTACAGCATTGATAAGTATCAAGCCAAATTGTGCATATCGTTTGCGGTTAAAGAGTTATGGCCCTTTGTTATATTTATTGAATATGTTTTTTTCCTCACTATCTCTTGGCTACCAATGGTTTGATTTTGATTTAATTTCACAGCATCAATAAGTACCAAGCCAAGTTGCGCATATCATTTGCATGTCATCATCAGCTGGATTTTTAATTAGTTATGGCCCTTTGTTATAGTTATTTAATATTTGTCCACACTATTTTGGCTACCAATGGTCTGATTTTGATTTAACTTAACTTAACAGCATTAATAAGTACCAAGTCTAGTTGTGTTTAATGTTGGAACATCATGACTTTGTTATATAAATTTAAAATATTTTGTCCATAGTATATTTCGGCTACCAATGAATGTATTTTATCCCCTCTATTTCTCAGCAACTATTGGTCAGACTTCCTTTTAACTTCACAGTATTTTTTAAGTACTAACCAAATATTTTTTATCGGTGGTAAATGTATAAGTGTTTCAGAGCTCTACCTGGTTTTTGTGTGTTTTTAATTTTACCCTTCAACTTTGTAAAGACTGTCTAACATGGTTACAGTAATTGCGACAAAGTGGTATCTGGGGGTATTCATCATTTTCAATGATAGTTCTTGTTTACAATTGATTCATGAATAGAAAATTAATGAGATGATGATGATTAAACATTATTATGATTATGTATCACCAGCATTCTATTTTCTATGTTAGATAATTATTACATTTTACCCCCCCCCCCCCCCCCCCCCCCCCCCCCTGGGAACATTGCTGAATATAATAGGATAGGTAGGTAGAGATTTTAAGCTCACCTGAGCACGCTCATGGTGAGCTTTCGAGATCACCTTTTGTTCGGTGTCCGTGCGTGCGTCAACAGCTTCCTTTAAACAACATCCCTCCTAAACCACTCAATGGATTTTGACCAAACTTCACAGGAATCATTCTTATGATGCCCTCTATCAAGATTGTTCAAATTATTTTGATTGGTTGAAAAAATAGGTCACAGGAGCTAAAAATAGATTTTTAAAATGCATACTTTGAAATTCTTCTTCTACAAAACTGCAAAACCTAGAGCTTAGATATTTAATGAGTAGCATTGTCTAGATCACCTCTACCAAGTATGTTTAAATTATGACCCTGGGGTTAAAATTGGCCCTGCCCCAGGGGTCACTTAATTTTACATAGGCTTATTTAGGAAAAAAACTAAAAAATCTTGTCAGAAACCACAAGGCCTGGAGTTTAGATATTTGTTGTGTAGCATTGCCTTATGGACATCTAACAGGTTGTTCAAATCATGGCCATGGGGTCAAAATTGCCCCCGCCCCGGCGGTCACTTGACTTAACATAGACTCGTATAGAAAAAAACTAGAAAATTCTTCTTCTCAGTAACCACAAAGCCTGGAGTAAAGATATTTTGTATGTAACATTGTCTTATATAATGAACATCTACCAGGTTTGTTCAAATCATGGCCCTGGGTTTCAAAATTGACCCTGCTTCAGGGGTGACTTGATTTTACAAAAACCTTAAATAGGAAAATCTAGAAAAACCTTCTCAGAAACCACAAGGCCTGGAGTTTAGATATTTGGTGTATAACATTGCCTTATGGACATCTACCAAGTTTGTTCAAATCAAGGCTCTGGGGTCAAAATTGGCCCCGACCCTGAGGGGTCACTTGATTTAACATAGACTTACAAAGGAAAGATTTTTAAAAGATATCCTTGTCAGAAACTACAAGATCATTGGTTTAGATGTTTGGTATGTAGCATGGCCTTGTGGACTTGAAGCAAGTTCTAAAAAATAGGTAGGACATATTAGCTTTGGTCAGCAATGAAATATTTCCTTTTTTCAGTCATGTATGATATTAAAATACATTGTATTGAATTTTGAAGATTTTTTTAATGAATTAAAATGAATCCCCTTGAATGGCAGACAAAACTTTGTACTTAATCATACCTGTTAACTACTTTTTATTTTCATGAGGGAGGTGTGTGGATTATGGGGGAGATTTGGTCATTATGAGGGAGATTATACAGTAGCTGTTATTTAAGGATTTTAATTGATAAATCTAATATATGAATAACTCTATTATACAGGAAGCAATTCATGAATTATCACTGCTGTTATTAAATTATTCCCTGTTTATCATTATCTTACATATAGACTATATCCTTTGCGCACTGGGACATCTTTACAGCGAATGCCTATTGAAATGGATAAAAAAATGTTGCCTCAGGAATGGGCCATTCTTTACAGTGAATGCCTGTAGAATGCCTGTAGCGTACAAATACGGGTGAAAAAATTGTTGCCTCAGAAACAGGCCAATCTTTACAGTAATTCCCTGCTGAACGTTATGAGACAGGTGCCTTTTTTTGCAGGTTTAAAACTGGACGCGAGATTCAATGTATTATTAGTAAAAATATGTAGACAACGTTAAAATTAACCAAAATACATTTTTTCCGGTTGTCACTGATTTTCAGCACTGAACATGTTAACCTTCATTTGTGGACAAAATTTAACTGCTGCAGCATATGAAAACGTATGTAAAAGCTACAATGCACTATACAGGAAGCTTAAAAAAGTTAAATATTTGTTATAACATAAAATAAGATAAATGTTGAAAATGGTTAAAAGTAAGTTTTTAATGTTACAGGTTTGTAGTTCAGTAAAGTATGTAATCAGTTTTTGTTAAATATGAAAACACCTGTAGCGTATAAATGCATAACAGAAGACAATCAATAATGTCTTCATTGGTAATCCACAGCAATCATAAAAATAAACATTCAAACTCGCTAAAAGTGATTTTATTCAATTCAAAATTACAGGTAATTTGAATTTTTGATTAAAATTTGCAAATTTATGATTATATTGATTTTTTTTCTGGTTAAATTCAGTATATCATATCTCCAGAAAATTGAATCTTTAAATAAACAGATGCAAATGCTTACATAAACCGAATATCAAATTACATTTTAAGTTATTTTAATTAAAAATTTTAAATTAAATATATCAATTTGACGATTATTAGCTCTCCTAAGCACAACTTGCTCATGGTGAGCTATTGTGATTGCCTTTTGTCTGGCGTCCTTTGTCCGTCTTCTGTGCGTACATACGGAATCAAAAATTTATTCAAACAACATCTCCTCCTAAACCACTTGGCCAAATTTGATGAAAATTGCCTTGGATGTTGCTTGCATGAAGCTCTACCAAAGTTGTTCAAATGGTTCCAGTCCATTGCATATCTGGGTCACAGGAGCTAAAAAAAGATTTTAAAAGTGAAATCTTTAAAAATCTTCTCCTCCAAAACTGCAAGGCCTAGAGCTTAGATATTTGGTGTGTGGCATTGTCTTATGGACCTTTACCAAGTTTTTTCAAATCATCACCCTGGAGTCGAAATTGGTCCCAACCCAGGGGTCACTTGATTTTACATTGACTTATATAGGAAAAACTAGAAAAATCTTCTTGTCAGAAACCACAAGGCCTAGAGTTTAGATATTTGGTGTGTGACATGACCTAGTAGACCTCTACCAGGTTGTTCAAACATAGCCATGGGGTCAAAATTGGCCCACCCCAGGGGTCACTTGATTAAACATAGACCTGTATAGGAAAACTCTCAAAAGATCATCTTCTTAGAAACCACAAGGCCTGGAGTTTCCTTGTTTGGTGTGTAACATGGACTATTAGATTTCACTTGATTTTACATAAAGAAAAAAAACACTAGAAAAATCTTCTCATCAGAAACCACAAGGCTAGAGTTTAGATATTTGGTGAGTAACATTGCCTAATGAACATCTACCAATTTTGATTAAATCATGGCCCTGGGGTCATAATTTGCCCCACAATAGGGGTCACTTGATTTTACATAGACTTCAATAGGAAAACCTTCAAAAGATCTTCTTCTCAGAATTCTCAAAGCCTGGAGTTAAGATGTTTATTTGTGGACCTCAACCAAGTCTGTTCAAATCATGGCCCCATGGGTCACTTGATTTTTTGTAGACTTCTAAGGGCTATGACTTTTAGGTACAGTTTTTGTGTTGAATTAAGATGATCTTGCTGTACTTCATGGATTATGTATTCAGTATGACTAGTAATACAATAATTGGCATTGAGGGCAATGTTTCTCAGTTGAGCGATTTAGGGCCATCGTGGCCCTCTTGTTTTTAGCTCAAGCTCACCTGAGCACCACATGCTCAAGGTGAGCTTTTGTGATCGCCCTTTGTCGGGCTTGCGTCTAGAGGCCATATATTTAGCCCAATCATGATGAAACTTGGTCAGAATTTTTGCCTCCAATAAATCTTCGACAAGTTCAAATTTGGGTCATGTGGGGTCAAAAAGTAGGTCACAAGATCAATCATAGAAAAACCTTGTTAACACTCTAGAGGCCACATTTTTGGCCCAATCTTCATGAAACTTGGTTGGAATGTTTGGTTCCATAAGATCTAGGACAGGTTGGAAGTTGGGTCATGTGGGGTCAAAAAGTAGGTCAATATGAAAAATGCAACATATGTTGCTCATTTATAACCAGTTGATTGATTCAGGGCCATCATGGCCCTCTTGTTCTAAAATTAATTATTTTCAGGGTTCATAAGCTAAAATAGGGTCAGGTTTTGAGGGAGAAATATTTTACCTGTTTAAATATGTTACAGGCATTCACTGTAAAGATTGGCCCGTTTCTGAGGCAACAATAAAACATGTGAAAAGTTTAATCTGACAAGGGCAAGGTCGCACACCTGATGGCTGACTGGTTTTATAGATTACCCAATTGAAGTAGTAGATTGGTCTCTGATAAGCGATACTGGAGAACTAGTCAAATATTTTTGGTATTTACGTGTGACAGGTTTGCCTGATTTATGTGTAAATTGGTAGACTGATACAGGATATTGAGGATCCAGTCTATGTTTTCAGCTCATCAGAGCACGAAGTACTCAAGGTGATTGCCCTGCGTCCATCGTTGTGTGTTGTCCATCGATGTGTGTTGTCCATCGTCAACAATTTACTTTAAACGACATCTTCTCTGAAACTCCTGTGCAGAATTGGATTAAACTTGGCAGGGATGTTCCTTGGGTGAACCTTCACAAAAGTTGCTAAAATAAATTTGATTCATGTGGAACTCTGGTTGTCATGGCAATGGAAAGAGAAAAAAAAATGAAAACTTTAAAAATCATTTCCTTCCAAATGATTGGCCAGATTTCAAAATGTTTTGGTACAGATGTTCCTTGGGTCACTCTCTACCAAGATTGCTAAAATTATTCTGACCAGGGAAAAAACATGGCCACAAGGGCGGGGCTAATTTGCTTTTTATGTATATAGTGAAATCTTTAAACAACATCTCCTGAAACCGCTGGGCAGAATTTAATTAAATTTGGCCTTGGGTGAAACTTCACAAAAGTTGCTAAAATTATTCTGATCCATAAAAATAAATGGTCACCAGGGGTGGGGCTAATTTGCCTTATATGTATATAGTGAAATCTTAAAACGGCATCTCCTCTGAAACCGCTAGACAGAATTTGATTAAATCTGGCAGGGATGATCCTTGGGTGAAACTTCACAAAAGTTGCTAAAATGATTTCAGTCTATAAAAAAACATGGCGGCCAGGGGCAGGGCTAATTTGCTTTATTTATATATATATAGTGAAATTTTTAAATCACATCTACTTTGAAACTGCTGGACAGAATTTAATTAAATTTGGCAGGGATGATCCTTGGGTGAAGCTACACAAAAGTTGCTTAAATTATTCCAATCTGTAAAAAGGCATGGCTGCCATGGGCAGGGCTAATTTGCCTTATACAGTCCATTTACGATAATTCAAGCGGTCTGCAGACTGACTGAAATGTTCGAAAAATCGTGTCATCTGAATTACCGTGTTTACCTACCGGTGGACAATTTGTGTATTTGTAAGAAATACACGTCATGACAATTAGTTGGCTTATGATTTACATGTATATAAAATATAGAACACAATTATGTCTTCATAAAAATCATAAATCACATATAAAAGCACAACATTGTCAACAATAAACAATTATTTACAAGCCTTATTTGTAACCTGGGCCCTTCACTGAATTACTTGGAATTTGAAAATAACCTATCCCGATTCAGCTATCCTCCCAGCTGACCTGGGCCCTTCACTGAATTACACTAATAATAAATGGTAACTTTCAAATGCATCTGTAAATCTGCAAATTGTTGTTATTGATGGCGTGATATTACTCTCACAGAGCATACGACTAAAGTAAAGTGAGGTTCGATCACTCACACTGATATGTAAAGTTAAATAAAAAAATCACTCAGTTTGTTAACACTCTTGACAATCAAGTGACACCTGTCAATGGTTTGCATCACCTTAATTGAAATAACCACCAATCAATTAGCTTTTGTACACAGGTGTGAAATTATGCATGCGTGTAAATTACGGTGACACAGCGTCTGAACTATTGTGTCATTGATCAACAACTTGGCTGCTTGTTGGACCTGTAATAAAGTTGGAATTGCCACATTTATCCGAGTAATTGTAAAACGAATTATAGCATTTATTTTATATTAGATATATAGGAGAACTTGACGGGACCGTGACATTTATTCAAATAATGCCGTAAATAATGCCGTCAAAACGAAAAATCGCATTCAGAATTATCGTAAATGGACTGTATGTATATAGTGAAATCTTAAAAGGACATATCCTCTGAATTGCTGGACAGAATTTGATTTAATTGGCAGGGATGATCCTTGGGTGAAGCTTCACCAAAAGTTGTTAAAATTGAAACCTCTAGACAGAAATTGATTTAAGTTGGCAGGGATGATCATTTGGGGAAGCTTCACAAAAGTTGCTAAAATTATTCCAATTCCTAAAAAAACACGGCGCCATGGGTGGGGCTAATTTGCCTTATGTGTGTATAGTGAAATCTCTAATTAACATCTCCACAGAAACCACAGGACAGAATTTGATTTAAGTTGGCAGGGATGATCTTTGGGTAAAGCTTCACAAAAATTGCTAAAATGATTTCAGTCTATAAAAAAACATGGCCGCCAGGGGCAGGGCTAATTTGCTTTATTTGTATATAGTGAAATTTTTAAACCACATCTCCTCTGAAACCGCTGGACAGAATTTGATTTAATTCGACAGGGATGATCCTTGGGTGAAGCTTCACAAAAGTTGTCAAAATTGTTCTGATCCATAAAAAAAACATGGCTGCAAGGGGCAGGACTAATTTGCCTTATATGTATATATTTAAAACTTAAAATGACCTCTTCTCTGAAACTGCTGGACAGAATTTGATAAAACTTTGCAGGGATCATCTCCTTCAAAACTACTGGCCAGATTTCAAAATGTTTTAATACAGACTGATATTCCTTTGGTAACCCTATACTCAGGTGAGTGACTGTGATTACATTTGACAGACAAATGTCCGCCATTTTGCCAGTAACAGTATCGTTTCGTCCTCAAAAATTATTCGACCTTTAGTATGAAAATTTGTACCCAAAAACTTTGTCCAAAAAAATCGGAAAAAGTTGGATCAGCAGCAAAAATTAGGGTCAGTCGGGTTCCTTGAACCACACACATATATATATTTTTTCTTTGGCCAAATCTAATATCTGTTTTAATTACCACCAATACTTACCAAACTTTATTTTGATAAAGAACCTGAAGAAGATAAAATAATTAAATTTTCAATTGTTGGTTAAGAGCTATTAAAAAAAATAAGTCTGGTCAAAGGGACAGTTCAACAAGCTTTTATTCTGATATGAAAAAAGGTTATTGTCAACACAATAAATGATGCAATGACAACGCTCAACAAACAATGTCATTGTTCCTGAAATAACACCATTTTGCGAAACGCAAGAAAGTAGCATACACTATCGTGTAAAATACAAGAAACTGATTAAAAAGATAACTGCTTCATGAAATTTTTTTATAAAACAAACAAAACCAATTTTAATAAATTTGTTTCAATGAAATACCTTAAGGATAGAGATGAATAACTTATAGACGTGGAAACCCCCCCCCCCCCCCCCCCAAAAAAAAATAAAATAAAGGGAGGTTACTCTATGACTACAACATTGCTAAGCATCCCACTACTCGAACATACTATTACATAAATGTCATTTCGGCCACAATAAAGCTAACATCACACAAGGTGTAAACACATGCACAATCACAAGACTTAGGTCATAATTACTCCTTGTTTTCTTTTTCAGACAATAAATGGAAGGGTTTTGATGTGATATACTACGAGTACGGTGCTCTTGTCTTAGACTTTACCACTTCGGAGAAGGCCACTCGGGTGTTTAACATATTGAAAGATGCCGTTTTTGATGATAAACAGCTCCTTGTGCTTTTATTACCTAATATACAGGTACATTCTAAACAGTTTCTTTTACCTTGAGAATGTTGGAGCTTACACGATGTTGTTCAAATGATTTTGGTCCATTGCATATTGGGTCACAGGAGCCAAAAATAGATCTTGAAATGTAATTAGCTTGTCTGAGGAAAAGGCTTTGAAGTGCTGTTGGGGTGTTATGGGTCAAGGTCAAGGACATTGTTACTTGACATAGCAGTATGTGGGGGTAAACATCACCTCTGTAATAGTTCTATTTTCCGCACAGGCATAAGTAGGTAACAAATCTAAAAAATATTCTTGTAAGAAACCAGAAGGCCTGGAACTTAGATATTAAGTTTTGATCTTGGTACCCCATCCCTAATCCGGGGTCCTCAGGTCCTGTTGAACTTTGACCTTAGATGACTGGTCCAGACTCTATAAAAGCTATAATATTCAAATTTAGACCACAGGTAATGTTTTATATGTGGGAATTAGCATTATGTAACTTGAATTGCCATGACTTGGTTGCCTACTTTTTCATTTAATCCATAATTTAACCTATAATTTTCAAATTTGGGATATTGGTACAGTTATGTGTGTGGCATTGAACTTAAATGACCTTGACCATGACCCAGTGACTTACCTTTGGTCTTTTAAGCCACAGCTTTCAAACTTGGACAGCAGGTACTGTTTGATGTGGGTGATTGAACCATGACCTTTGATAATCTTGGTCATCATAACCCAGTGACCTACTTTTGAATTTTTAAGCTACAACCTTTAAAATTGGACCACAGGTGCTACTTGGTGTGTGGGAACCTACCTTTCTATGTAGTTAGGCTTGAAGGCTGGGTTTTGTGCTCACATGAAATCTTCAAGAAATATAGCTCCATGTCACTTTTTCCCATGAACAGTAATGTAGCAGAACATTGTGAACAATACTCCTCTTAAACTGGGAGGGGTTTGGTTCATACTTACCCACAATACTCACCTTAGTATGTAGTTGTAAATGAAGGCTGGATGTTGTGCTCACATGAAATCTTCAAGAGCTATGGCCTTTTCTTCCTTACAATACAGGAGGATAACAGTTAATCTTGCCTTTATAAATTATGTGGTTTTGCGTAAAGGTAGCATATCATTATGGCCCTTGATCACTTATACAGTGTTCTGTAGGCAGAGTTGATGAATGCAACTCCTCTTTCCTGCAGGTATTTTTTTTAAATTTACCCAGTATACTTGCCTTCATATGTTGATGAGCATGGAGACAGTATTTTAATGCTCACACATTTTTTTCAAGAATAAAGGACATTTGTCACTTTAACCAGTAGAGAGTAAGGATGGGAAATCCCTTATATAGAAGCTTATTTTCTGCTGCAAGTTTGAATTGGCCTATGATAGAATCAGCAATAACCAACGTTTATGACAACAATATTGGTACCATTTAACATACAAGGGATCTCCTCATTGCTATATCCTCAAGGGTTTATTGTCGTGCTTTGCAGTACTATAGTTTGAATTTATTGAGGACACTGCATATATGCGTATTGAAGCATCAATGTAGATAAAGCCTTCAAAAGACTGACCTAGTATCATCAACTTTGTGATGTGTTTCAGCCACACATGATTCCTGAGAACACAAACCCTCTCCTTGTGTTTGTGAACGTGAAGAGTGGTGGGTGCCAGGGGCTCAATCTTATCACGTCGTTTAGAAAACTACTCAACCCTCACCAAGTCTTCAACCTGGAGAACGGTGGTCCACTGCCAGGGTATGTAATTTTAAAAGACATCACTCTGAAACCACTTAAATTGATATGAATTGGCAGAGTTGATCCTTTGGTATCCTTCACAAAAGTTGCTTAAATGTATTTGATCTATGCAAAACCCTGTTTGCCAATGGAGATAAAAAATATTTTTAACAATGACTTAAATTCTTTATAATCTTCTAGTCTGAAACCGGTTCTCAGACTTAAAATTTTTATTTCACAAATGGCCACCTTAAGGCTCTCTACAATAATAACTGAAATAAAGCCATGATTGCAAAAATGGGGCTTATGATGAAAAATAAAAGATCACCCTATGTCCATTGTCTTGCATCGTCTATCGTCATAAATTTGCTGAAAACGACCTCTACTCTGAAACCACAGGGTAGAAATTAATTAAACTTGGCGTGAATGATCCTTGGGTGGACCTCCAAAAAAAGTTGCTTGAATAAACTGGTCATCTAATGGCTGTCTACCATAATTTTTAAAATAAAGTTGAGAAAAATGAGGCCCAAAGGGGGTCATCTGGTTTCCTTATATACACTTTGAAGAAAATTTCAATATTTTTCTTATTTGAAGCCAATGACCAGATTTCAATTAGCTATCCTGAGCATGTAGTGCTCAAGTGAGCTTCTAGGATCGATGGCTGTCTGTTGTCCACAGTTGTTTCAAACATCTCTTGTGAAACCACTGGGCCAAATTTGATAAAACTTCGCCTGTGATGTTCCTTGCATGAAGCTCTACCAAGTTTTTCAAATGGTCCCTGTCAATTGCATATCTGGATCACAGGAGCTAAAAAATAGATTTTAAAAGTGAAATATTAAAAAATATTCTCCGAAACCACAAGGCCTAGAGCTTAGATATTTGGTGTGTGGCATTGTCTAGTGGACCTTAATCAAAATGTGACCCTGGGGTCAAAATTAGCCCCGCCCCAGGGGTCACTTGATTTGACATACACTTGATTTGACATAGACTTGCTCCTCTTAGAAACCACAAGGCCTGGAGTTTAGATATTTGGTATGTAACATGGCCTAGTAGACCTCTACCAAGTTCGTTCAAATCATGGCCCTTAGGTCAAAATTGACTTAGCCCAAGGGGTCACTTGAAGTTTATATAGACTTACACAGGAAAAAAACTTAAAAAAATCTTCTTTCCTGAGACCACAAAGCCTAGAGTTTAGATAGTTGGCAGGGCTTTTTAGCTCACCTGAGCACGTGTGCTCAGGATGAGCTTTTAGGATCGATGAATGTCCGTCGTCCGTCCGTCCGTCGTCCGTCGTCCACAATTTGTTCGTTTGCACTCTAGGATCTTCATTTTATGAGCAATTATCTTCAAACTTTACATAAAATCTCGGCCAAGTTCGATTATGGCTGATATCGGAACATTAGGTCAGGAGTTATGCCCCTTTTAAAATTCAAAAAAGCCAAATTTCACATTGTTTGCATTCTAGCATCTTCATTTATGAGCTTTAATGTTTATAACCATAAAATCACGGCCAAGTTCGATTATGGCTGATATCGTACCATTAGGTCAGGAGTTATGCCCCTTTTAATATTAAAAAAATGCCATATTTCAAGTTGTTTACACTTTAGCATCTTCATCTTTTGAGCAATCCTCTTCAAACTTTATGGCAATGCTTATGACCATAAGTTCTCAATTGAGTTCGATTATGGCTGAGATTCATCAATTAGGTCAGGAGTTATGCCCCTTTTAATATTAAAAATATGCCATATTTCACTTTGATTACACTCTAGCATCTTCATCTTTTGAGCAATCATCTTCAAACTTTATGGCAATGCTTATGACCATAATGTCTCGATTGAGTTTGATTATGACTGAGATCAGTTGATTAGGTCAGGAGTTAAGCCCCTTTTAATATAAAAAAAATGCCAGATTTCACGTTGTTTACACTCTAGCATCTTCATCTTTTGAGCAATCATCTTCAATCTTTATTACAATGTTTATGACCATAAGGTCTCGAATGAGTTCGATTAATGCTGAGATCCGTCAATTAGTTCAGAAGTTATGCCCCTTTTAATATTCAAAAAATGCCAGAAATCACTTTCTTTACACTCTAGCATCTTCATCTTTTGAGCAATCATCTTCAAACTTTATGACAATACTTATGACCATAAGGTCTCGATTGAGTTTGATTATGGCTGAGATCCGTCAATTAGGTTAGGAGTTAAGCCCCTTTTAATATAAAAAAAGGCATATTTCATGTTGTTTACACTCTAGCATCTTCCTTTTTTTAGCAATCATCTTCAAACTTTATGACATTGTTAATGACCATAATGTCTCGATTGAGTTCAATTGTGGCTGAGATGGGTCATTTAGGTCAGGAGTTATGCCCCTTTTAATACAAAAAATGCAAGATTTCACTTTGTTTATTCTCTACCAACTTCATTTTTTTAACAATCATTTTTAAACTTTAAGACAATGTTTATGCCCATAATCTCACAATCGGGTTCAATTATAACTAATATTGACTTGTAAATTTAGGAGTTTTGCCCATTTCACCATAAAGAAAAGCCAGATTTCACTTTTACACTCAAGCATCTTTATTTCTTAAGCAATCATCTTTCTCAGGTGAGCGACCAAGGGCCATCTTGGCCCTCTTGTTTCCCTTCTATATTAGAGGCTGTTTATAAGTGCCTTACCCTCTGAAAAAAAATGCAGTTTTCCCCAAATGTGCATCCTACTCAAGATGTTTTCTTTCCCCAAAGAAAAAAAAGGTGATATTTTCCCCAAAATATGTTATTATGGCCCCTTCCCCAACATCAAAAAGAAAAGCCTGTTTGGCGTGTAACATGGCCTAGTGGACCTCTTTCAAGCTTGTCTTGCCAGAAACAAAGAGGCTTGGAGTGTAACATGGCCTAGTGGACCTCTTTCAAGCTTGTCTTCTTGCCAGAAACTAAGAGGCTTGGAGTGTAACATGGCCTAGTGGACCTCTTTCAAGCTTGTCTTGCCAGAAACTAAGAGGCTTGGAGTGTAACATGGCCTAGTGGACCTCTTTCAAGCTTGTCTTCTTGCCAGAAACTAAAGGCTTGGAGTGTAACATGGCCTAGTGGACCTCTTTCAAGCTTGTCTTCTTGCCAGAAACTAAGAGGCTTGGAGTGTAACATGGCCTAGGGGACCTCTTTCAGGCTTGTCATCTTGCCAGAAACTAAAAGGCTTGGAATGTAACATGGTGTAGTGGACTGCTCAGATCATGTTCCTTGGGTTAAAATTGGCCTACCCAAGGGGTCACTTGATTTTATATTGTATATAAGGAAAAAAAAGTTTAAAAATCTTCTTCTTGAGACAACAAAGACTGGAGTTTAGATATTTGGTTTGTTACATAGCCTAATGGACATCTACAAAGTTTGTTTGCATCATGGCCTTGGAGTCAAAATTGGACACTGATGTTCACTTGTTTTTACATAGATTTATATTCAGTTTTTGGATCACAAGGTACAGTTTGTGTGTGGAATTGAACTCTGACCAAGGATTGACCTTGATCATGACCCAGTGACCTTCGTTTGAATTTTAAAATTTCAAGTTCCTTTTGTTGTGTGGAATTGAAATGATCTGTCAATATTTCTGCATGGATTCTGTATTCAGTAGGACTGCTTTAATATAGTTACTTGTACAGGCAATGAATTTTTCTCAGGTGAGCGACTTAGGGCCATCTTGACCCAACTTTAAAGCAGGTCTAACTGTTGAGGTTTGGATGTGCCTTGCTATGTTATAAAGTAATTTGTGCTTTAATTACATAATATTAATTTTCTTCTCTTCACAAACCATTGCACTGAATTATGTCTCTGCCCAATTTTTATATGGGGGAGTCATACTGTTTTTGTCAAGAGTTGTCTGTCACACTTTTTGTCTGGAGCATAACTCAAAAAGTATCAAAGCTATAAACTTGAAACTTCACAAGTGGATAGATATCATAGAGGAGAAGTGTCATGCACAAGAACCGTAACTCAGCGCATCATATTTTTGGAGTTATTGCCCTTTGTTAAATTTCATTTTTTTTTGTCGGAAATTTGGGGTTGGATCATAGGAGGAAAAGTGCAATGCACAAGAACCCTAACTCTGCACATATCTTTGGAGTTTTTGTCCTTTGTTAAATTTCATATTTACTTTTGTCAAGTGCATTACTCATTCACTATGAGACATATCACCTTGAAACTTCATAGGTGGGTAGACGTTATGGATGAAAATTGCAGCTCACAAGAAAATTTTCCATTTCCAAGTTTCTTGTTGGCGTTCTTCCCCTTTTATATAATTTTGTGTCCTTAAGGTAATTTCTGTTTGACTCATGCTATTGAAATAAAATTTCATTTATGGAAAGAAGAATGATAGAAAGTGTTATGCACAAGGTTCTTAACTCTGGCCTCAGTAATTTTGGAGTTATTCCCCCTTTTCACAATTTCTTGACAGCAAGATGACTCAAGTTTAACTTATGCAATTGAAACAAAATTTAAGTTATTGAAAGAAATGATGGGAGGACTCTTGTACACATGTCACTGTGTGCCTCAGTGTATGTGTGTATGTGTATGAGGGGAAAGGGGTGGAGGGAGGCATCAGTTTTCTACAAAAACAAATCTCTAGTTATATTCTGTTTTGAACCTATGTTATGCCCATAGTCCTATACTGTCATTATGTGATCTCCTAGATAGAATTTAGATATTTGGTATGTAACATGGCCTAGTAGACCTCTACCAAGTTTGTTCAAATCATGGCCATTTGGTTTAACATAGGCTAATATTGGAAAAAACTTGAAAAATCTTCTTCTCAGAAACCACAAGGCCTGGAGGTTAGATATTTGGTATGTAACATGGGCTAGTAGACCTCTATCAAGTTTGTTCAAATCATGGCCCGTGGGTTAAAATTGGCCCTGCCCCAGGGGTCACTTGATTTTTCATAGCCCAGTGATACCAGGTGAGCGATTTAGGGCCATCATGGCCCTCTTGTTATAGTAATGAATGTTTCTCAGGTACATGTAAGGAAGAAATTTATGCTTATATATTTAAAAGAGAAGAATAAGCTTCTGTTCTTAAATACTAAATGATGTGACCTGAGTTACAGGTTTTTTCCACCATTTTCTCTAAATATATACTTTGTATCAGTGTTGAAACAATGTGTATGGCAACTAAAAAGCAGACACATTTCCCCTCTAGCTCTCTCTCTCCAAAATAAGCTAATCTTGATATTAAAGTCTCCAAACGAAGTTGTTTTTACTCCGTTTCTTTTCTTATTATTATTCTCCTTCTTTTTCGCGCCGGCAACTTTGTACAGGCCATATCTCAGAGGCCGCTCAACCTATCTTTACAAAAATTCACACACTTATAGTCCTCCCAGAGTTTTGTAAAGAGGGAGAGCGGGGTGTCCCTGGGGGTCAGGCCCGCCCCCTTAAAGATGGATTTTTGCATAAAAAATGTATTTTATTTTAGTAAAATATTCCAAGTTTCCAACCCTGAATCATTTTTATTTTACTCCTAAAAATGAGGAGATTGAATAGTACTACTTTGGTGTTACCCAGGGACAGGCCCTGCCCCCTCAAATTTACTTATCACCTTATATCTTAAAAACTGTTCAGATCCCCACCCCTAAACCATATATATTCCTGTTCCTCTTGATGAGACAGATTGGATGGCACTACTTTCGTTACCCCGAGGTTACCCAGGGGCAGGCCCTGCCCCCTCAAATTTACTTATGGCCTTATATCTCAAAAACTGTTCAGATCCCCACCCCTAAACCATATATATTCCTGTTCCTCATGATGAGACAGATTGGATGGCACTACTTTCGTTACCCCCAAGGTTACCCAGGGGCAGGCCCCACCCCTCAGTTTTACTTATGACCTTATATCTCAAAAATTGCTCAGGTCCCCACCCCTTAACCATATATATTCTTGTTCCTCATAATGAGACAGATTGAATGGCACTACTTTGGTGTCCCCCGAGGTCACTCAGGGGCAGGCCCTGCCCCCTCAAATTTACTTATCACCTTGTATCTCAAAAACTGTTTAGATCCCCACCCCTAAACCATATATATTCTTGTTCCTAATGGTGAGACAAATTGGATGGTCCTTCTTTTATGTTCATATGGGTACCAAGGGGTCAGGTTCCACCCCCTCAATTTTACTTATGACCCTACATCTTAAAAACTGTTCAGATCCCCATGATGAGACTGATTGAATGGTACTTCTTAAGTGTCCCAAGTGGTCTTGCCCCAGCCTGTCAGTTTTATTTCTGACCTTTATTTCAAAAACAATTGAGATCCCCACCCATAAACCATATATATTCTTGTTCCTCATGATCAGATGGATTGAATGGTACTTTTTTGATGTTCACATGGGTCACCAAGGGGTCAGGCCCCACCCCCTCACTTTTACTTATGACTGGGTTATTTCTTAAACTTCGTTTGGGAGACTTAGTAACAGTTCACTGTTACAATTATTACATGTCATATATGTTTTGCTTTTTTGTTTTAGTTTATACGTGTTCCGAAATGTTCCCTACTACAAGATCCTAGCATGTGGTGGTGACGGCACCGTCGGCTGGGTTCTCTCCTGCTTGGACAACGTTGGACAGGATGCCATCTGTCAGTCCCCACCCCTCTCCATTCTTCCTTTAGGCACAGGTATGAAGGCAAAGGTTACACAGACAGTGAAAACCGTCATTGAGACGGATGTGATCATTAAACCAGTCCAACAAATATTTTGAATATTGTTACCAGATATTTTCACCAAAAGCACATCAATAAGAGATGTGTAAATGGTAATTGAATGTGTAGAGACTGACTTTTTGCCATTACGTTCATTTTCATATGCTCTGAATGTCTCTGACATTGCAAAACCCACAAATAGGTGCTCGTTTTCATACATCTTTTGTTTCGCTCACTAAGTCTTATTCATTCCTCTATTAAATTGAATTTTCAATTAAGATTTATTCTTTTTGGTTATTTAATAAGACTTGTTAATCTTCTTTTTTAAACTTTTAAGATAGATTATGCAGTTCAATGCAAATTTACTGTTTGATTTTAATTTGCAACACTGCCTAAATTGGAAGGGTAAAAGTCATTGAAGACACAGGCTTGTCTCCCACAGTCACAGAAGAAAATAAATTGTCTATTCAGACAGTTAAATTGATTAAAACTGGATATAGAGAGGGAAAAGGATAAACATTCATACATGCCATGATGTTATTGATTGTTAATGAACAGGTTTTAATAAGGATTAAGAATTTTACTTTTAACAGTAAATTTTCAATTAAAATTTGTGGAAGAATATTGGGGGGGAAAACCCAAAAAACAGCAATATGCAAATGAAAATAAAGTACTGTTACATATGAATTCCTGAAATATTAGCACATACATTATTGTAATGCATTATAAATGTTACAAAAAGTAGAGAGGGCATTTAAACAGTTGGTTTTATAATTGACTTGTTGGACTGACAAATTTTCTTTCAGACTGACAAGATATCGGGTTCTGTCAGACTGAATGACTGAACATTTTTTAGCTCACCTGAGCACAACGTGCTCAAAGTGAGCTTTTGTGATCGCCCGTCGTGCGTCGTTCGTCGTCAACAATTTGGCTTGTTAACACTCTGGAGGCCATATTTTTTGGCCAGTCTTCCAGTCTTCATGAAACTTAGTCAGAATGTTTGTCTCCATAAAATCTTGGACAAGTTCAAAATTTGGTCATCTGGGGTCAAAAAATAGGACACAAGGTCAAATCTTAGTAAAACCTTGTTAACTCAAAAAGTAGGTCATGAGGTCAAATCTTAGAAAAATCTTGTTAACACTCTTGAGGCCACATTTTTGGCCCAATCTTCATGAAACTTGGTCAGAATGTTTGTCTTCATAAAATCTTGGACAACTTCAAAATTTGGTCATGTGGGGTCAAAAAGTAGGTCACAAGGTCAAATCTTAGTGAAACCTTGTTAACACTCTAGAGGCCACATTTTTGGCCCAATCTTCATGAAACTTATTTAGAATGTTTCTCTCCATAAAATATTGGACAAGTTCGAATTTGGGTCATGTGGGGTCTAAAAGAAGGTCATGAGGTCAAATCTTAGAAAAACCTTGTTAACACTCTAGAGGCCACATTTTTGACCCAATCTTCATGAAACTTATTTAGAATGTTTCTCTCCATAAAATCTTGGACAAGTTCGAATTTTGGTCATGTGGGGTCAAAAAGTAGGTCATGAGGTCAAATCTTAGAAAAACCTTGTTAACACTCTTGAGGCCACATTTTTGGCCCAATCTTCATGAAACTTTGTCAGAATGTTTGTCTTCATAAAATCTTTGACAAGTTCGAATTTGGGTCATGTGGTGTCAAAAAGAAGGTCATGAGGTCAAATCTTAGAAAAACCTTGTTAACACTCTAGAGGCCACATTTTTGGCCCAACCATTGTGAAACTTGGTCAGAATGTTTGTTTCCATAAAATCTTGTTAAAGTTCGAATTTGGGTCATGTGGGGTCAAAAAGTAGGTCATGAGGTCAAATCTTAGAAAAATCTTGTTAACACTCTAGAGGCCACATTTTTGGCCCAATCTTTATGAAATTTAGTCAGAATGTTTGTTTCCATAAAATCTTGGACAGGTTTGAAATTGGGTCATGTGGGGTCAAAAAATAGGTCATGAGGTCAAATCTTAGAAAAACCTTGTTAACACTCTTGAGGCCACATTTTTGGCCCAATCTTCATGAAAATTGGTCGGAATGTCTGTTTCCATAAATCTTGGTCAAGCTCGAAATTGGGTCATGTGATGCCAAAAAGTAGGTCAATATGAAAAATCCAATAATGTTGCTCATTTATAATCAGGTGAGCGATTCAGGGCCATCATGGCCCTCTTGTTTTGTCACATGCTGTTAGCAGAGGTGACAAATAGGGATCACTTTTCTGTCGTCCATCTGTTCGTCCGTCTGTCCGTCACATGTTTTCCGTCACACTTCAGCAGGTGACACAAATGTTCCAGAAAACGCTCTTGTTTCAACTTTCACAATGTCTTTTACAGGTCTGATCCCTGGCCATAAGATAAAGTCAAAATAAAGGGTACAATGCAGACCAATTTCCATCATACTTACACTGGAAAATATATTTTGAGTATCGTAGATAATGAGCTGGCCAATTATTTATTATACCCCCGAAACAAAGTTTGGGGGGGTATATAGGAGTCACCCGGTGGTCGGTTGGTCGGTCGGTCGGTTGGTCCAGCGGTCCGTTGCATTTTCCTTGTCCGGAGCATAACTTGAAAAGTACAAGTTTGATTATAAAACAATTTCATACAATGGTCAACCACAATATAAGGAAGTGCAGTGCTAAAGAACCATAACTCTATCTAGAGTAATTACAGAGTTATTGCCCTTTGTATTTTTTCCTTGTCTGGAGTATAACTTGTAAAGTACTGATTGGATTTCAAAACTATTTTATACAATGGTCCCACAATATAAGGAAGTGCAGTGCTAAAGAACCATAACTCTATCTAGAGTAATACAGAGTTATTGCCCTTTGTATTTTTTCCTTGTCCGGAGTATAACTTGTAAATACTGTTGGATTTCAAAACAATTTCATACAATGGTCAAGCACAATGAGAGGAAGTGCAGTGCACAAGAACCAAAACTCTTTCTAGAGTAATTACAGAGTTATTGCCCTTTGTATTTTTTCCTTGTCCAGAGTATAACTTGTAAACTACTGGTTGGATTTCAAAACAATTTCATACAATGGTCAACCACAATATGAGGAAGTGCAGTGCACAAGAACCATAACTCTATCTATAGGAATTACAGAGTTATTGCCCTTAGTTACTTTTCCTTGTCCAGAGTATAACTTGTAAACTACTGGTTGGATTTCAAAACAATTTCATACAATGGTCAACCACACTATGAGGAAGTGCAGTGCACAAGAACCATAACTCTATCTAGAGTAATTACAGAGTTATTTCCCTTTGTTACTTTTCCTTGTTTTTCTTGTCCTGAACATAACTCGAATATTATACATGGTACTGTAACCTTATATTTTTAAACTACTGTGACAAACAACCATTATTGACTCTCTATCAACTTTAAATAAAAACTTTACTTATTAATATCACAACCAATATACTATGTATACAGGTTCTTATCTATGCTCTGCCTGAAGTCTGGCTTCTCCTGCATTAAAGTATTTTGCGGGGGTATTAATCACCTTCAGTGATAGCTCTAGTTATTATTTATTTTCTTTGAAGAAAAAATTCAAACCATTCCCGGTGGGTTGGTGTCGCTCAGAATTAGGATATTGTTGGTTCAACCTTGACATACGAAAGTCATTTAAAAAAAAAGAATTAGTACTGGTATAGCTCCCATGCTTGACGTTAAGTACATAAGGGTGTTTCCAGGACTGGTTTGCTCGATATCAAGATGTGGTTTTATGACATATGTCTATGGCATGATACTGCAATGTGGCATCTCAACATAAAGATTGTTGATAATGCTTTCACAGTTGGAAATGGAATTTGTCATGAGAAGACCAATTAGCAGATGAGTGCAGATAATTAGTCCCCTACCGGTGTTTACACCGGAGGGGACTATAGGTTTGCCCTCCGTCTGTCCGTCCGTCCGTCTGTCCGTCCGTCCGTCTGTCCGCTCAAATCTGGATCCCGCGATAACTTAATAACTAAGCAAGCTAACTTGATGAAACTTGGTATATGACTAGATGGCAATGTGTAGATTATGCACTTCATTTTATTTTTGTTCTTTTACTAAAATTGTGGTTGCTATGGTAACGGAAATAGTGAAAATATGGCAAAAATGGGATCCCGCGATAACTAAGCAAGCTAACTTGATGAAACTTGGTATATGACTAGATGGCAATGTGTAGATTATGCACTTCATTTTATTTTTGTTCTTCGACTAAAATTGTGGTTGCTATGGTAACGGAAATAGTGAAAATATGGCAAAAATGGGATCCCGCGATAACTAAGCAAGCTAACTTGATGAAACTTGGTATATGACTAGATGGCAATGTGTAGATTATGCACATCATTTTATTTTTGTTCTTCGACTAAAATTGTGGTTGCTATGGTAATGGAAATAGTGAAAATATGGCAAAAATGGGACCCCGCGATAACTAAGCAAGCTAACTTGATGAAACTTGGTATATGACTAGATGGCAATGTGTAGATTATGCACTTCATTTTTTTTTTGTTCTTGGACTAAAATTGTGGTTGCTATGGTAACGGAAATAGTGAAAATATGGCAAAAAATGGGATTGATTACCATATTGAGTCAAGGTGGAGCCGGTAGGGGACTTTATGTGTTGCATACAACACCAGTTACTTGTTGTTTTAAGGCTTTTATAAGAATAACAGCCCCTTTTCTGTGTCAAAGCAGTAAACTGGGGTATTAATCACCTTTAGTGATAGTTTATCTTTTAGCTTTTATTGATTGGAACTTTAAAGTATGCCCTGCTTGCTGATTTTTAGGTTTAACCAGTACTTTCTGCCTTGATAAAATACCTTCGTATCCATACTGCTCCTCAAAGATACACATTTGTATTGCTGTCAGAGATCATTTTATCTTGAACTCCTAGTTGTTGTATGTATGTCCAGTGGACATGATTTATAGTGAGTGAGCATTGTGATGTTCTTGTGTTGCAGGTAATGATCTTGCCCGGGTGTTGCGCTGGGGACCTGGCTACACAGGTGGGGAGGACCCCCTTAACTACCTTCGGGATGTTATAGATGCTGAGGATATCAAACTTGATAGGTCAGTCATATTTATCATATGCCCTCGTCACACACTGCCTTATGATAGGTCAGTCATTTTTAGCTCGACTTTTCGAAGAAAATGAGAGCTTATACTGTCACTCGGGCGTCGGCGTCAGCGTTGCAACACAAGGTTAAAGTTTTTTTCAAACATCAATAACTTAAATACTATCAAAGGTATTCCACCCAAACTTAAAATACTTATTCACCATCATCACTTCTACCTTACCTCTAAGGCCCACAACCCTGGCTACCCTATTTTTGGAGTTATGCCCCTTTCATACTTAGAAAACAGCCGAAATCATGGTTAATTTTTTTTACAAAGTTGTATACATTGTATTTTCAATACTATCACAGGTATTCCACCATAACTTGGAATATTACAATTTCAGATTTTAGCACTGGAGTTGGCGGATCAGCACACCACATTCTCAAATTGATTCTGCATGTTAATTTCACCAATTAAAAATGTCATATTTGTTTATTGGAGGTGATAGAATAATTTCTACTATAACTAGAACATATCATCATTGATATGTACCATACTATTAAAATACATAAAACTGTGTCTTAGCAACTGAGAAAAGTTGAGCGTGCTGTCTTATGGACAGCTCTTGTTATCATATGCCCTCGTCACACTCTACCTTATGATAGGTCAGTCATGTTTACCATATGCCCTCGTCAAACACTGCCTTATGATAGGTCAGTCATGTTTATCATATGCCCTCGTCACACTCTACCTTATGATAGGTCAGTCATGTTTACCATATGCCCTCGTCAAACACTGCCTTATGATAGGTCAGTCATGTTTACCATATGCCCTCGTCACACACTGCCTTATGATAGGTCAGTCATGTTTACCATATGCCCTCATCACACTCTATCTTATGATGTCAGTCATGTTTACCATATGCCCTCGTCACACTCTACCTTATGATGTCAGTCATGTTTACCATATGCCCTTGTCACACTACCTTATGATAGGTCAGTCATGTTTACCATATGCCCTCGTCACACTCTACCTTATGATAGATCAGTCATGTTTACCATATGCCCTCGTCACACTCCACCTTATGATAGGTCAGTCATGTTTACCATATGCCCTCGTCACATTCAACCTAATGATAGGTCAGTCATGGTTACCATATGCCCTCGTCACACACTGCCTTATGATAGGTCAGTCATGTTTACCATATGCCCTCGTCACACTCTACCTTATGATAGGTCAGTCATGTTTACCATATGCCCTCGTCACACTCTACCTTATGATAGGTCAGTCATGTTTACCATATGCCCTCGTCACACTCTACCTTATGATAGGTCAGTCATGTTTACCATATGCCCTCGTCACACTCTACCTTATGATAGGTCAGTCATGTTTACCATATGCCCTCATCACACTCTACCTTATGATAGGTCAGTCATGTTTACCATATGCCCTCGTCACACTCTACCTTATGATAGGTCAGTCATGTTTACCATATGCCCTCGTCACACTCTACCTTATGATAGGTCAGTCATGTTTACCATATGCCCTCGTCACACTCTACCTTACGATAGGTCAGTCATGGTTACCATATGCCCTCATCACACACTGCCTTATGATAGGTCAGTCATGTTTACCATATGCCCTCGTCACACTCTACCTTATGATAGGTCAGTCATGTTTACCATATGCCCTTATCACACTCTACCTTATGAGAGGAGCGCATGAGTTTTTCAAACTGAAACGCACAACTTTTGAGCATGTGAATCCAAATTTTCAACAATTGTCCTTGCTGATTGTATGAGAAGCCTATGAATAGCGTGTTTGCCAAAAAATATATGACAAGGAAAAGTGGTGGATGAAACATATCAAATATTATGTTTGGAATTGACTTTTCAGGGGATCAGTAATGTTCATAAGGACACTTGGCTAAGACTTTGCCCCCAGTGGACATTACTGACCACCTATATTTCTGTGTTGGATCAGTATCAAACCCATTAACTAATACAGTCGAATCCCGGCTATTGGAAATCCAGGGGATCGGCTTTTTATTTCGAGTGTGGTATATATTTGAATAACCCAAATTATGTTGACTGTTGAGACAAAAACCCATCCCACCCAATTTTTCAGCCGACGTAATATATAATGTACTCTTAGTAAAATAAGTTATTATGATTTAGGAACATAAATAAAAATGACTATAGATAATTTTTCTTTTATTTTACAACTTTCGTCTTTTTATGCTTAAATGATATCCATACATAGATAATTAATGCATAATTCAATAACTAAGGTACATACATACATTTACATTTATCAGGTCTGACTAAATCAAAAGCTACTACATTTATCCAATATCAACATCGTCTTGAAAACAGCAATGGATAATTGATATTTATTAAACAACATTAATCTTTTTCTACATAAATGATACATAATCAATGCATACATGAACATTCATCAAGTCTGACTAAATCACAAGAAAGTACATATATCAGTGTGATATCAACGTCTCGAAATGTTCCTTTATAAAACGATGTTATCGTGGTCTGCTTGTTACACTTGTTTAAATCTTCCTTTACCAGCGTATCCAAAATACATATCATTTATCATCACCTTTATGATTGAACTGGACAAATACCCAATCAATTAACAACTTATGCAAACTGTATGCGGCCGTCTCCCACCCATTACGATATTTAATTGACGTTTGCACCTTTCCATTGTTTGTTTTCAAAATGTCACTGGTAATTAACGCTCATCAGCGATTTCGGATAAGGAGGTGCTAAAATCATATCAATTGATTGGCACGGGCCAAAAAAACTTTATGGATGAGTCCAGGTATTCAAATGACACAAATTTGAATAACCCAGATACTTTTCGTATAGAAATAAGAAGGAGGGTGATCGGGACCAACCAAGTAATTTGAATGATGCCGGGTATTTGAATGAGAGGTGGTGGAGAAACCGGGCTTTGACTAATATTTTTCAATATACTTGGGATAGGTTTTCCATTTTCCAATCATTCATCAGGCATTTGTCAGACAGTTGTTAGTCATGTGTTAAATATACTCAAAGGGAAAAAAAATGCAGGGTAATCTTTTGTGTCAGTTTTAAATAGGAAGTATCCTATGGTATAGTTTAAATTATTTTGATAAAGATTTTTTTTTTCAAACAAAATAATTGCTTTAGAATGAGATGGGATCTGTAATATGAGGTTTATTCTAAGGTTAGGAGATAAAAAAAAAAAAAAAATTGAGATAAACATTAAAATGTTACCAATGCGCTATCCATATGCTAGCTTTACAGACGACATTTGTGCCACCCTACGAGAAGTGTACTTGACCAATGAGTAACAAATCTTGAGTGTCACTTTAGTGTATTCAGCTTATGCCTAGCATATGATGAGCATATCTTAACATAATTATAATTTTTATGCTTGCATATGCTGAAAATTTTTGACCACGTTCAATATTGTTTTTCGGGCTCTGCATATGAAAATGTACTGAAGTATGACATCATGATTGAAACATAAATTTTAGCTCACCTGAGCCAGTGTCTTTTTCTCGCAAATGAGAATTATCTGTGCTATTTTCAAATGTCATTGCGAGAAAGGAGAAAGTATGTGTTAATTATCCACATTCTTTACTTTCTAAAGCTGAAAACGATGATACTTGTTAGTCCATACACACAAAAAATAACTTCTGGTTTGTTTCCCACTTTATTTCCTATTATTGGGCAGTTAATTGGGGTTAAAAAAAAAAAAAAAAAAAATATTTTGTTGTGAATTAATCCCAAGATCAGATGTTTGCAAAATGGCAGATTTTGCAGGTTGATGTGTAAATTCACAAAACTGCTGATGAATAAGAAAAAGAAAAATTACTTAAAAATACTTAATAAATTATGCAGCTTTATAAGCGATTGGGAAAATATTTTGCATTTTTGTTGTGCTGATAATTCAGAACTTTGAAGAAAAAAATTTAGGTTGTTGACAAAAAAAAAAAATGAATTCCTAGCAAATTTGTAAATTATTCTTCAGTTTATAGATGACATAAAATGCTCAGTTATTCCATATTGAAACTAATGTATATGGGGAATGATACATGGGGGGTGATTAACTATTACCTATTGTATTTGGTTGCAGATGGACTGTAATATTTCATCCCAATGAGAAGGAGCAAGATGAGACGAAAGTTGCTATAGCAAATGATACTAACTCCGCCAACACTAATGAGGATACAACCACAATCTTTGTGATGAATAATTATTTTGGTATTGGAATAGATGCCGACATATCATTAGATTTTCATCAAGCTAGAGAAGAAAAACCAGATAAATTTAATAGCAGGTAAATTATACCTTTTCTAGCTTGGCTGTTTTTAGCTCGTCTATTCAAAGAATATTAGAGCTATTGTAGTCACCCTTGGTGTCGGCTTTGGCGTTGCAGCTTTGGTTAAAGTTTTGCATGCAAGTTACTATCCCTTTTTAACTTACAAAATTTGGAGAAAATTTGGTTAAAGTTTTGCAAGCAATAGAAAATTTGGTTAAAGATTTGCATGCAAGCTACTATCCAGCTTGTATCTCAATAACCATTCATGGTATTGACTTGAAAGTTTATGAATATGTTTAGGGGCATCAGACAACCAAGGTAGATAACTCTTGGTGGAGTACATTACAAATTATGGCCCCTTTTTTAACTTAGAAATTTTGGTTTAAGTTTTGCATGCAACATACTTTAATGCTTATATCTCAGTATCCAGGCATGTGATTGATTTGAAACATCTTTAATATATTTAGGGAAACCATACTACAGTACAACGCCGCTATATCGGGGCTCTTGGGGTCCAAGCCCAAATACCACGTTCTCTCGGACCATGTAGTAGGTTTGAGAATGCTATATGTGTCTTTGTGATAGTCGTAAATTCTTGAAAAACCCTAATTTATAGCAATAAACATGATTTTACTTATAGAGTTATTTAGTTTTTTTGAATAATTCCATAATCATTGATTCTGTTTTTTTGTTGTTTTTTAGCTCACCTGAGCACAACGTGCTCATGGTGAGCTATTGTGATCGCCTTTTGTCCGTCGTCCGTCGTCCGTGCGTGCGTGCGTGCGTGCGTCCGTCCGTCGTCAACAATTTGCTTTAAACAACATCTCCTCATGAACCGCTGAAGGGATTTTGACCAAACTTCACAGGAATCATCCTTATGATGCCCTCTATCAAAGTTGTACAAATTATTCAGATTGGTTAAAAAAGTAGGTCACAGGAGCTAAAAATAGATTTTAAAAATGCAAACTTTGAAAATCTTCTTCTGCAAAACTGCAAGGCCTAGAGCTTAGATATTTGGTATGTAGCATCATCTTATGGGCCATTACCAAGATTGTACAAATCATAGCCCTACGATGATAAATGGCACCAGGGATCACTTTTTTACATAGAGTTATATAGGAAAATCTTTGAAAATCTTCTTCTGAAAACTGCAAGGCCTAGAGCTTAGATATTTGGTATGTAGCATCATCTTATGGGCCATTACCAAGATTGTACAAATCATAGCCCTACGTGATAAATGACCCCGCACCAGTGGTCACTTGTTTTACATAGAGTTATATAGGAAAATCTTTAAAAATCTTCTTCTATGAATCCATAAGGCCTAGAGATTAGATATTTGGTATGTAGCATCATCTTATGGTTCATTACCAAGATTGTACAAATCATAGCCCTATGGTGATAAATGCCCCCGCACCAGGGGTCACTTGTTTAACATAGAGTTATATAGGAAAATCTTTAAAAATCTTCTTCTATGAATCCATTAGGCCTAGAGCTTAGATATTTGGAATGTAGCATCATCTAATGGTTCATTATCAAGATTTTCAAAATGGTGGCCCTTTGGAGATAAATGATCCCGCACTAAGTCTTCTCCTCTGAAACCATAAGGCCCAATGCTTATATATTTGGTGTGTAGTATTGTCAGGGCTAAAATGTTTAAGATTGAGTTATATCAGAATTCTTGTCTGTTTAAAAACCTTGTAATCAGTTGTAGCAATGGTACTCAGGTGAGCGATCCAGGGCCATCATGGCCCTCTTGTTTTGTACTATAATTGCCGATGATTCAAATTCAGAGAATAGTGTGTACGGTATGGTGATGTGAAGCGGTTACGTAACTCTTCAGCATATCTCATTATGATAAATTACATGCCGTCCATTGTTTATCAAAACAATGTGGGTGTAAAAATTGCAATTTCACTACAATTTATCGCTATTTGAAATTAAGCTGAGGTGTACTTATTATGATGTATTTATATGAGGAGCCTAATTAATGTTTAAATGAAAAAAATTACCAGGTAACACTGATCTAATTATCATTTAGTGTAAAATCCTTATCCAAAGGGAACTTCAGTTGTATTATGGTACAGCGTCCAGGTGATGCAAAAGTAATAGAGGGCCATGTAACTGTAAACAGAACAATAGACATCATTCCAGAACAGTGGAATAAAGGGCCATGGCTCTCTTTCAACAAAAGAAAATAACAAAAAGATTGGTCCCTTATTTCCATTTCCTTGGCACTTGTGCTCAGGATGAGCTATTAGGACCGTTGAATGTCCGTCCGTTGTCTGTCTGTTGTCCACAATTAGTTTGTTTACACTCTAGCATCTTATTTCTTAAGCAATCATCTTCAAATTGTATGACAATGTTTATGGCCATAATCTCTCAGCCAAGTTTAATTAAGGCTGATAATGGCCAATTATGTCAGGAGTTATGCCCCTTTTAATATAGAAAAATGCCCAAATTTCACTTTGTTTATACTTCTTATGCAATCATCTTAATGACAATGTTTATAGCCAAAAAGTCTTGACAAAGTTTTATGGCTGAAATTGGCCAATTACAAGGGTCATCCAGAAATGAATGAGAGTTGCTTAATTACGTAAAAACTACAAGTGTTACTCACAAAATCTCTTCATAGTCCTTCAGTATGATCTCCCCTGAATACTATGGTCGACTCCCATCTTTTTGGCAGATCCCGTTGCTAGGCAACCTTTGTTGATGTCCCTAACGACCACATTCACGGCAACATATATTTAATTCAAATCGTCATATCGGACTCCTTGTAGTGGTTCTTTAAGTTTTGGAAACAAGTTGTCGGGGAGACTTAAGTCTGGCGAATATAGTCTGGTGATTAAGAACTTCCCAGTGGTACCGCTGGAACACGTCCCTTACAACGCTGGACTTGTGCGGCGTGACGTTATCATGCAAAATTAATGGCATCACCTGTAAAAGTTCCGGTCGTTTTCGGTGATTCGTTGGTCGAAGAATTTTAGTCAAATACCACTCATAGTACTCTTTATTAACCGTGCTTCCATGTGGAGCTCTGTGTGTTGTCAAAACACTGTAAATATCATGAGGGAATATCATTAACATCTTTGGACAGTTCATACTGCGGCGATATTTCACAGGTCTTGGCGAGTTTGGAGCATGTCATTCAGAGCTTTGGCATTTCAATTCTGACTCAAATGACTGGATCCATGTTTCGTTGATAGCAACCACTCTATTCAGCATCATTTCACCTTCCTCTGAATATCTATTCAACAATTCAGTGCAAATTTGAACACGTTTGTCTTTTTCAGTTTTTGAGAGTGCATGTGGCACCCACTGCACGACGATTTTTCTCATGCCTTAATTCTGCATCAGAATAACTTGAACGTAACTCTTACGTATCCCCGATTCATACGCAATTTCCTCGCATGTAAATCGTCTATCAGAGATGAGAAGTTGAGCAACAATTTCGGTGTTATTGGCGTCTGTAACTGTACCCACGTACTGGAGGAGGGCTTCTTGTAAGACTCTTGCCGTCCATTATTGAAGTCCTTCATCCATCTACAAATAGTTCTAAATCCAACTGCACATGTCAGGTCAACCTCCTGGAGTGCATTAAATATTTTGGTCGCTTTCTTTCTGCGCCTATTCTCTATCATGATATATGCATAAACTTCTTCTCGTGTCAGCGCGAACACATCGTCCGCCATTGCTTTGTCAGGGGTGGCAAAATTTCATTTTATTTTATGTGCGTGCGTCCGTCGTCAACAATTTCTTTAAACAACATCTCCTTCTAAACTACTCAATGGATTTTGATAAAACTTAACAGGAATGTTCATTATGGGGCCCTTTACCAAAGTTGTTAAAATTATTTTGATTGGTCAAAAATCTAGGTCACAGGAGCTAAAAATAGATTTCAAAAATGAAAATTTTAAAAATCTTCTCCTCCGAAACCACAAGGCCTAGCCTTTTTAGGTCGACTATTTGAAGAATATGAGAGCTATAGTAGTCGCCCTGGCATCGGTGTTGGTGTTGGCGTTGCAGCTTTTGGTTAAAGTTTTGCGTGCAATTTACTATCAACCTTATATCACATAACCGTTTATGGTATTGACTTGAAAGTTTATAAATATGTTCAGGGGCATCAGACAACCAAGGTAGATAACTCTTGACTGAACTAAATATGAATTATGGCCCCTTTTTATCTTAGAAATTTTGGTTAAAGTTTTGCATGCAAGATACTCTCATGCTTATATCTTAGTATCCAGGCATGCGATTGATTTTAAACATCTTTAATATGTTTTGGGGTATCATATACTTTCATGGTAGATAACTCTTGATGGAATATATTACAAATTATTGCCCCCTTTTAACTTAGAAATTTTGGTTAAATTTTTGCATGCAAGGTACTTTCATGCTTATCCAGGCATGGGATTGATTTGAAACATCTTTAATATGTTTAGGGGTATCATACTTTCATGGTAGATAACTCTTGATAGAATATGTTACAAATTCTGGCCCCTTTTTAACTTAAAAATTTTGGTTAAAGTTTTGCATGCAAGGTTCTTTCATGCTAATATCTCAGTATCCAGGCATAGGATTGATTTAAAACATCTTTAATATGTTTAGGGGTATCATACTTTCATGGTAGATAACTCTTAATGGAATATGTTACAAATTATTGCCCCTTTTAACTTAGAAATTTTGGTTAAAGTTTTGCATGCAAGTTACTTTCATGCTAATATCTCAGTATCCAGGCATGCAATTGATTTTAAACATCTTTAATATGTTTAGGAGTATCATACTATCAAGGTAGATAACTTTAGAGGGAATATATTACAAGTTATGGCCCCTTTTTAAACTTAGAAATTTTAGTTAAATTTTTGCATGCAAGGTACTTTCATGCTAATATCTCAGAAATTGCTTGTGGAATTGATTAGAAAGTTAAGGAGTGTCTTCAGGGGCATCAGAAAACTAAGAAGGACGACTTTTGGACTGAATTTTATACAAATTATGGCCCTTTTCTAACTTGGATTTGCAGGCACAGTGTTATTGTGCTTATGTCTCATTAACTAGGCATGGGATTGATTTAAGACATCATAAAAATATTAAGGGGTATCGGACTATCAAGGTATATTATTTTTGACTATTAATATGTACAGGGTATGTGAAGGGCAAGAAGTTAAATAGATTTCATTTGATTTACCAACAAGCATTTGGAATAGTTGAGCTTGCTGTCCTCTGACAGCTCTTGTTGGTATGTAGCATGATCTTATGACTCTCTACTAAGATTGTTCAAATTATGACCCTGGGGTCAAAATTGGTCCCGCCTCAGGGGTCACTTGATTTAGCATAGGCTAATACAGTACAGCTCCGCTATATTGCGGACTGCTATTTCGCGTTGACCAATATATCGCGGTTGATCTTTGGACCCCAAAAATATATCTCGTTATTTGCATAGGCTTACCGCGAAACTAATCTATCTCCTCCTTTATCTATGTGTATTTAAAAGAGTTTCGCATTCAGTATTTAACATGCTAGTGCACTGACACGCGGAAATGATAACAATTAAACACCCCAGGTGGTAAGCTATTGTGTTTGGGGGCTGTTGATGATTACGCAATCGAGTGTTAATGATCGGCAACAATGCAGGTTTGTAGGTATAATTATCCAACCTCAGTAATCAGCATTTAATTGGTATGGACATTTAATACCAAGCAAAAAAGTCCCTGAAAATAGCCAATCTTTTTCACCGGAAGAAAACAATAAATGATAATTAGATCAGCGTTACCTGGTAATTTGTTTCATTTAAGCATTAACAGGGCTCCTCATATCGATACATCATAATAAGTTCACCTCAGCTTAATTTGAAATGGCGATGAATTGTAGTGGAATGGCAATTTTCACACCGACATTGTTTTGACAAACAATGAACGGCGTATAATTTATTATAATGAGATATGCTGAAGAGTTTCGTAACTGCTTCACATCACCATACCGTACACACTGCTCTCTGAATCTGAATCATCGGCAATTGTAGTGCAAAAAAAAAAAGAGAAAAGAATCAATGATTATGGAATTATTTAAAATAAGTAAATAAGTCTATAAATAAAATAATGTTTATTGCTTTATATTAGGGTTTCTCAAGAATTTACGACTATCACAAAGACACATATAGCATTCTCAAACCTACTACGCGGTCCACTATATCGCGGTATTTGGGCTTGGACCCCAAGAACCGCGATATAGCGGAGTTGTACTGTATAGGAAAAACTTGAAAAATCTTCTTCTCAGAAACCACAAGGCTTGGGGTTTAGATATTTGGTGTGTAGCATGATCTTATGACTCTCTACCAAGATTGTTCAAATCATGACCCTGGGGTCAAAATTGGCCCCGCCCCAGGGGTCACTTGATTTAACATAGGCTAATAAAGGAAAAACTTGAAAAATCTTCTTCTCAGAAACCACAAGGCCTGGGGTTAAGATATTTAGTGTGAAGCATTGTCTAGTAGATCACAACCAAGTTTGTTCAAATCATGGCCCTGGGGTCAAATTTGGCCCTGCCAAGGGGTCACCTGATTTAACATAGGCTAATATAGGGGAAAAAAAAACTTGAAAAATCTTCTTCTCCGAAACCACAAGGCATAGAGTTAAGATATTTGGTGTGCAGCATTGTCTAGTAGATCACTACCAAGTTTGTTCAAATCATGGCCCTGGGGTCAAAATTGGCCCAGCACCAGGGGTCACTTGATTAAACATAGGCTAATATAGAAAAAAAACTTGAAAAATCTTCTTCTCAGAAACCACAAGGCCTGGAGTTTAGGTATTTGGTATGTAGCATTGTCTACTGGGTCTCTACCACGTTTTTACAAATCATGACCATTGGGTCAAATTTGGCCCCACCAAAGGGGTCCCTGATTTTACATAGGCTAATAAGGGAAATACTTGAAAAATCTTCTCAGAAACCACAATTTGTTCAAATCATGACCCTGGGGTCAAAATTGGCCCCGCCCAGGGGTCACTTGATTTAACATAGACTAATATAGGGGAAACCTGAAAAAAATCTTCTTCTCAGAAATCACAAAGCCTGGAGTTTAGATATTTGGTATGTAACATGGGCTAATAAACCTCTACCAAGTTTGTTCAAATCATGAATCATGCATTGTCTAGTAGATCTATACTTAGTTTGTTCAAATCATGGCCCTGGGGTCAAATTTGGCCCCGTCATAGGGGTCACCTGATTTTACATAGGCTAATATAGAAATAACTTGAAAAATTTTCTTTTTAGAAAACTAGAAAACACATGGCCTGGGGTTTAGATATTTGGTGAAGATTGGCCATGCCCCAGGGATCACTTGATTTTACATAGACTTATTTTGGAAAAAAAACTAGAAAAATCTTCTCAAAAACCACAAGGTCTGGAGTTTAGATGTTTGGTATGTAACATGGGCTAATAGACCTCTTCTAAGTTTGTTCAAATCATGACCCTGGGGTCAAAATTGGCTCTGCCCCAGGGGTCACTTGATTTTACATAGCCTAATGATACCAGGTGAGCGATCCAGGGCCATCATGGCCTTCTTGTCTTGTTTGGGAAGATTTTTATAAGGAATTGATCCATTTGACAAGGAACTTATCGATTATAGACTCTGCATTAAGTGCTGAATTTGATCTTTAATTTTCATATCATAACATTTTAGAAACGAAACCAGTCAAAACGGAATGGTTTCTTTACAGGGATATCTTTACAGTTGAAATGCTGCAGTTTAGAGTTTCAATTTTTAAACATTTGCTACTTTTTCAGTTTTTTGGTTCTCCACGAACAAGTCAACGGTGAAAATTTACTTGTCCGTGCCGGCAAATGTATGACTCGGACAATGGATTTCGCCATCCCAGGTTGTTTGATATGACGTCATCAAAAATGATGTAACGTCACGATGCTTATTAACACGTGCGTTTATGCTCAAACAGTTAATTTAGTTACGTGCCAAGTTTTGTGGCTGTATGTTGTTTCAATCAAAAGTTACAAACTAACTCTCAGTCATTTCGGATGACCCTCGTATGTCAGGAGTTATGCCCTTTTTAATATAGAAAAATGCCAGATTTCACTTTGTTTACACTCTAGCATCTTCATTTCCTAAGCAATCATCTTCAAACTTCATGACAATGTTTATAGTTATAACCTTATTTATGTCATTTTCTTGCAGGTTACATAATAAGAAAGTGTATGTACAGATGAGTTTGCGTAAGATGGTGAACAAGCATACATGTAAAGACCTTCACCGTTGTATACGTCTGGAAGTGGATGGAAAATTAGTTGACTTGCCTCCATGTGAGGGGATTATAATTCTTAACATTTTAAGGTAGGTACACCTCTCTCTCTCTCTGTTTTATGAAATCTCTGTGTCTCCCTCTATCTCTTTCTATGTGACCAGGCAAAAAAAAACATTTATGGTTTTATATGGATGAATTTTTCTATCCCTGCTGCACCCAGTCTAATGGGAGCAATAATTTATTATGCAATGGCAAATCAGCAGACAAGTGTAGAAATTGTATACAGAATTTTGTAAGAATTTTAGCTCCATTCTTTGTGAAAGCAGTGTGTGTGTGTATTAATGACCGTCAGTTTTAGTTACACTCACACTTCACTAATTAAAGTGGGCTATATTTGAATCGTGTTCATTATCCTACTGTATCACACTCTGCTTAACAAAATGTTCAGTACATAAATAGCTTGAAGAAAGGCTACCCCAGGTTATCCTGGACAACAGTCTACAAGATAATAATGACAATAAAATTGGGATGTTCATCACCATCACTGATAGTTTTAGTGTTGCCTGCAAAAAAATACAGCATGAAATTAGTCTATATTCTACCCAAAATCAGCTGTCTTTTACTTTAAATCAATCATTTATGAACAAGGAAAGGAAGAAATTGAAAGATTAGATAAGCTGTAGTTTTTGACCAAAACTAAGGACACAGAGTCACTGAAAATCTAATGTTTTTGCAGCAATGAATTTTTAAACCCCACCACCTAAACTGATAGTTATTTTTTTCAATGATATATAGAGGAATCTAAATTATGCAAACAGAAATTATTTTTGCTCTTCATAAACTGTGTAAATTTCAGTGTATGTTTCCAGATGATCTCTTGAAAAATCAAGAGAAAACTCCAAATGTGTCTTGAGGGTTAAAGGCGTTTCATTGTTTTTTTTCTAAGGGACAGTTTTCTAAAATTTTACACATAAGCACTTTAGACAATAACTAAAAGATATATGAATTATAAAAAAAAAAGGTGGTCACTGTGCTCATTTTAGAGATCACTGTTTACTAAAAGTAAAGAATTGCATTCTAGATACTTAAATACTATCAAAATCATATTTTCAGAATACTTATCAAAATATGTAACTTATAAATGTGTTTTACATTTGAAAATATTGTCAAGCATGCATGGAAAATACACTACAAGCAAAAATAATTGTGTCTGGACCAAAACATATACAAAAACTACCCACAAGCTTTGAAATTTTATATATATTTTACTTGATAATTTTTTTTTCAACAAATTTTCTTTATTTTTATGCCCCTGAAGGTGGGCATATAGTAATTGAACCTCCGTCTGAATTTCGTTTCCACTCCATAACTCTGACATTCTTGGATGGATTTTGAAATAACTTGGCCACCATGTTCACCATCATGAGATGATGTGTCGCGCGCAATCCCCAGGTCTGTAGCTTCAAGGTTAAGCTCACATTTAGAGTTCAAAGGTAAAAAATGAGGTCTATATTTCGTTTCCGTTCCATAACTATGACATTCCTTGATGAATTTTGAAATTACTTGACAGAAATGCTTACCACCATAAGTTAGTGTTTTGCATACATTCTCCAGGTCTGTAGCAACAAGGACAAGGTCAAACTAAAGGTTCAGTGGTCAGAAATGGAGTCTATCATTTTTGTGTCTGTTCTATAACTCTGATATTCTTTGATGACTTTTTGAATCACAGTCAAAATGTTCACCATCATGAAGCAAAAAATTGTTAAAATTTTTTTTGCGTAAATGTGCACCATAATGATACAATATGTTTTGTACAATACCTGGTGTAGCAGCCCAGATTTTCCCCCCAGTCAGTTTTTTTTCCCCGGGGATGAAACTGACTAGTCAAAGTTTTTCCCCCAGGGAAGAAACTGACTAGTAAGGTTTTTCCCCACCCAGTCAATTCCCCCCCCCCCCCCTCTATTTTTAGAGGTGGGGAAATTCTGGACTAGTCAATCAATTTATATTTTTAGCTCACCTGAGCATAGCTCAGGGTGAGCTTTTGGGATACTTGATTGTCCGTCGTCCGTCAACAATTTTGATGTTTACACACTAGAGGCCACAATTTTGATCCAATCTTCCTCAAACTTGGTCAGAAATTTAACCCTTTTGAAAATGGGTCAGGTTAAAAAAAAAATGTTTACACACTAGAGGCCACAATTTTGATCCAATCTTCCTCAAACTTGGTCAGAATGTTTGTCTTGATGATATCTTGAACCCTTTGAAAATGGGTCAGGTTGGATAAAAAAGTAGGTCAGTAGGTCAAATCTTAGAAAAATCTTGTTTACACACTAGAGGCCACAATTTTGATCCAATCTTCCTCAAACTTGGTCAGAATGTTTGTCTTGATGATATCTTGAACCCTTTCGAAAATGGGTCAGGTTGGATAAAAAAGTAGGTCAGTAGGTCAAATCTTAGAAAAATCTTGTTTACACACTAGAGGCACATTTTGATCAATCTTCCTCAAACTTGGTCAGATTGTTTGTCATGATGATATCTCGAACCAGTTTGAAAATGGGTGGGGCTGGACAGAAATGTAGGTCAGTAGGTCAAATCTTAGAAAAATCTTGTTTATACTCTGAGGGCAACATTTTTGGTCCAATCATCCTCAAACTTTGGCAGAATGTTTGTCATGATGATATCTTTTGTGGATGGGGTCAGAAAATTCCTGAACATTGTTTTACCTCATCATCTTAATTCTAAAGCAATCTGTTTTGTACAGGCAATGAATGATACTTTTCTCAGGTGAACGATCTAGGGCCCTCTTGGCCCTCTCGTTCTTGGATAAATATACTGGTTGCTATGGTAATGGAATCAAAATATGCACGATTAGTAGGGGACTTATGGTTCAATTATGCTTATGATTCTAGCTATTGTGTATTTTGTACATGCATAATACTTTAAGTGATTTCACTGTTAAAAATGTTAGGGAAAAGTCAAAAGAAATGTCAAGAAATGTTTCACAAAACCATG
>CM037792.1:24147371-24197371 GCA_021229015.1 Solen grandis | reverse complement strand
AATATGCACTTTAGGGGCATTCATCACATCCTGTGACATATCTTGTTTTCAGATACAATCATCTGATATAAAGGCTTTCTGACAATGTAAAAAGATGTATATTTCACCATGTTTGATTTTTAACTAAAACCGATTTTTAGCTATTAGGATCACCAATCATCTGTCATCAACAATTTGCTTTAAACGACATCTCCTGAAACCACTGGACAGAATTTATTTAAACTTGGCAGGGAAACTTGATCTTGTAGAACTCGGGTTGCCATGGCAATGGAAAGAAAAAAAATTAAAAAATTAAAAATTATCTCCTTCAAAACTACTGACCAGATTTCAAAATGTTTTAAGTCCGGATGTTCCTTGGGTAACCCTATACTTAGGTGAGTGATCCAGGGCCTCTGTGGCCTTCTTGTTTATTGAATTTTTGGTCAAATTTGCATAAAAACACTAAATTGTGACTTTTTGGACCATACAAGATCCTTTAAATTTGGGGTTTCCTCTTACATTCTACAAAAAATGAGAAATTCAAATTTTTAATTTTTTATCAAAATAGAAGTCTGTGGTAACCTGGTGAAATGCCCTTAATAGTTAATGCTATAGCATTGTGTAACAAAAAGATGAAAAATAAAAATATATTAAGAAGATAGCTTCTGGTGGGGTTTGGACAAGGTGTCCTTATATTTCAAAACGATTGACAGTCCTGAGCTTACCCATTAGGCTTACATGAAATTGAGTACTCATCAAATGGTGGTTTTCATTAGGAGTAGACTACCATAATTAAAACCCAGTATATGATAACAGTGAAGTTAGGGTGATTGCACAATATGGTGAACACTATACTGTAATCGGCATAGCTCAAGTATGTTCATCATACAAAAGTAATGATCTCCTGTCGTTTCTGTCACAGTTGGGGTTCTGGGGCAAACCCTTGGGGCCCAGAGAAAGAGGACCAATTCCAAAAGCCAACACATTATGACGGCAACCTAGAAGTGGTAGGAATCACGGGCGTGGTTCACATGGCACAGATACACAGTGGCCTACGGACAGGAATACGTGTGGCTCAGGGTGGCCATGTGAGTATACCATGTGGCACATACACCTTAACACAACGACCTAACCCCTTCTCTACAACAACAATTTGTTATTTACAAAATGTTATGAACTTTATTGGCATGTCATGATCAGCTTTATTTTTAGCTCACCAGAGCACGAAGTGCTCAGGGTGAGCTATTGGGATCACCCTTCGTCCGTCGTTGTCCGTCGTCAACAATTTGCTTTAAAAGACATCTCCTCTGAAACCGCTGGACAGAATTTGATAAAACTTGGCATGTATGATCCTTGGGTGGGCCTCTACAAAAAATCCATGAAAACTCTGGTTGCCATGGCAACAAAAAGAAAAAATAATTGAAAACTATGAAAATCATCTCCTCTGAAACCGCTGGACAGAATTTGATAAAACTTGGCATGTATGATCCTTGGGTGGGCCTCTACAAAAATTGCTCAAATACAGTTGATCCATGAAGAACTCTGGTTGCCATGGCAACAAATAGAAAAAAATAATTGAAAACTTTGAAAATCATCTCCTGAAACAAATGGTCAGAATTTATTTTCCTTCGGCACAGATAGTCACCTCATGAATGTCTACCATAATTGCTAAAATAAAGTTGATCCCTTGAAAAATGAGGCCCCTAGGGGTCGGCTAATTTCCTTATATACTCTATATAGAAAACATCAAAATACTTTTTACCTCACCTGAGCACGAAGTGCTCAAGGTGAGCTATTGTGATCACCCTTCGTCCGTTGTTGTGCGATGTGCGTCGTCAACAATTTTCTTTAAACGACATCTCCTCTGAAACCGCTGGACAGAATTTAATGAAACATGGCAGGAATGTTCCTTGGGTGAGGCTCTACAAAAGTTGCTAAAATAAAGTTGATCCATGAAGAACTCTGGTTGCCATGGCAACAAAAAGATAAATAATTTGAAAACTTTAAAAATCATCTCCTTCAAAACTATTGGCCAGATTTCAAAATAATTTGGTACAGATGTTCCTTGGGTCAACCTCTACCAAAGTTGCTAAAATTATTTCGATCCATAAAAAAACATGGCCGCCAGGGGCGGGTTTTTTTTAGCTCACCTGAGCCAGAGGCTCAAGGTGAGCTATTGTGACCGGTCTTCGTCCGTCGTCCGTCCGTCCGTCGTCCGTCCGTCCGTCGTCCGTCCGTCGTCCGTCAACATTTTGCTTCAAACGACATCTCCTCCTTAACCGCTTGGTCAATTTTGATAAAACTTCACAGGAATGTTCATTATGGGGCCCTTATCCGAAGTTGTTAAAATTATTTTGATTGGTCAAAAATCTAGGTCACAGGAGCTAAAAATAGATTTTAAAAATGAAAATTTTAAAAATCTTCTTCTCCGAAACCACAAGGCCTAGCCTTTTGATTTTTGGTATGTAGCATGATCTTATGACTCTCTACCAAGATTGTTCAAATCATGGCCCTGGGGTCAAAATTGGCCCCGCCCCAGGGGTCACCTGATTTTACATAGGCTAATATAGAAAATACTTGAAACTCAGAAACCACAAGGCCTGGAGTTTAGATATTTGGTATGTAGCATGATCTTATGACTCTCTACCAAGATTGTTCAAATTATGACCCTGGGGTCAAAACTGGCCCAACCCAGGGGTCACTTGATTTAACATAGGCTAATATAGGAAAAACTTGAAAAATCTTCTTCTCAGAAACCACAAGGCCTAGGGTTTAGATATTTGGTGTGCAGCATTGTCTATTAGATCACTACCAAGTTTGTTCAAATCATGGCCCTGGGGTCAAATTTGGCCCCGCCCCAGGGGTCACCTGATTTTACATAAAAAAAAAAATCTAAACCACAAGTCCAGCCTTTTGATTTTTGTTATGTACATGATCTTAGACTCTCACCAAGTTTGTAAAAATTATGACCCTGGGGTCAAAATTGGCCCCGCCCCAGGTGTCACTTGATTTAACATAGGCTACTATAGGAAAAAACCTTGAAAAATCTTCTTCTCAGAAACCACAAGGCATAGAGTTAAGATATTTGGTGTGTAGCATTGTCTGGTGGATCTCTACCAAGTTTGTTCAAATCATGACCCTGGGGTCAAAATTGGCCCCGCCCCAGGGGTCACTTGATTTAACATATGCTAATATAGGAAAAACTTGAAAAATCTTCTTCTCAGAAACCACAAGGCCCGGGGTTTAGATATTTGGTGTGCAGCACTGTCTAGTAGATCACAACCAAATTTGTTAAAATCATGGCCCTGGGGTCAAATTTGGCCCTGCCCCAGGGGTCACTTGATTTAACATAAGCTAATATAGGAAATACTTGAAAAAATCTTCTTCTCAGAAACCACAAGGCCTGGAGTTTAGATATTTGGTGTGCAGCACTGTCTAGTAGATCTCAACCAAATTTGTTAAAATCATGGCCCTGGGGTCAAATTTGGCCCTGCCCCAGGGGTCACTTGATTTAACATAAGCTAATATAGGAAATACTTGAAAAAATCTTCTTCTCAGAAACCACAAGGCCTGGAGTTTAGATATTTGGTATGTAGCATGATCTTATGACTCTCTACCAAGTTTGTTCAAATCATGCCCCTGGGGTCAAATTTGGCCCCGCCCCAGGGGTCACATGATTTTACATAGGCTAATATAGAAATAACTTGAAAATTCTTCTTTTTAGGAAACTAGAAAACACATGGCCTGGCATTTAGATATTTGGTGAAAATATTGGCCCCTCCCCAGGGATCACTTGATTTTACATAGACTTATTTTGGAAAAAAATCTAGAAAAATTTCTTCTCAAAAACCACAAGGTCTGGAGTTTAGATATTTGGTATGTAACATGGGCTAATAGACCTCTACCCAGTTTGTTCAAATCATGACCCTGGGGTCAAAATTGGCTCTGCCCCAGGGGTCACTTGATTTTACATAGCCTAATGATATCAGGTGAGCGAACCAGGGCCATCATGGCCCTCTTGTTTCCTTATATGTATATAGAGAAACCTTTAAACGACATCTACTCTGAAACCGCTGGACAGAATTTAATGAAACATGGCAGGAATGTTCCTTTGGTGAGGCTCTACAAAAGTTTCTAAAATAAAGTTGATCCATGAAGAACTCTGGTTGCCATGGCTACAAAAAGAAAAATAATTTGAAAACTTTAAAAATCATCTCCTTCAAAACTACTGGCCAGATTACAAAATTATTTGGTACAGATGTTCCTTGGGTCAACCTCTACCAAAGTTGCTAAAATCATTCTGATCCGTAAAAAAACATGGCCGCCAGGGGCGGGGCTTATTTGCCTTATATGTATATAGAGAAACCTTTAAACGACATCTCCTCTGAAACCGCTGGACAGAATTTAAATGAAACCTGGCAGGGATGATCCTTAGGTCAACCTTCACAAAAGTTACTAAAATAAAGTTGATCCATGAAGAACTCTGGTTGCCATGGCAACAAAAAGAAAAAAAAATATGAATACTTTAAAAATCATCTTCTTCAAAATCACTGGCCAGATTACAAAATAATTTGGTACAGATGTTCCTTGGGTCAACCTCTACAAAAGGTGCTAAAATTACTCTGATCCGTAAAAAAACATGGCCGCCAGGGGCGGGGCTTATTTGCCTTATATGTATATAGAGAAAATTTTAAACGACATCTCCTCTGAAACCGCTGGACAGAATTTAATGAAACTTGGCAGGAATGTTCCTTGGGTGAGGCTCTACAAAAGTTGTTAAAATAAAGTTGATCCATGAAGAACTCTGGTTGCCATGGCTACAAAAAGAAAAATAATTTGAAAACTTTAAAAATCATCTTCTTCAAAACTACTGGCCAGATTTCAAAATAAATTGGTACAGATGTTCCTTGGGTCAACCTCTACCAAAGTTGCTAAAATTATTCCGATCCGTAAAAAAACATGGCCGCCAGGGGCGGGGCTTATTTGCCTTATATGTATATAGAGAAACCTTTAAACGACATCTCCTCTGAAACCACTGGACAGAATTTGATTAAATTTGGCAGGGATGATCCTTGGGTCATTACCTTCACAAAAGTTGCTAAAATAAACTTGATCCATATAGAACTCTGGTTGCCATGGCACCATAAAGAAAAAAAAATGAAATCTTTAAAAATCATCTTCTTCAAAACTACTGGCCAGATTTTAAAATAAATTGGTCAGATATTCCTGGGTCAACCTATACCAAAGTTGCTAAAAAAAAAACCAATCTGTAAAAAACATGGTCGCCGGGGGTTGGGCTTATTTGCCTTATATGTATATAGGGAAAACTTTAATCAACAGTTCCTCTGAAACCGCTGGACAGAATTTGATTTAACTTGGCAGGAATGATCCTTGGGTCAACCTTCACAAAAGTTTCTATAATAAACTTGATCCATATAGAACTCTGGTTGCCACGGAAACAAAAAGAAAAAATTATGAAAACTTTAAAAATCATCTGCTTCAAAACTACTGGCCAGTTTAAAAATAAATTGGTACAGATGTTCCTTGGGTCAACCTCTACCAAAGTTGCTAAAATTATTCCGATCCAATTAAAAAACATGGCCGCAAAGGGCTGGGCTTATTTGCCTTTTATGTATATAGGGAAAACTTTACAGGGATCATCTCCTTTAAAACTACTGGCAAGATTTTAAAATGTTATAATACAGACTGATGTTCCTTGGGTAACCGTATACTCAGGTGAGTGATCCAGGGCGATCATGGCCCTCTTGTTTTATGAAGCCAGCTGTGAGAATTTAATTTCCATTGGTTACCTCATGATTGTATACCAATATGGCTAAAATAAAATTAATTCCTTAAAAAATGAGGTCCCTAGGGGGTTGGCTAATTACCCCCCCCCCAAAAAAAAAAAAAAAAAAAAATAATAATAAAAAAATAAAAGAACGTTAAATGATCCGCATTTTTAGCTTTTCTCCGCATTTTACACACTTCTCCATCTCAATTTGTTTTGTTTTTTCTCATGTAACTGGTAATCCGCCTGGTAATCTAAAGAGAACTAAAAAGATAGAGGAAAAAACTTGAAAAGAGCTTATCTGTTTAACTTTTTAGCTCACCTGAGTACAACGTGCTCATGGTGAGCTTTTGTGATGGTCCGTCGTGCGTCGTCAACTTTTTAATTCAAACGACTTCTCCTCCTAAACTACTGGGCAGATTTCAATAATACTTTACACAAATGACCCTTGGGTGACCCTCTTTCAAGTTTGTTCAAATGGTTCCAGTCTGTTGAATAACTAGGTCACAGGAGCTAAAAATAGACAAAAAAATTGTAATCTTTAAAAATCTTCCTCTCTGAAACCAAAAGGCACAGAGCTTTGATATTTGGTATGTAGCATCTTCTTATGGTCCTCTACCAAGTTTGTTCAAATTATGGCCCTGGGGTCAAAATTGGCCGCCCTGGGGGTCACTTTATTTACATAGGCTTATATAGGGAAAACTTAGAAAAATCTTCTTCTCCGAAACCGTATGGCCTAGAGCTTTGATATTTGGTATGTAGCATCTTCTTATGGTCCTCTACCAAGTTTGTTCAAATTATGGCCCTGGGGTCAAAATTGGCCGCCCTGGGGGTCACTTTATTTACATAGGCTTATATAGGGAAAACTTAGAAAAATCTTCTTCTCTGAAACCATATGGCCTAGAGCTAAGATATTTGGCATGAAGCATTGTCTAGTGGATCTCTACCAAGATTGTTCAAATCATGGCCCTGGGGTCAAAATTGGGGGTCACCCTAGAGCTAGATATTTGCATGAGCATTGCTAGTGGATCTCTACCAAGTTTGTTCAAATTATTGCCCTGGGGTCAAAATTGGCCCCGCCCTGGGGGTCACTTTCTTTAAGGATAGGCTAATATAGGAATATATCTAGAAAAAATTTCTTCTCTGGAACCTTTTGGCCGGGAGCTTTGATATTTGGCATGTATCATTGTCTAATGATCTCTACCAAGTTTGTTCAAATCATGGCCCTGGGGTCAAAATTGGCCCTGCCCAGGGGGTTACTTTCTTCAACATAAGCTAATATTAGCAACTGTTTATCAGATCTGAATGATAGAATGATACTGTGCACATTTACTCATCTTAACATGTACATCACATATCAACAAAAAGGAATTGCTTTGTACATTTAGATAATTTTTTAAACCATTAAAAAAACACCTTGTTACCTTGATCTTTAACCTATCTTTTGTAACTTTATGGTGGGACATTTTATCTTTACTCAGGTGAGCGTATTAGAGCCCTCGGGCTCTTGTTTTTCATTTTTTCCCACTTTTTCTATTTTGCACAAAATTCTGCCAGATTCATGGCGATGTCACGTACGCAAATTGCCGATATTCATCTTGAATATGCTGATTTACACTGGTGAGCATTTATGGCCCTTGGGCCTCTTGTTCATATATAATATCAACTTGAAACTTCATTGATGGTTAGATCTCATTGAGCAAAAGTACAGCGCACAAGTATGATAACTCTACCCATCATAATATTTGAGTTATTGCCTTTTGTTATTTTTAGCTCACCTGAGCACAACGTGCTCATGGTGAGCTATTGTGATCGCCTTTTGTCCGTCGTCCGTGCGTGCGTGTGTGCGTGCGTCGTCAACAATTTGCTTTAAACAACATCTCCTCATGAACCGCTGAAGGGATTTTGACAAAACTTCACAGGAATCATCCTTATGATGCCCTCTATCAAAGTTGTACAAATTATTCAGATTGGTTAAAAAAGTAGGTCACAGGAGCTAAAAATAGATTTTAAAAATGCAAACTTTGAAAATCTTCTTCTGCAAAACTGCAAGGCCTAGAGCTTAGATATTTGGTATGTAGCATCATCTTATGTGCCATTACCATTTTTTAGGAAAATTTTAAAAATCTTCTTCTATGATTCATAAGGCCTAGAGTTAGATATTTGGTATGAAGCATCATCTTATGGTTCATTACCAAGATTGTACAAATCATGACCCTATGGTGATAAATGACCCCGCACCATGGGTCACTTGTTTTACATAGAGTTATATAGGAAAATCTTTAAAAATCTTCTTCTATGAATCCATAAGGCCTAGAGCTTAGATATTTCATATGCAGCATCATCTAATGGTTTATTACCAAGATTGTTCAAATCATAGCCAAACGGTGATAAATGCCCCCGCAATAGGGGTCACTTGTTTTACATAGAGTTATATAGGAAAAGCTTTAAAAATCTTCTTCTATCAATCCATTAGGCCTAGAGCTTAGATCTTTGGTATGTAGCATCATCTTATGGGCCATTACCAAGATTGTTCAAATCATAGCCCTACGATGATAAATGACCCCGCACCAGGGGTCACTTGTTTTACATAAGTTATATAGGAAAATCTTTAAAAATCTTCTTCTATGAATCCATTAGGCCTAGAGCTTAGATATTTGGTATGTAGCATCATCTTATGGCATTACCAAGATTGTACAAATCATAGCCCTAGGTGATAAATGACCCCGCACCAGGGGTCACTTGTTTTACATAGAGTTATATAGGAAAATGTTTAAAAATCTTCTTCTATGAATCCATAAGGCCTAGAGATTAGATATTTGGTATGAAGCATCATCTTATGGTTTATTACCAAGATTGTACAAATCATGACCCTATGGTGATAAATGCCCCCGCACCAGGGGTCACTTGTTTACATAGAGTTATATAGGAAAATTTTAAAAATCTTCTTCTATGAATCCATAGGCCTAGAGTTAGATATTTGGTATGAGCATCATCTATGGTTATTACAAGATTTTCAAAATGGTGGCCCTTTGGAGATAAATGACCCCGCACTAAGTCTTCTCCTCTGAAACCATAAGGCCCAGTGCTTATATATTTGGTATGTAGTATTGTCAGGGCTAAAATTTTTAAGATTGAGTTATATCAGAATTCTTGTCTGTTTAAAAACCTTGTAATCAGTTGTAGCAATGGTACTCAGGTGAGCGATCCAGGGCCATCATGGCCCTCTTGTTTAGGCTTAATTTTTGTCTGGAGCATAAGTTGAAAAGTATTTGAGATATCAACTTGATATTTCATAGGTGAACAGATCTCATTGAGGAAGAGTGCAGTGCACAAGAATGATAACTCTGCAATTCATAATTTTTTAGTTTTTATACGCCGCCGGAGGCGGTCGTATATTGGCGTCATCTTCTCCGTCTGTCCGTCCGTCCGTACGTTCGTACGTCCGTACGTCCATATCTTGTGAACGCAACTCCTCCTACGTTTCTGAATGAATCTTTATAAAACTTGGTCAATGTCATTACTATAATGGGTAGATGTGCATGAAGTGGCGATTTTTCGGTTCATTGATTTTTACAAGATTTGTGTCCCTTTGAAACTTAGTCTCTGTAGCTGAATGATATTGCAGCCTTGTGAACGCAACTCCTCCTACATTTCTGAATGAATCTTTTCAAAACTTGGTCAGTGCCATTACTATAATGGGTAGATGTGCATGAAGTGGTGATTTTCCGGTTCATTGATTTTTACATGATTTGTGTCCCTTGAAACTTAGTCTCTGTAGCTGAATGATATTGCAGCCTTGTGAACGCAACTCCTCCTACATTTCTGAATGAATCTTTTCAAAACTTGGTCAATATCATTACTATAATGGGTAGATGTGCATGAAGTGGTGATTTTCCGGTACATTAATTTTTGCAAGATTTGTGTCCCCTGAAACTTAGTCTTTTTAGCTGATTGATATTTCAGCTTTGGGAATGCAATTTCTTGTATGTTTCTGACCTAATCTTTTCAAAACTTGGGCAATGTCATTACTATACTGGGTAGATATGCACAAAGCAGGGGCTTTGATGTTCATCAATATTTGCAATAGTTATGCCTTTCTAAACATGGTCTCTTTAAAACACAACTCAAGTTTCTAAACAGGTAAAAGTGCATAAGGCAAGGATTTTCTGGTACAGTGATTTTTGCAAGAGTTATGGGGAGAAAGAAAAAAGGATTCAAATTGATACTGCTATTTGACCTACTGTCATATTGGAAGCATTTTTAGGGTTCTATCTCTGTTCAGCTAAATTAATTGGTCTTACAGACTTCATTATGAGCTTATGCTTACAGAAATGTTAAAAGCAATAATTAAAAGACCCCTCTTTGTCTTTATATTTTGTGGCGGCGTATATTGTGGCATCACTGGCACTCTTGTTGACCTTTGTTTACAGCTAACCTGAGCATGCAGTGCTCATGTGAGCTTTAAGGATCAATGGATGTCCGGCGTCTTGCCGGAGTCCGTCATCCACAATTGTTTCAAGTGACATCTCCTCAGAAACCACTGGACAGAATTTGATGAAAATTGCCTGTGATGTTCCTTGGATGAAGCTCTACCAAAGTTGTTCAAATGGTTCCGTTCCGTTGCATATCTGGGTCACAGGAGCTAAAAATAGATTAATAAAGTGAAGTCTTTAAAAATCTTATTCTCCAGAACCAAACGCCTAGAGGTTAGATTTTGGTTTGTGGCATTGTCATATGAACCTATACCAAGTTTGTTCAAATCATGACCCTTGGGTCTAAATGGCCCCACCCCAGGGGTCACTTGATTTAACATAGCCTTACATCGGAAAAAAATAGAAAAATCTTCTAGCCAGAAACCACAAGGCCTAGAGTTTAGATATTTGGTGTGTAATATGGCCTAGTAGACCTCTACCAGGTTTGTTCAAATCTTGGCCCTGGGATCAAAATTGGCTCCGCCTCAGGGGTCACTTGATTTTACTAGTCTTATATAGAAAAATCTTCTTGTCAGAAACCACAAGGCCTAGAGTTTAGATATCTGGTGTGTAACATTGCTTAGAAGACCTCTAAGAAGTTCGTTCAAATCAGAATTGACCCCGGCCCAGGGGTTACTTGATTTTACATAGAGTTACATTGGAAAAAATAAAAAAATCTTCTAGTCAGAAACCACAAGGCCTAGAGTTTAGATGTTTACTAGTGAACCTCACCAATTCTGTTCAAATCATGGCTCTGGTGTCAAAATTAACCCCACCCCAGGGGTCACTTGAATTTATATAGAAAATTTGGACCACAGGTACAGTATTTGTTTGGGATTACGATTATTTTGCTGCACTTCTGCATGGATTTTGTATTCAGTATGACTGTTTTGTAAACGGCAATGAAGGTAATATTTCTCAAATGAGCGATTCAGGGCCATCTTGGCCCTCTTTTTAGCTGACCTGAGCACTTGCTCAAGGTGAACTTTTGTCATCGCCTCTGTTCGTCGTTGTCATCGCAATCATGTGTCATGCGTCGTCCAACGTCTATAATTTACTTTAAATGACATATCCTCTGAAACAGCTGGGCAGAATATGATAAAACTTGGCAGGGATGATCCTTGTGTAAAGCTTCACAAAAGTTGCTAAAATAAACTTGATCCATGTGGAACTCTGGTTACCATAGAAACGGAAAGAAAAAAAAATGAAAACTTTAAAAATAATCTCCTTCAAAACTATTGGCCAGATTTCAAAATATTACAAGATTGCTAAAATTATTCCGATCCGTAAAAAAACCTGGCCACCAGGGGTGGGGCTTATTTGTCTTATATGTTTATATTGAAATCTTTAAATGACATCCCCTCTGAAACCGCAGGACAGAATTAAATTAAATTTGGCGCAGATGATCATTAGGTGAAGGTCCACAAAAATTGCTAAAATTATTCCGATCCATAAAAAAACATGGCCACCAGGGGTGGGGCTAATTTGCCTTATATGTATATAGTGAAATCTTTAAATGACATCTCTGAAACTGCTTGACAGAATTTGATTATATTTTGCAGGGATGGCCAAATAGGTCAGGAGTAATGCCCCTTTTAATATAAAAAAAAAATGGCAGATTTTACTTTGTTTACATGCTGGCAATCAACTTTATGATAATGTTTATGATCACAATTTCCTGGACAAGTTCTATTATGGCTGATATCGGCCAATTAAGTCAGTAGTCAGTGTCCATTTTAATATTAAAAAAATGCCAGATTTCCCATTGTTTACACTCTAGTGTTTTCATTTCTTGAACATCATCTTCATACTTTAGGCAATTTTTATGCCCCTACCACTAATGTGGGGGGCACATAGATTTGTCTTTGTCCGTCCGTATGTATGTACGTTTGTACGTACGTATGTCCGTCCCGAAAGGTTGTCCCGAGCATAACTCAAACCTATAAGAGATATCAATATGAAACTTCATAGGTAGATAGACCTATAAGAGATATCAACATGAAACTTCATAGCTACATAGAGCTTGATAAAGAGAAGTGCAGTGCACAAGAACCATAAATCTATATTGCACATTTTAGGAGTTATTGCCCTTTGTTATTTTTCATACTTAAATTTTGTCCAAGCATAACTCAAAGGCTGTAGGAGGTATCAACATGAAACTTCATAGCTTCATAAAGCTTGCTTGAGAGAAATGCAGTGCACAAGAACAGTAAATCTATTATGTATGATTTAGGAGTTATTTGCCCTTTGTTATTTTTCATATTTAAATTTTGTCCAGAGCATAAATCAAAACCTATAAGAGCTATCAACATGAAACTTCATAGCTACATAAAGCTTGATGAAGAGAAGTGCAGTGCACAAGAACCATAACTCTATTTTACATGATTTAGGAGTAATTGCCCTGTTATTGTCCATACTTAAATTTTGTCCGGAGCATAACTCAAAGGCTATAAGAGTATCAACATAAACTTCATCAGTAGATAGAGCTCAATAAAGGGAAGTGCAGTGCATAAGAACCATAACTCTATTTTGTATGATTTAGGAGTTATTGCCCTTTGTTATTTGTCATACTTAAATTTCGTCCAGAGCATAACTCAAAGGCTATAAGGCATCAACATGAAACTTCATAGGTAGATACTTATTGTGGGATGGGGGCATATAGATTTGCCTTTGTCCATCCATACATCAGTCCATCCGTCAGTCAGTACATCTGTCCTGAAAAATTGTCTGTAGCATAACATGAATACTAATACTGGGATTGAATTCAGAGTTGATACTTCATGCATTCAGGAGAAGTGCAGTGACCAAGTTCCATAACTCTCAGTCAAGTAATTTGGAGTTATTGTCTTTTGTTCTTAAAGTTAGTCCAGAGCATAACTTGGTATACTAATACAGTGATTGACTTCAAAGTTGATATTTATGTAGCATGCATACTGAAAAAGTGCTAGAGAAAGTATTGGTGTAGTTACTGCAGCTATGAAAAGGCCAAGAACAAAGCCAACCAACCAATGATTAATTGGTTATAGCAGGCCAAAAATGTTAAAATTGTATATTTTTAATTTGATTAAAAGCATTGAATGACCCTTTGTTGTTTTCCCTTGTACATTTTTGTTACTTTCTTCCTTCGATCATCTTCTCCTGGCTAGAATCATATTTCAGATTACCATCTCAGGTGGCTGAGTGGTTAGAGTGTCTGCCTCTGGAGTGGGATGTTGTGTGTTCGATCCCCAACCATGACATAGCAGTTGATAAAAATGGTACTGGTATAGCTCCCTTGCTTGGCGCTCAGTATAAGGGTGGTTCCAGGAGTGGTTGGCCCGGTGTCAGGATAATGTGACTGGGTTGGTATCATGCCACAGGTCTATGGTGTTATATTGCTGTGTGGCAGCACTATATCTGTCTCAAGTAGACAGCCTCCAAATGACTGAAATACTGTCGGTGGGACGTTAAAGGCAACAGCAAACAAACATATTTCAGATTTGTGACAAAGCACTTAGGTGGGGGCATTCGTGTCCTATGGACACATTTCTAGTTATGACCATAATTTCTCGATCAAGTTAAATTATAGCTGATATCAGCCAATTATGTCAGGAGTTATGTCTCTTTTTATATAAAGCACTCATCTTCAAACTTTATGACAATGTTTAATTTGGCCAATAGGTCAGGAGTTATGCCCCTTTTGATATTAAAAAATGCCAATTATCAGTTTGTTTGCACTCGACCATCTTCATTTCTTGAACAATCAAACTTTATGACCTTAATCTCTTGATCAAGTTCAATTTTCGCCCCTTTTGATTTAAATTAATGCCAGATTTCAATTTGTTTACACTATAGTATCTTCATTTCATAAGCAATCATTTTCAAATTTAATGAAAATATTTGTGACTATAATTCATTGTTCAAGTTTGATTATGGCTGATATCGATGTATTAAGTCAGGACTTATGCCCTTTTTAACATTAAAAAATGCCAGATTTCACTTTGTTTACACTCTAGCGTTTTCATTTCTTGAACAATTATCTAACTTTATGAAATGTTTATGACCTTGATCTCTCGATCAAGTTTGATCATAGCTTATTTCAGCCTATTAGGTCAGGAGTTACGGCCTTTTTGACGTGAAAAAAAGCCAAAGTTCACTTTGTTTACACTCCAGCATCTTCATTTCTTCAGCACTACAGGTAATGAAGGCAATGTTTCTCAGGTGAGCGATTATAGGGCCATCTTGGCCCTCTTGTTTCCTTATTTAAGCATTTCCTTTCTAGCAGTTGAATTTAGGTGAGCGATGATGGCCCTCTTGTTTATTTCAAATGTCTGGTTGCTTTGGTAACTGGTAACAGAAATAGTCAAATTATGTATTTAAGAGATAATAATTAGTGTGTGAATCTCCATCTATCCTTTTCATTCACAGTCTATCTTGACGTTTGTTTAGTATGCCAAACCATAAGCAATGGTACACTTACACTCAGCTGTGAAGCTGTCCGAGTGCCATAAACCACAATGTTCATGTATACCTATGTACAGCATAAGGTGCATGTGAACTGCTTGGTATATGGTCCTAAAACAGCTCCATAGCTAACAGTCAGGGACCAGTTGAATATGGATTAGCATACTTAACGCATACCTGTTATCCAGAAATCTTGATCTTGTGATAACATAAAAACCAAATAAGTGAAGTTGATGAAACTTGGTATGTGAATAGTTGGCCATATGGAAATTATGCACAGCACTTTTCTGTCCTCAGATCAAAATTCTTATTGCTATTGTAATGTAACTGTTTTGATGAAATGACCAAATTCCAAATTTACAAGTCAGTAGGGACTTATGTGCTTTATAAGCAGCACCACTAACTTGTTTTTCATATATTAAACCATGAAACACTTACAGTCTTTTGGTTGTATAATACTGACAATGTTACACTACTTAACATTTCATACACATTCACTTATTTCAGTGAAGATTTAGTTTCATCTTATAATAATCAGTAATAAACCTTAACCACCAATTTGTGACATGGCCAAATTATAAAGTCAAACATCATACATATACAGTCAACATCGTACATGCAACCACCTGTATTAAACGACTTTTTTATTAAACGACCGTTAGAAATCCCGCCCGAACGTTTTTACCTTATAATTTTATCCCATTAAATGGCTTTTTAGCTCACCTGAGCACTTGTGCTCAAGTGAGCTTTTGTGATCGCCTTTTGTGCGTCGTCAGTCGTCCGTCGTCAACAATTGCTTGTGAACACTCTAGAGGCCACAGTTTTGGCCCAATCTTGATGAAACTTGGTCAAGATGTTTGTCTACATGATATCTCGGATGAGTTCGAAATTGGGTCATGTGGGGTCAAAAACTAGGTCACTAGGTCAAATCTTAGAAAAACCTTGTGAACACTCTAGAGATGAGTTCGAAATTGGGTCATGTGGGGTCAAAAACTAGGTCACTAGGTCAAATCCTTGAAAAACCTTGTGAACAATCTAGAGGCCACAGTTTGCCCAATTTCATAAACTTTCAGGATTTTGTCTACATGATATCTCGGATGAGTTCGAAATTGGGTCATGTGGGGTCAAAAACTAGGTCACGAGGTCAAATCTTAGAAAAACCTTGTGAACACTCTAGAGGCCACAAATTTGGCCCAATCTTCATGAAACTTAATCAGGATGTTTGTCTACATGATATCTCGGATGAGTTCGATATTGGGTCATGTGGGGTCAAAAACTAGGTCACCAGGTCAAATCTTAGAAAAACCTTGTGAACACTCTACAGGCCACAGTTATAGCCCAATCTTCATGAAACTTGGTCAGGATGTTTGTCTACATGATATCTCAGATGAGTTCGAAATTGGGTCATGTGGGGTCAAAAACTAGGTAACTAGGTCAAATCTTGAAAAAACCTTGTGAACCTCTACAGGCCATAGTTTTGGCCCAATCTTCATAAAATTTGGTCAGGATGTTTGTCTACATGATATCTCAGATGAGTTCAAAATTGGGTCACATGGGGTCAAAACTAGGTCACCAGGGAAAATCTTTAAAAAACCTTGCGAACACTCTACAGGCCACAGTTTTAGGCCCAATCTTCATGAAATTTGGTCAGGGTGTTTGTCTATATGATATCTCGGATGAGTTGAAATTGGGTAAGGTGGGGTCAAAAACTAGGTCACCAGGTCAAATCTTAGAAAAACCTTGTGAACACTCTACAGGCCACAGTTTATGGCTAATCTTCATGAAATTTGGTCAGGGTGTTTGTCTATATGATATCTAAGATGAGTTTGAAATTTGGTCACCTGTGGTCAAAAACCAGGTCAAATCTTAGAAAAACCTTGTGAACACTCTACAGGCCATAGTTTTGGCCCAATCTTCATAAAATTTGTCAGGATGTTTGTCTACATGATATCTCGATGAGTTCAAAATTGGGTCACATGGGGTCAAAAACTAGGTCCCAGGTAAATCTTAGAAAAACCTTGCGAACACTCTACAGGCCACAGTTTTAGCCCAATCTTCATGAAAAATGGTCAGGGTGTTTGTCTATATGATATCTTGGATGAGTTCGAAAATGGGTAAGGTGAGGTCAAAAACTAGGTCACCAGGTCAAATCTAAGAAAAACCTTGTGAACACTCTAGAGGCCTACATTTTTGTCCCAGTCTTCATTAAACTTAATATGAATGATGACTGCATGAATTCCCAGTTGAGTGCAAATTCAGGTAGGATCAATATGTAGGTCACTTAGTCAAATGTTAGAAAAACACTTTTAGATGCTAGATTTTTTGTCATTATGCCTAACACAGCCATCTTACTCAGGTGAGCGACACAGGGCCATCTTGGCCCTCTTGTTTTATTATGCGACCAGCGACCACATAAACCAAGTCCCAGCACGTTAGATTATGCGCAAAATTAACTTTTTTGAGCGACCGGTTTGATTCTTCAACTTTTGCACGTTGCTAATAATCGAGTACGCTGGAGCATGTGTATTATTCATCTTTAACACATCAGAACGAACAAACAATTATCCCGATCATAAGTGCTCACCTGAAACCAATTTGTTTTGACCATGCATGACTGCACCATGTGCAACTAAATTCTAAATATAGTTCCTGGTTCCGGTTTCAACAGTTACTAAGTATAACAAAGGTGTAACCATCCCTCCGAATGCTTTCGGATTTTGGTAAAACAATATTTGGGAATAAGGTAAATTAATACATCCGGATGCAATCCGTACCATTAATTATTCGTACCTATACCTATGTACATTGCTCTTATGATACGTGACCAGGGCGCATAGTGGAAATAAATCTATTGGGGGGTTTGGGGATTTATGTTAGAGACATAAGGGAAGCTCATTGCTAAATAATAAATGTATTGTTTCTTGAAAATGTCAGAATGCATCCATGAATTTGATGTCAAATGTTAAGTTTTCCCACCGAACACGAAATGTAAGCCTCAGCCAGTGGACCAATGTATTATTCCAACATAAAAGCTTAAAAATCGAAAGTAATGACAAAAAAAAAATCAAGATGATGGTAAAAAAACAACAAAACATGTTGTAGTTTACATCATATTCATGTTGTAATATAACATAACGTTATGATACAATTTAGCTTTCAGTTTGTACATGTATGACTTGTTTGCCTGGATTACAAAAAAAAAAAATCTATTAGGAGACCATTTCATTAAGCGACTACTTTTTGGCAGTCCCTTGAGCGGTCTCTTAATACAATGTCGACTGTAATATAGCTTTATTTATAATATTGTGGTAATGAGGGGGGCATATATGTTTCATTCAATACTTTCTAGCTCTACTCAGGAAACAGACCATAGTTTTGCGTTGCACTTTCACAGCTGCAGGAAGTAAATGACTTTCGAACATTTGGACACATTCACATTCCTTAAAGAAAAACACTTTTACGATTTCATGAATGGACCGAGGAATCAATGGAATCCCAGAAATGCGCTATCACAAGTCTGATAATATGTACCCACCTACCATGTAACTCTGATGATGCCAACAACAGAAATCAAACTCATTTTTTAACCCCCACCAACAGAATTTAAATTGTGTTTAACCAGATATATTGACAGTTTATCTTGATTCATTATGTTTTTTCCCCCATGTTGTTCAAATAAATGCCCTGGTGTTAAAAATGGCCTTTCCCCAGGGGTAACATGCTTAATATAGACTTACTTCAGAAAAAAATCTTGAAAAATGTTCTTGTCAGAAACCACAAGGCCTTTAATTTAGATATTTGTTGTGTTATATAGCCAAGTGGACCTCTACCAAGTTTGTTCAAATCATTGCACTGGTGTCAAAATTGGTTCTGCCCTAGGGGTCACATGATTTATATAGACTTACATAGTGAAAATTTTGTAAAGTCTAGTGGATATAGATCTGTTCTAAATTTTAAATAGATTATTTATTAACATTAAAATGACCCCATTACATGTGATGGAAATCCAAACTTATATAAAATGTATTTTTGTCACAGTTACGGATCACATTGTTAACGGACTTGCCTGTCCAAGTGGATGGGGAGCCATGGATACAGCCTGCAGGACAAGTTGTAGTTTTACGCTCAGCTTTAAAGGTACTTTATTATCTTTTCAAGATTTTGCATCAGATTGAAACATTTTTTTCACTTTTGATATCAGATTGGTCACTATTTTCATTTCAGAATTTGAATTTTGAAATAAGCTGGAAAAAAAAAAAAAAAAAAAACACTTCTAGAAAATTATCACAATAAGAATAATAGAAAGGATGCACAATTTTTCTGTGTGCTAACAATTTTGATTGTAATGAACTTTATTATTCATAGGCAACAATGTTGAAGAAAAGCAAAAACAAAATCCGAAGACGTAATACTGAGCCCAGTATATTTTTCCCTGAAAACGATGGCTTAAAAGCCCAATCACCCAGTGAGGAAAGTAGCGGTGGACCTCTCTAACATAGTAAGTCTGTCTCCTCTTGTATGAAGTAGAGCATTTAGCTTTATACTGTAGCATTATACTTTAATCATGGACTTAGCTGTTAATTAATTGCAAATATAAAGTTCTTGATACAGAAAAAGTTTGTTAGGATGAGTAGAGATACTCATAACATTTTGGTAAAGTTAACCCTTGTATTTATCTAACGCTAGTTTTTAGCCCTTCAAAGCATACTGTGCTTAAGGTGAGCTACACTGATCACCCTGTGTCCATCATAAACAATTTGCTTTTATTTCTAAAACTGCTTGGTAGAAATTGATAAGACTTTGCATAAATGATAATTGGGTGGCTCTGCACAAAAGTTGCTTAAATAAACTTAATCAGTGAAAGACAGTGGATGCCATTTCAACCAAAAATTTAAATGAAAATTTAAATTTTTATGCCCCCGCCATGAAATAGTGTTACACCTCTCTGTGTATGTGAGTGTGTGTGTGTGTAAGAATTGGCATCCCAGCTGTAACTTTGTTATGTATGGTCACTTTGTAAAATAACTTGGCACAAAGTGATCCTTAGGACAAAACAATGTGTTGTGAACAAGAACCAGGTTGCTAGCTTGAAGGTCAAGGTCACAGCACTTGGTTGACCTTTGAATTTTGTGTGCACTATATCATGGCTACCAATGGTCTGAATTTAATTTAACTTAACAGCATTAATAGATACCAAGCCAAGTTGCACATATTGTAAACAAGTCTTCATCAGATGGATTTTAAATAAGTCTACCCTTTTGTTATATACTACTCAAAGTTTGCTAAGCACCACCGGCTATTTTCCCATAGATTTACCTGCTAAGACAAGTGACTTTAAAGGCATGCTACATTAAAGTTTACATTAAAACAAATCTTGCTTTTATGCAGAAGTATTGTTTATGTACCAAACTTACTACCAGTTACAAAAAATAAGCCTTTCGGATCCTCAATACTGGGAATTAATCATAATTAGAAAGAGCGAAATTTTGAGAAAACACCTTAAAATTTAAAGTCAGCTAAATTCAGAACTTTGATCTTCAAATATTCCTATTTTCTAAATGGAATACTTTTAAGGATATTTGTAACGATGTTGACCTGTTCATGGTCATTTTTTTCTGTATTGATCACAAGATCTAACTTCCATTTATAAAATGTCATTTCTTGCTAAAAACACACTTATGTGAATTTGCCAACTAATGACAGGAATTGGCTAAAACGTTGTAACTCATTTTTGAGTCTCTTTTCTATCATTTTGACAAAAACTATGCGTAAAAATGATGGTCAGCTAACGCTTTCCTTTCAGGTACATAGCATTACATTAAGCATGTGTTTTCATGTGACTCTATGGGAAAATAGCCAGTGGTGCTTAGCAAACTTTGAGTAGTATATATATTAAATATGTTTTGTCTACACTATTTCTCAGCTACCACTGCTCTGATTTTCATTTAACTTCACAATATTGATAAATACCAACTCTAGTTGAGCATATTGGTACACCATATCTGGCTTGATTTTTAGCTCACCTGAACATAGCTCAGGGTGAGCTTTTGGGATACTTGATTGTCCGTCGTCCGTCAACAATTTTGATGTTTACACACTAGAGGCCACAATTTTGATCCAATCTTCCTCAAACTTGGTCAGAATGTTTGTCTTGATAATATCTTGAACCCTTTTGAAAATGGGTCAGGTTGGATCAAAAAGTAGGTCAGTAGGTAAAATCTTAGAACAATCTTGTTTACACACTAGAGGCCACAATTTTGATCCAATCTTCCTCAAACTTGGTCAGAATGTTTGTCACGATGATATCTTGAAGCAGTTTGAAAATGGGTGGGGCTGGACAGAAAAGTAGGTCAGTAGGTCAAATCTTAGAAAAATCTTGTTTATACTCTGAGGGCAACATTATTGGTCCAATCATCCTCAAACTTTGGCAGAATGTTTGTCATGATGATATCTTTTGTGGATGGGGTCAGAAAATTCCTGAACATTGTTTCACCTCATCATCTTTATTCTTAAGCAATCTGTTTTGTACAGGCAATGAATGATACTTTTCTCAGGTGAGCGATCTAGGGCCATCTTGGTCCTCTTGTATGAGTTACGGCTCGTTGTTATATTTATTGAAAATATTTATCAACCCCATTGCTTAACTACTTTTCATTAAACTTCACAACAATGATGAATACCAAGCTTACTTGTTCACATTGTAGGCATGTCATGCTTGCTTCATTTTTAGCTAATCTCTCAAAGAATAGGATGAGCTGTTGTAGTCACGTCGACATCCACATTGGCGTCAGTGTCCCAAGAAATGTTAAAGGTTTTGTTTAACATTGTCCTTATCTCCACTATTACGCAATGGATGTCCCTCACACACATGTGTTTGTCATTACAGACCAACCAGTAGAAACAGGAACAGTTACTCGTCTAAATATTTTTGCATTTTTATGGTCCTTTCTTTAAACTTAGAATAAATGTTTAACTTTTGTTTTACTCAATGGATGTCCCTCATAATTCACACATGAAATTGCATACCTGTGTTTTGGTCGGGCAAGAGTACCAAACCCTGTCATATATTTTAACTTAGTTATGCCCCGCCATCTCCGTTCACCTTTTTGTTGAAAGGTGTGAAAACACAATAGTTGATTAACACTTGGCAGACAGGTTTGGATAAAAGATACAAACTCTTTCATGTATGGGTGGATTTTCAACTGGCACAAATGTTCTTCTAAAGAAGATAATGTGTCATGCACAAGACCTAAGTCTGTTACTCAAAGATCAAGGTCACAATCACTGGTCAAAGGTTGTAAGTGAATCTTTTTTCTGTGCCCCGCATTTAATGTTGTTTTACATACAATGATTTTGAAGTAACTTGGCTCAAATAGGCTTCCAGATATGTGGCACCTACAAGATCTACATCTGTAGCCTTAAAAAGTTAAAGCAATGTACTTGTATCTGAAATTTGAATCTGTATGCTGCTGAAAGTAACCAGGCAAAATTAAATCTGTATTGTTTTTATTAGGCGGATGGTACTTTGGTGAGCATTCTAGGGCCACAATAGTCCTCTTGCTTTTGAATTATCATTTAAAGAGATTTGAAAATGCATCAAGAATGATTTGGTTGAATGAGATTTTTTGTTAAATTTAGAATAAATTAAAATAGATCTTTTTTTTCTTTTCCAGGTCTGGATTTTATTTATTGACTGTAGATATTATACATGTGTACATATATATGTTTATGATCATGAGTGTTTGTGCATGAGTGTATTCCATGGAAAGAGCATTGTTCGAAATGGTCCTGCCCTGGAAACAGTACAAATGTGTTTCTGCCCTGGACAGAGCAATGACGGAATGACACTGTCCAAGAAAATGTACAAGTGTGATTCAGCCCTGGAATCTGCAGTAGTGTGATTCAACCTTTGGGAAACAGCATGTGTATACCTCTGTGGTAGAAAGATAATCTTGAATTAAACCATATTTGTGATTTTTAGCCCTGTTCAGAGCATAAGTGTGAATCTGTGAATCTGTCCTATGTTTAAAGGTGAATATGTGCAGCCCTGGTAACTGCATGGTGTAGATTGTGAAAAATTGTGGACCTGTTGTTAGCATAAATGAAAGCATAACAGCAGATGGTGAGTACAGAATGCATATGTGTAAGAGATTAAAAGGGGAAAAAAATACCAATATTTTGAAATCTAATACAAAAAATTAATATAAATGAAAGGCTCTATTAAAATGAGTAATTGAAATGATTGATATTATGATAATAGAACAATTTAGCATTTCTTACTCATTCTTTTAGTATTTCATTATTATCCTCTTTTTTTTTTTAATTGTTGATATAAAAAACAAAAAGAAGTATAGTATGATGAAAAAAAAATCAGAATGTAGAAAAAAAAAGAAGCAAAGTCATGGCAACAATAGAATTAGCTTTAAAGCCATACTTGTTAAATGTGGTTTACACTTTATTTATTAAAATTAAGCTTTCTATAAGGTGTACATGAAAAACTGACAGGAGCGCTATAATGGTTGAAGTACCTACAGTTAGATCACTATGTAGTTACTGAAGTACTGTATTCAGCCCTCATAGTCTAGTTGCATTTATATATTAAGCAGTTGATATGTAACAATCAGAAGTAACAGTATGGATGATCTGTACATTGATTATAATTTTTATTACATTCTACACATGTATCAAAAACATTTTTATTTGGATATATTTAAAAAATTATTTGGGAATAACTAACTTGTAGTTGGTCCATAGTTTTGAATGATTAGAATGATGAAATATGAATTAACTTGGTTTATTTATATTTTTTGTGACCACAGTTGTCTGCCTTTGGCTTTTTCTTTTTAAATAAAAATAACGAAAGAGGATGCAGAAGTGCCATTGCCTTTAACAACAGCATGACAGAAATCGTCTCACAGAATAATCCTAATGAAGATTTTTCAGATTACTGCTATCTATATGGTAGTTATGACCCCCACCCACCCTCAACATAAATCTTTATCCTCTTACATTTTTTTTCATATTGAGAAACTCCTTTATTTATTGGATATGAAGAATACAATATCTTACTTGTATATCAATCTCGCATCTTAAAGCAAAAGAAACCATTGCATATAAGGTAAAGTTTAGCCAGTAAAAATCTTCAAGGGACCATGGAGTTATTGGCAGTTATTTTATTAACATAACAAAATATGACTGCCATAATTCTTTACAAGAGTAGAAACTACCCTCCTATAGCTAGATAATACTTAGAAGTATGTATGATTTCATTGATATTTTAATTATGTTAACATCTTGTTGAGTTCTAAACAAAGATAAAATGATTTATTGTTGTATGACAATGATGTTTTGTTTATTTTTTAAAAATTTGTTGTTTTTATATTGATTAAATGAACACATACATTGTTTGAAATGACTTTTTCAGATCTAAAGAAAAAGACGAGAAAAAAAAAATCATATGTCAGTTTTAGAATTCTCTCATCTTTCTAAACTTTTCATTTTTTTTTTTTTTTAATCTTCTGGATAGTTGTTCTTATGATACCCCAGATACGCAGTCCTACCAGTCCATCCATCTTTCGGTTTTTATGTAGTCAAGATTTTTCCACACTATTTCTCTGCTACCTTTGGTCTAATTTTAATTAAACTTTACAGGACTGATGCATACCAAGTCTAGTTGCGCATATCAGGATTGGTTTGATCTTAAATGAGCTATGGCCCTTTGTTATATTATTTTTTATTATATTTTGTCAACTCTATTTCTCAGCTACCTTTGATCAGATTTGATTTCACTTCACAAAATCTTTAAGTATTAAGCCTTGCATCATGCCAAGTAGGGCATATTGTTTATAATGCCTGTTATTTCAGAACAGTTGTCAACAGGGCACTGATATTTCACATGTGAATTTCTTGTAGCAAGACCATTCCATCAATGTTACATTTTTGGACTTTTGACCTTGACCTTTGAACTTTGACCTATTTCTGAAATATTTAACAAAAAAACTTTAATGTTGGCCATAACTTCTCAACTATTCAATATACAACTTTCATTTTTGGTATGCCTATGCATCTTGACAAGACCTATCCAGACATATGCAAATATTTTACCTACTGACATTGACCTTTACCTTTGACCTAATTTTTCTGTAACTTTTGGATAACTTTAAAATGCCTGTTAATTCAGAACCATTGTCAACAGGACACTGATATTTCATATGTGAATTCCTTGCAGCAAGGCCTTTCCATCAATGTTACACTCTTGGACTTTTGGCCTTGTCCTTTGACCTTTTTTTTTTTTTTTAAATGTTTAACAAAAAATTAACATTGGCTATTACTTCTCAACTATTTAACAACCAACTTTCATTTTTGGTATGCATATTCATCTTGACAAGGCCTATCCAAACAGATGCAAATGTTTTACCTTTTGACCTTGACTTTTGACCTTACTTTGCTATAAATTTGGACAAAATTTTAAAAATATATTTCTGTCATTTTTAAATGATTTTTTTTTAACTTTGTCATCATATGAACCTGTGTAGGTATGATTTTGGTCATGATCACAAATTTGTATGCTTCTCTAAAAGCACCAAAATCAGCTGTCAAGACTTTTCTACATGAAGTGATTGATGACAACAGTGGACTTGATGTTGTATTTGGTGACTTTAATGTGGATCTACAGAAGAGTGCGCCAGTTCTTACAGACATGCGCCAGTGTGTACAGTCTCCAATGACAGAGTTCATGTCAATACTGGATCATGTCTACACAGACCTATCAGAGGATGCCATTTATGTTTGGGTTTTTGAGTCCTACTTCAGCAACCACAAGCCAGTATGGGCTGCTATAGCTCACCTTGGCACATGTGCTCAGGATGAGCTATTAGGATCGATGAATGTCCATCATCCGTCCGTCGTCCACAATAAGCATCTTCATTTCTTAAGCAATCATCTTCAAACTTTGAAAATGTTTATTACCATAATATCTTGGCCAAGTTCAATTATGGCTGATATCGGCCTATTAGGTCAGGAGTTATGCCCCTTTTAACATTAAAAAATGCCAGATTTCACTTTGTTTGCACTCTAGCATCTTCATTTCTTAATCAATCACTTTCAAACTCTATGACAATGTTTATAGGCATATTCTTTTGGAAAAGCTTGATTATGGCTGATATCCATCAATTAAGTCGGAAGTTATGCCCCTTTTACTATTAAAAAGTGCCAGATTTCACTTTATTTGCTCTCTTACATCTTCATTTCTGAAGTAATCTTCAAACTTTAGAACAATGTTAATAGCCATATTTTTTCGGCCAAGTTTGATTATGGCTGATATTGGACAGTTAGGTCAGGAGTTATGCCTCTTTTAATGTTTAAATTTGTGTGTTTAAATCCATAATTTCTCAGTATAGTTTGACTTCAAATTTCGACCACAGGCACTGTTTAGTTTGTGGAATTATAAATGATCTCATGGTGTATGTATTCAGTATAACTATGCTATAATTTAGTAACTTGTACAGGCAATGTAGGCATATTTTTTCAGGTGAGCGTCTTTAGGGCCATCTTGGCCCTCTTGTTTACATTTTAGGTCTACCCATCACTGAATCATTATAAATGCCAACAATGGCAGCCCTTATAGCTGTACATTATTGGACCCATAGTAGATAGGTCCAATAGTAGACAGATTGACAGATGAATGGCAGTAATAACAATATCCCTCATTGTTTCTTTGAAATGGATTGGCTTAAAAATATGCGGTGCTCTTGTTAGCTCACATGAGCACTTGTGCTAAGGATGAGCATTTGTGTCTGACTTTTGTCTGTCGTCTGTTGTCAACAATTGCTTGTGAACACTCTAGAGGCCACAGTTTTGGTCCAATCTTCATTAAAAATGGTCAGGATGTTTGTCTACATAATATCTTGGATGAGTTTGAAATTTGGTCAAGTGGGGGTCAAAAACTAGGTCACCAGGTCATATCTTAGATAAATCTTGTGAACACTCTAGAGGCCACATTTTAAGCTTAATCTTCATATAATTTAGTCAGGATGTTTGCCTACATGATATCTTGAATAAGTTTAAATTGGGTCACATGGGGTTAAAAACTAGGTCGACAGTTCAAGTCTGAAAAAAACTTGTAAACACTTTAGAGGCCTAATTTTTGTGGAATCAAAAAGTAGGTCACCAGGTCAAATCTTAGTAAATCATTGTGACCACTCTAGAAGCCACATTTTTGGTCTAACCTTCATGTTACTTGGTCAGAATGTTTGTTAACATCAAATCTCAAATGAGTTATCTCAAATGAGTTTAAAACTGGTTCACATGGGGTGAAAAAGTAGGTCACCAGGGCAAATTTTAGAAAAACCTTGTGAAAAAATAAAGTCTACTTCTTTGTCCCAGTCTTAATTAAACTTGATAAGAATGTTGACTGCATGAAATCCCAGATGAGGGCAAATTTTGGTAGGATCAAAGTCTAGGTCACTTAGTCAAATGTTAGTAAAACATTGGAAACACTTTCATAGATTTTTTGTAATCATGCCTAACAGCAATCTTGCTCAGATGAGCGACACAGGGCCATCATTATCTTCATTATTTTCAATGATAATTTTCTTTGAAAGTAAGAAAAACATTTTCATTTTCATTTTATTTCTTGAACTTCCTTTCTTTTTTGTGCAATATTTGTTAATGTCTGTTATAGATTACTTTAAAGGGCACATTGTTACTTGTTACTTTTCTTCTCTTTTTTTTTCTTACTTTTATAGCTTTCTTGAGCTCAAAGTGCTGAAAGGGATCTATTATGATCAACCAATATCCATCACTTACCTGTCTATCATTATTAGTTTTTAGCTCACCTGAGCACTTGTACTCTGGTGAGCTTTTGTGATTGCCTTTTGTCCGTCGTGCGTCGTCAGGCTTCCGTCGTCAGGCTTCCGTCGTCTGTCATCAACTATTGCTTGTGAACACTCTAGAGGCCACAGTTTTGGCCCAATCTTCATGAAACTTGGTCAGGGTGTTTGTCTGCATGATATTTTGGATGAGTTCGAAATTGGGTCATGTGGGGTCAAAAACTAGGTCACCAGGTCAAATCTTAGAAAAACCTTGTGAACACTCTTGAGGCCACAGTTTTGGCCCAATCTTCATGAAACTTGGTCAGGATGTTTGTCTACATGTTATCTTGGATGAGTTCGAAATTGGGTCATGTGGGGTCAAAAACTAGGTCACCAGGTCAAATTTTAGAAAAACCTTGTGAACACTCTAGAGGCCACAGTTTTGGCCCAATCTTCATGAAACTTGGTCAGGGTGTTTGTCAACATGATATCTCGGATGAGTTCAAAATTGGGTCATGTGGGGTCAAAAACTAGGTCACCAGGTCAAATTCTGGAAAAACCTTGTGAACACTCTAGAGGCCACAGTTTTGGCCCAATCTTCATGAAACTTGGTCAGGGTGTTTGCCTACATGATATCTCAAGTACGTTTGAAAATGGGTCATGTGGGGTCAAAATCTAGGTCACCAGGTCAAATCTTAGAAAAACCTTGTGAACACTCTAGAGGCCACAGTTTTGGCCCAATCTTCATGAAACTTGGTCAGAATGTTTGTTTACATCAAATCTCGGATGAATTCAAAACTGGGCAACATAGGGTAAAAAATGTAGGTCACCAGGGCAAATTTTAGAAAAATCTTGTGAACACATAGAGGCCTACATTTTTTTCCCAATCTTCATTTAACTTGATATGAATGATGACTGCATGAATTCCCAGTTGAGTGCAAATTCAGGTAGGATCAAAATGTAGGCCACTTAGTCAAATGTTAGAAAAACACTTTAGATGCCAGATTTTTTGTCATTTTGCCTAACACAGCCATCTTAATCAGGTGAGCGACACAGGGCCATCTTGGCCCTGTTGTTTCAAGTGACATCCTCTTGTCAGCATGGCCGATTTCCATAAAAAATTGCAGGGATCTTCTTTGAGTGGTCCCATTGGATCTTTTTAAAAAAAATATAAAACTTTGAAAATGTTAATGGAGAAAACAAAAATTTTTTTTTGGAAAGATGTTCCCTTAGTATGTTTGTACCAGGATTATTCAAGAAAATACTTCAATAAAAAAAATGGGTGCTTAAAGCAAATTGTCAGACGGTGAAATATCTGGGGCTCTTAGGCCTTCTTGTTGTATATTTAAGTTGATTTTGTTGATTATTTACAGAAATTGTATTTATTATTTAAAAAGAAAGAGAAAGTATGACTGCTTTTGGGGGGATCGGCACCTGCATTAAGTGATAAACCTTATCCAAAATAACATCATATTGGATGCAAAATAATCCTCACCATTACATACAAAGGAGTTGGTTAGCTTGTTTCTGAGTAAGCTCAAGTAAAAAATAAAAACAGTCATTTATATAATTTATTGTTTCATACATTGACAACTTCATTGAAATATTTGTTCCGTAGTACTTAAAATGTTTTGATTCATTTTTGATTATAGATTATATGCATTCTTTACTTTTTTTTCCTTGAATTTATGACAAGAATAATAATACATAATTGACAACATGCCAATAAATATATGAACTTTTACTGGATGTTAAGAAAATGAAAAGAATCCTGCTGTTGCTTGTTTGTTTTTTGCCTCAAGAGAGATTTTTATATTGACCTAAGCTCATAGCTATGTTTGATTCTGGCTAATATTAGGGCCCCAGTCTTGAAAAAGACCTAAGTCAAACCTTAGCTCCAACTCAATAGTTTTAAATGCAAATCAAAAATTTAGATTTAGGAGCCCGGATAGGAATAAGTAAAAACTGATAAAAAATTCACTTTGTGTATAATCTAGCATCTGAAGCAAACAATGCTTATGGTAACTCTGGGCTAAGTTAAAAGTTGATAGCTATCAGCCCATTAGGGTAGGGATAATGACACTTAAAGAGGTTGTCAGGCTATTTGAAAGGGGCCATCTTGGCCCCCTGATTTTTTTTTTTTTTTCAATACCTCTACCTCTTATTTTTTCTGGACCTATGGTTTCAGCATTTAATCAGTTCCTATATTTCATTTGTAATTTTGAAGTCTGCACATTTACTTGATTTATTTTTTAAAGGTGAGCTATTGTGACCAATGAATGTCTGGCATCCACCATCAACATTCAACTTGAACATCTCCTAAACTACTTGGCCAGTCTTGGAATTCCATGCCAAAATATGAAAGGGGGGAAAATGTAAAAACTTCCAAGAATCTTCTCCCCTAAAAGTACTAACTGGATTTTAAAATATTTATGCACAGATGTTCACAGATGGTCACTCTCTACCAAGATTGTAAAAATTATTTGGATTGGTTGTAAAACATGGCTGCCAGGGGATGGAGTCCTTTTTCCTTATATGTATAGTATTTATATGTGTAGTACAAATATATCTGGCTGGATTTCAAAGTTTATAGCACAGATATTCCTTGGGCCATTCTTTATGATCCATCTTAAATATGTGGCTGGCAGGGGGCAGAGCCCATTTACTTTGATATTTGCTGTTTTCTTTTCCACCCACTGATGATACCTGGTTCTCAGATGAGCGATTCCAGGGCCTACATGGCCCTCTTGTTCCTTAAATATCAAGACTTTCTAATCTTCTAAATAGAATTCAGTCTAATATACAAATGATGAAATTGAAGACATGTACATGTGCCATTTATGTTTCTAAAAGAAATTTAGAAAAGATGAATAGCGTTATGATTTTAACTTGATAGAAATTGTTTTCAGCCTTGGCTGAAATAAATATATAAATATATATCATCTTTTGGAATGGACTTCATAAAATTGTCTTTCAGTACATCTTTTTATTTTCCCTAGGCTAGTCCTAGGCTGTGCTTGTGTTTTGCAAGGATGAGAATATTGACTTTAACATTTAAAAATTTATACTGTATATTCTATGCGTAAGTCTTTAAATTCTAAACAAAATAAGGACCTGTCTCTGCAAATATCTGTCTCGTGTCACAACTAGGGAATAGATGCGCTGAAAAATATTGAAGGTACGTTTTACTCCTTCATTAGGTATGTTTGTATCAGAAAACTGTCAAATCAAGGTCATCTAGGGTTTCGATTGGTTTTTGATGTAATGTTCTAATATTAAAGTTCCTTAGCATTTGTTGGACTATAAATATGATAGGTATGTTTAGGTCAACAAAGTAAGATTTACTGGTACTAAGTTATTTGATCAAAGGCTAAAAATATCCATCAGTATATGAACAATTTTGATAGAGGTAGAAGTCTTTCAAGCACAGATTAACCTCTAAATACAGATGTGGCTTATGATGCCATGGCTACCTTCAAAGGTGCCCAAATATCAGGAAAATGGAAGATACAATTCCTTAATGTAAGTTTTTAATGAGCTCGTATTAAATTGATTTTTAGAATTATATACTGTTAAAATTCGTATTTTTTTTATGATGCAGAATGCTTATTTTGAACCAGTTATGGTATGCTATCTTAAATATAGAGGCATGTTTTAATTTTCAAACTGGACATTTTTGAAATTTGAAATGTAAGACTGCTATTGAACATACTGAGTACAAAGTGAACATAGTTATTGCAACCGGCCAATATCTGTCCATTGTCTACCATCAGCAATTTCTTGAAACAACAACTAAACCATGCCCTAGCTTTGCTTAAATTTCAGTTATGTTCCGTAAATGGTTCCCTTTCAATTTATATTCCATAAATGGTCCGCCTTTCAAATTGTTCAAAGAAAATGGGTGCCAAGGCAAAGGAACGATAAACAGGCCTAGTAAAATATCTACCAGAAACAATTACCCTATTCAAAACAAAAATAAAACAAAAATATTATTATCGAAACCAACAGCCGAAATATATTGCAAACTATTTTGATCTGTTAAAATGCATGACAAAGCAAGGCAGCACAATTTTTCCTGTATGTACAGTGTCAAACTTGGGCATGTCTCTACAAAGAAGACTGTAATAATTTGGATCTGTTTGAAAATATGTGTAAGGGGCAAAGCCTTACATTACTTGAAATTTCTTTTTTCAAAGACAGCTGGTATTCGCCACACATTTGTTCCTCCACCAAGATTGTTCAAAATTATTTGGAGCCATAAACACAATGCTGCTTTAAGCAAATTGCCCTCAGGTGAGAGATGCAGAATCTTCATGGCTCTCTTGATTACATGTATTATTCTTAACTGTAGTAGTCAAACTTTCTATACAACCATGGTTATATTTTTTAACACTGCCAGTGCATTATCAACTGGGATTCCTTATTTTCTGGTTTGTTTGTATCTATATAAAGAGTTGGGGACCAGTATGGCTCTTACCTTTGTTTGGTACCAAATGTTATTTTTCCTATTTGCTTGTTAGCTGCTGCTTAGGAAACATGTTATCAAAATAAAAACTTTGAAATTCTTGACAATTGTTAGCTTGACTAATCAAAGGATAGCGAGAGAGATACCACTAAACACAGCATTGGTTTGACCGTCAGGGTTGGTTAAATTTCTTTTTTGAAGGTAAATATTTTGTATTCTTTTTATAACAAGATGTGTAATTCTCATAAGTCACTTAACTGACAACAGTATATTCAGGGTTATGGCTTTATTTAGCTCACCTAAGCACATAGTGCTCATGTTAGCTTTTAGGATCAAGGGCTGTCGTCCAAAGACCTCTATACTAAGTTATCATGGCCCTGGGGTCAAATTTGGCCCCGCCTAAGGGGTCATTTGGTGTAACATAGAATTTACATTGTCAAAAACCACAAGACCTAGGGTTTAGACATGTATTCAGTATGACTCATAGTTAAGTAATTGGCAGTGAAGGCAGTGTTTCACAGGTGAGCGATTCAGGGCCATTCTTCATTAGGTTAAACTTTGCCGGTATTGGATGTCAAGATACCCGTGAGCACAAAGTGCGCAAGGTGAGCTGTTGTGGTCTGTCAATGTCTGGCATCCGTCCGTCAACATTTTCTTGTGTACACTCTAGCATCTTCATTTCTTCAGCAATCTTCTTCAAACTTTATGACAATGTTTATAGCCATAATCTTTCGGCTGAGTTTAATTATGGCTGATATCTGCCCATTAGGTCTGGAGTTATGGCCCTTGAATGTAAAAAAAATGTCAGATTTCATTTCTTGTACACTAGCATTTTCATTTCTTGATCAGTCTTCTTCAAACTTTATGACAAAGTTTATTAACAAAATTTCCTGTAAAGTCCCTGACTTTAACACTCAATCAGCTCCTCACCGCTGAGTTCGAGTTCTGGTAGGGTCATTTTGATTTTCATGTGAGGAAGCCTTCCAACTGGCTTACAGAAGGTCTGTGGTTCTACCAGGATGCCTCAGTGCATTCAGGGTCTTTCTCCACCTGTAATTAGCTGGATGTCGCTATATGACTGGAATACTGTCGCAGTGAAGGTAAACTAAAAAATCAATCAAAATTTCCCAGCTAAGTTCAATTATGGCTGATATCTGCCTATAACGTCTGGAGTTGTCCCTTGAATGCCAAATCTTACTTGACATTGTTTATAAATTCTCTGCTGCTAAGTTCCATTATGATTGATATTTGACCATAAGGTCTGGTGTTATGTCCCTTGAATGATTAAAAATGCCAGATTTCACTTTGTGCATCTAGCATCTTCATTTCTTCATCAATCTTCATGACAATATTTATAGCCAAATTCTCTTGACTAAGTTTGATTATGGCTGTTATTGGCCAATTATATAGAAATTTAAAAGAAAAGAAAAAAAGGGGGCCTAGAGCTTAGATATTTGGTGTGTGTCATTGTCTAGTGGTCCTTTATCAAGTTTATTAAAACCATATGGCCCTGAGGTCAAAATTAGCCTTGCCCAATGTTCTTTTTTTTTTTTAAATAGTCTTATATAGGGAGCAATAACCTTTAAATTTTGAGTACAGGTACAACACAATTTTATTTGTGAAATTGATCATGACCCAGTGACCTACTTTTGATAATTTAAGCTACAGCCCTCAAATTTAAACCACTGGAACAGTTGTGTGTGGCACTGAACTTTGACCTTGTATGACCTTCACCATGACCCAGTGATCTACTTTTGAATTTTTAAGCCACCTCCTTCAAATTTGGCCCAAAGTTACTGATTGATGTCTGGAATTGAAATGATCTTACTGTATTACTATATAGATAATGTATTCAGTATAATTATGCTACAATATATTAATTTGTACAGACAAGCAAGGTAGTGTTTCTCAGGTGAGCAATTCAGGGCCATCATGGTCCTCTTGTTTGTAACTTTGAGCCATTGTGCACGATTTTATAACTCTTGTCTGATTTTACAAATTTATCTCCCTTGTTTGGACACAGTATACAAAATGCTAAGAAATCTTGTCTTGTCCATCTCCCAAACAAAAACAGATGTTTAAAGCTTACTTGGAAAGAGTACTGCTAAATATTATAAAGCCTACTTAAAGGCATAAATAAATGCTACACAGCTGTCATACAATATGAAATACGCTGATTCCAAGCATGATACAGTGGAACTGGGTCTGCAATTTGTTCATTAACAACACATTCAATAATTTCCCATACATCTATACAATGTGTACAATAATGCTATCCATTAGCAATTTGAGTAATAAATCATTGACCGTCTTATGGACAGTCTTTTTCATTGGAATGGAGAAATATTAGTACAAGATGCACAATAAGGATTTGTCTCCTAGGTACTGAAATCTATAACTAAACTTTTTTTCTCTAAGATATACAAACCAATAAATGAAATATTTTAATCATGTTAAGATTTTTTTCCCTCCTATGTACATGTATTTATAGTTTCAAAACAGTATATAAAATGTACTTTAAAAGGAATCCAACTAGTGCAATACTTAGACTCTAATTCAAACTAAGAATGAGGATTTACCTTCAATTGTATTGTTTCTTTATAGCACCCTGGCTGGATCTGTGGGTGTATTGCTTTACTATATATCATAAACATTCATTGCAATCTATTGACTTGAAATACCACAAGGGTAATTGACAGCTGTTTTGTAATGTAACTAAATATAGCCAAAAAAAAATCACTGCCTTTTACTTAAGCCCTAGAAGCTGTTCACTATTATTATCATATTTATTTAGCTTTACAACTTTTGTTTAAATACCCTGTTCTTTAAAACAGCATTTATTAGCTTATAGTGTTCTGCATTTTTTAACATAATATTCTGCATTTTTTATCATGATATACCTCATCGCCAAAATAATCTGCTTTACAATTTTATTTTATTTTTTAAAAAACTGGAGCTATCTTTACAAACTTTGTTTGCTAATCCGGCTATGCATGATCATGCAGGGTTACTTGTGGTCATGTGTAGTGGCTGTTTCTGAACCCTGGTAGTGGATATTACGCAGAGTCGCTGCCGCTAATCCAAAGTTTTAATGACTGACTTACACAGTTAATGGCCCTGAACCTAGTCTGGCCTCAGGAAATCATGCCAAGTTATTGCCCTTCCCAGCCCCTCCACCCCAGATACTGCTGTTAAGTTACTCCACTTTTCATCACTGTGTGAACAGGGAACGTACTATCTGTTAGTTAGTCTTACACCTCTAGTTAGCATATCAGTCTGGTTAATAATCTATCAAAGAAATTATAGCACTCGAGTAGAATTCTCTTGCTTTGAAAGAAATGTTTATCATCTGGAGGCTTTAAAATAGTCATAAAATATTGTCTTTATTAAAACCATTTTGATAGTTACATCTATTAATAGTACATTTATTAATAGTAACATCTATTAATAGTAAAATCTATTAATAGTAAAATCTATTAATAGTAACCCTTAACCTACTGTATGCATATACTTGTTAAAGTTGCATCTGTTCTGTATTTGTCCAGAGCGCAATGCAAAAATGTTTTATCTCTTATCACGATATAAAGAAGTATTGATTAGGATGAAAGGAAAGCTGGTGCTGGTTAAGATTCTTGCTCTCATCTCTTCAGCATGTTTGGAACATCCCTTTAATTGAATGTTTCTTAGCGGAAAGTGGCCCATTCCATTAATTAAATGTATCTACAGTAGGTTAAGGGTTGGTGCATATGTAACTCTTTGTATAGTGTGATATGTTTAAAACTGATTATTTACATTTACATAATTATTAAATATTACCTACAATTATTATTATTATTCCGTTCTCATTACGAATAATAAATTATGTTATAAACTGATAAATTATTATTATTATTAAGGATTTACTAGGTTGTTGAAGAGTTTTTGTTGTAATTATTTATATGAATTGAAGGCAAGTCTATTTAAATATTAGATTGTCGATATACATGTTTTCTCATCATCATAATGTTGTGAAATTTTAGGTACATTTTCCAATCTGCAGAGCAGTCCGCCATTTAATCAGTATGTAAGTTGTCTGTAGTCATACAAACAACTACACATTATTCAGACTCTCATCCCCGCTGGTTTGTGGATTCCTTACACCAGTAACTACAACCTTTTCTTCCATTTTTGCTCTTTTTCAACAGTTAAAAATTGCTGATATGGAGAGAGGATAGATCATTTGTGGAAAGAATTCATAAACAGGCAATTATCTTAATTGTTCAAGCGTAAAATATCTTGTTATACAGTCACTGAAAAGAATAGGGGGTCTGTTTGCATGTTACTTCCATATCTTGATTTCCCATGTACATTTGTTCCACTTTAGTATATGTATGTTCTTTTAAGTCTGTATTAGAATATCTGAGAGCCAAAAAACAACGCTGTATTTCACAACTTCAAAAAGAATGGTCAACTATCCAAATTTGCTACCAAATTTATGAAAATCCTAAAAATTGCTTTGACATGTGGGTTGGTATAAACTAATGACCAAACCTTGTCCAAGCAGTAACTCCATCTCTAATCCACCCTAAAGTCTTAAAACTTGGGTGCTTGTTGCTAATGTCAAATAGAAGCAGCTAATGTCAAATAGAAGCAGTTTTCATGGGGTCTTCACCTCAAAGTTAAGTATCACTTGTTGATTGTTCTTTTGATCTCAAACTTAGTACAATAGTTGCTTATGACAAGTAGGGGTCCCCCTGTGTCTCAAAGGTCAGGGTCACAAGGTCATGTAAAACTCTTACAAACAAGATGCAAATTCAGGTTTTGTCAGTGATAAATTGTCTTTGAAAGGTGCGTGTTTGTGATATTGATGATAATGACAAATAGCTTGCCCCAGGTAAGTTATGGTCAATGTGATCGGAGTTAAATGTTATCGTTTTAATGGCGTGTTAGGGGCATTTATGTTCTAACAAAATCTATGCTAGAGAAGTGAATATGAACTTAGTTTATTCAAGAATTTTCACAGTTACTTTTTAAATGAGGATATTAAATTGTGTGTTCCTCTAGTTTTTGCTTTTGAAAATAATATAATTACATATAAAAAAAAAGATGAATTTGATAATATCAAATTTAAGTTAACAAAAAATAAGTCTCTTAACAAGGTTTTGAAAATATCCTCAATGGAAATCCTCAATGGAAATCAGCGTAATTGTGTGCAGATTATGAGAGATGTCTCTCTTTTCAGTGACTGCATGACACCTTTACTCATTACAGATGATATTTGCTTTGCAGTTCTCACTGTCATCAGAACCTTTCCTTCGCAGGGGACAGGAAAACCTTACAGTTGGCTCATGTTGCAGAAATAGACAGTATTGCTATAAAAATGTTCACTACATGGACAAACTAGTCTTCTTTGATTGGGAAATATGGTGATGTTGAGTGTTATTAGATAGTTTGAAGTATTCAGTGCGTTTTAGACTAATAAAATATACGAAGGGGCTAAGTCTTGGCTTTGCATGCATCAAGATATATACTTGTAATTAAGCTTGTTTTCATGTTGACTTAAATCCGTTTTACTAAAAGGTGCATCTGAGGAGTTATTTATTGTAATGAAATTTTATTTCAAGTTAAATAATAAAGCTGCAAAATCTAAAGTAGAATTTGACCAGCATTAGGAGTGTCTGGCATTAGGAGTGTCTGGCATTAGGAGTGTCTGGCTTAGAGGTAAGGATTCACAAGCTTATTTTTGTTGTTTTCTTTCATATCAAAATGTCACCGAAACTCTGACTTTTTATCTACAAGGGTTCCAGATAACAGTGTAAACAGTGAGCTACTTGACTTTGCGTCTAGAAGGGTTCCTGATAACAGTGTAAACTGTGAGCTACCTATAACTCGACAATGTGTCGCTATACCAGTCCACTGCAACATGAATATACTGCAAACATTTTTTTCTATGATTAAAGTATAATTTATCATCAAAACCTGTGTTGTGTTGTTTTTGCTTTCCACTTCAGCTGGTGCAGCCATCAGACACAATTTCAACAGGTGTTTGCTTTGTTGCATAATTGTTGTTTGTACCAAGAAGTGTCTTTTACAGTTATCTTGTTGATAAATACACAGTATATAAACAATTTGAACCCCAACTGGATCTTGTGAGCAGATGTCTGTCAGCCATTTTTTGTCATTACAGTTGTGCAACAAACTGCTGTTTATATGGATACTGCTGAATGTTAAGTATGACAATATGTATGTACATGTATATTAAATCTATTGATGGTCTATGTTATGCAACATCATCAACTGTAGCATAAGAGTAATAAAGTCATAATTAAAACTAGATTTCATTCGTTGATACGAATGGTAGGACTTTCTGCTAAACATGTCAAATGTAAGAGCTTAATATCGTTTGGCAAAATTAACTAAACATCAATTCCTATTTTGACATCACTTCATAAGTTGACCACTTTTCAGTAATCTAGCTACCAAAACAAATATCTTTAAAATCCATTCAATCTGATTGTATTATATTTGACTTGACTATTTGAGTTTACCGTCGCCTTGACAGTATTTCAGTCATATAGCGACGTCCAGCTAATTACTAGTGGAGGAAGACCCTGAATGCACTGAGGCATCCGGGTAGAACCACCGACCTACCTCAAGCCAGCTGGAAGGCTTCCTCACATGAAAATCCGAATGACCCTGCCGGGATTCGAACCCACGCAGTAAGGGGCTGAGTGAGTGTTTAAGTCAGCGACTTTACCCTCTCGGCCACGGAGGCCCCGTAATATATTTGGGTCTATCATAAAGTACACAAATTTTGTTATTTGTATTACTCCATGATTTTTGGGTTAATCATAAAACTTAAAGCATCAAAAGAACGACCAAACATTGCTCTACAAATAATATTCATGATTTCGAAAATCAAAAGCTTTCAAAATATAAACTGTTAAATGCATTAAAAGGTAACAGAATTTTGGTTTTTCAGCCATGATTCAACCCCGTCATTAAAAGTTGAAAGGTCTTTCAAAGCACTACAAATTATATGCATATATTCAAGGCAAAAAAAAAAAAGATAATTGAAATATGACCTTGACCGTTGCTTTTTATGGAAATGGAAGTGACATTGCGCCATAGTATCTAATGCTGCAGTAAAAAAATTCATGCAAATTAAACAAAAAATAAGGCCTTAGGCTGTAAAAAAAATTACATTTCAGTAACTTGTAACGTCATAATAAATTATGATTTTTATCTTCTTAGAATGCTAATAATACGTTGAGACTTATATTCAGTCCAAATATCAGCTTCCTAACTCTTCTTTGCGTTTTTGAAATTTGACATCAATGGTTCGAATCTTAAATCTGCCATAGAACCTTTGCCTTTAAGAATGTGGAAAAACGGACACCTGGGTACATAATGAGAATGTAACATACATGGTCTGCGAAATTTTGATGAAAATTCGTCCGAAAATAATGGCTGAAGACGGCATACAAACTTTTGTAGACAACGTCAAGTTTAGCGTCATATGATGTCAAAGGTCAAAGAAAATCAGTGAAATGAAATATTCAGTATCTTAAATATATGCCATTAATTTTTCATGCCCCTGGGACCTTCGAAACATATAGAAATTAACGCGTAGATATAAGAAATTCTTATTAACCAAAGGTCAAAGAAAATCAGTGAAATAAAATATTCAGTATCTTAAATATATGCCATTAATTTTTCATGCCCTGGGACCTTCGAAACATAGAAATTAACGCGTAGATATAAGAAATTCTTATTGACCTTATGACGTCATATAACATCAAATGACGTTCAACCTGACAGAATAAAAAGAAGTCTTAGACTAATAATCAAGCAAAAAATCAGCTTTCTAACTCATCTGAAAGCGATTCTATACGTATTTGAAATTTGACGTCAATTGTTTGAATCTTGGATTCACCAAAGAATCTTGGCCTTTTCGAAATTGGAAAAACCGACACTGGGATGCACAACTAGAGTGTAACATACATTCTGTGAAATTTTGGTGAAAATTGATCTAGAAACAATGGCTGTAAGCAACGTACAAACTTTTTTGTCCTGACGTAATATCTAACCTTATTTGACGTCACATGAATATGGAATTCATTGCTTTCAAAAGGTCATCATTTGATGTAACCATATGGTCCTGGGAACATATATAAATAAACGCGTAGATATCAGAAATTCTAATTGACCTAATGACGTTAATGATGTCAAATGACGTTCATTTTCACAGAATGTAAAACACATTTAGACTTATAATTAGTCCAATATCAGCTTTCTAACACATATGTAAGCGATTTTATAGGTATTTTAAATTTGACATTAAAGGTTTGAATCTTGGATTCACCATAAAACCTTTGCTTTTTCGAAATTGGAAAAAGGGAATTGATAAAACCGTTTAGAAATAATGGCTGTAGACCGCGTACAACCTTATTAAGCTGACGTCAATTTTGACGTCAAAACATGTCATAGGCAAACGAAAATCATTGAAATGCAAAATGTTCTATGTGAAGCATAATTTATTAAATTTCAAGGTGCTTGAACGATTGCAACATATAGAAGTTAACACATAGAAATTAGAAATTATTTTTCTCTTTATGACGTCATATGACGTCAAATGACCTTCATCTTCACAGAATGTAAAGAAGACCTAGAGACTTATATTCTGTCCAAATATCAGATTTCTAGCTCATCTTGAAGCGATTTTATACGTATTTGAGTTTTGACGTCAATGGTTCGAATCTTGGATTTGCCATAGAACCCTTGCCTTTTTGAATTTTGAAAAAACAAACACCGGGATGCACAACTAGAGCCTAACATACACATTCTGTGAAATTTTGATAAAATTTGGTCCAGAAATAAGGGCTGTAGACTGCGTACAAACTGTTTCATCTGACGTTATATGACGTCATATGAATATGAAATACAATGCATCCGAAAGCTCATTGTTTGAAATATATGCAATAAAATTATCTTAGGTCTGGGCCAGTGGCAACACATCGAAATTAACACAAATATAAGAGGAAAAAAAGATTAATAACTAGATTGCGTTTGTCCCGAACAAACGATTGGGCTTTCTGCTCCTATGGCCTAAGTGTCATTGTGACCTTGACCTTTGACTTTATTACCTCAAAGTCATAGGTCACAATATACAGGCGGTGGGCATGTCCCTACCAAGTTTCACAGACATAGGCTTATTCCGTCTCAAATAATAAATAAAACGATTTTATATTAAGTGTCACTTTGATCCTGACCTTTGACCAAATGACCTGAAAATTTAAAAAAAAGATCGTGAACTTGCCATGGACAATGTCCCTTACAAGTTTCACAAACTTAGGATTATTTATTCTCAAGGTATTCAGCGGACAAGGATTTTTATATTAAATCACTGTGACCTTGACTTTTGATCGAATGACCTCAAAACCAATAAGGGTCTTCAATTGACAATGGGCAATTTCCCTACCAATTTCAAAAATCTGTGCTTATTCCTTCTCAATTTATTGTGCGGACAAGGACTTTACACTAAGTGTCAATGTGACCTTGACCTTTGACATAATGACCTCAAAATCAATAGTGATCATCCACTATCCATGTCAATCTCTCATCTAAGTTAGAAAAGTGCTCAGACTCAAATAGTAGCGAAAAAGAAATTTATTTACCCTCCTATTTTTAGCTCACCTGAGCACAACGTGCTCAAGGTGAGCTTTTCTGATCGCCTTTTGTCCGGCGTCCGTGCGTGCGTCCGTCCGGCGTCAACAATTGCTTCAAACAACATCTCCTCCTAAACGGCTAGGCCAATTTTAAAAATATTTTGCAGGAATGTTCCTTGGATGAAGCTCTACTAAAGTTGTATAAATGGTTCTGGTCCATTGCATAATTAGGTCACAGGAGCTAAAAATAGATTTTAAAAATGAAAATTTTAAAAATCTTCTTCTCTGAAACCACACGGCCTAGCCTTTTGATTTTTGGTATGTAGCATGATCTTATGACTCTCTACCAGGATTGTATAAATTATGACCCTGGGGTCAAAATTGGCCCCGCCCCAGGGGTCACTTGATTTCACATAGGCTAATATTGGAAAAACTTGAAAAAATCTTCTTCTCAGAAACCACAAGGCCTAGCCTTTTGATTTTTGGTATGTAGAATGATCTATGACTCTCTACCAAGATTGTTCAAGTTATAACCCTTGGGTCAAAATTGGCCCTGCCCCAGGGGTCACTTGATTTAACATAGGCTAATATAGAAAAAAACTTGAAAAATCTTCTTCTCAAAAACCACAACGCATGGAGTTAAGATATTTGGTGTGCAGCATTGTCTAGTTGATCTCCTCCAAGTTTGTCCAAATCATGACCCTGGGGTCAAAATTGGCCCCGCCCCAGGGGTCACTTGATTTAACATAGACTAATATAGGAAAAACTTGAAAAATCTTCTTCTCAGAAACCACAAGGCCTGGGGTTTAGATATTTGGTGTGAGCATTGTCTAGTGATCCCAAGTTTGTTCAAATCATGGCCCTGGGATCAAATTTGGCCCCACCAAGGGGTCACCTGATTTTACATAGGCTAATATAGAAAAAACATGAAAAATCTTCTTCTCTGAAACCACAAGGCCTAGCCTTTTGATTTTTGATATGTAGCATGTCTTAGACTCTCTACCAAGATTGTTCAAATTATGCCCTGGGGTCAAAATTGGCCCCCCCCAGGGGTCACTTGATTTAACATAGGCTAATATAGAAAAAAAAAATCTTCTTCTCAGACACCACAAAGCATAGAGCTTAGGTATTTTTTGGTGTGTAGCATTTCTAGTCGATTCTTACCAAGTTTGTTCAAATCATGATGCTGGGGTCAAAATTGGCCCCGCTCCAGGGATCACTTGATTTTACATAGACTTATATTGGAAAAAAAACTAGAAAAATCTTCAAGGTCTGGAGTTTATATATTTGGTATGTAACATGGGCTAATAGACCTCTACCAAGTAGAGTGTGGTAGTGTGTAGCATTGTCTAGTCGATTCTTACCAACTTTGTTCAAATCATGACCCTGGGGTCAAAATTGGCTCTGCCCCAGGGGTCACTTGATTTTACATAGCCTAATGATACCAGGTGAGCGATCCAGGGCCATCATGGCCCTCTTGTTTAAATAATCAAAGACAACAAAGTGAATCTTTTTTCGTGATAATTTGGAACAATTCAGCAGTTAAAGGGTTTAATTTACTACCTTCCACAATTTTATTATATATACCTATAATGTAGTATATAAGGACTCCTGATAGATACTTTCCCTTTCCCCTAAGAAGTTGTATTGTTGGGCCAGATTATTATTCTGTTGTTCTTTAAGACGCACCAAACACACCATTTAATGGTGTCACCTTCGATGCATTAGAGAAGATTCAGCTAGATAAAATATAAAGATTAATGACTTCAAGTTCAACTAGTGACTAGAGATATCAAAGCAGTGATTAATCTACATGTGCATCCTGCGTCAGGGACGCCTAAAAATCGAGAAAGACGCACAATTTCAAAATCTTAGAGGTGGGCCCACCAGTATTTTCTTTTAAAAAAAAGAAGGACGAAGTAACTCCTCCATCTCTTAATCCAAACCTAGACGGACATGCTTACCGTCTGCAGGAGATAACCAGCATACAGACTGATTTGACACGTGTGGCTGAAAAAAGAGCCAGCCTTTGCAAAAAATATAAACGCATTGTAAACGTTGTAAATGGCATGAACACTGCTCTGGTGACTGCCGGTGCGGGGCTTGTTATCGGGGGAGTTGGGCTCTTAGCAACAGTCGTAGCAGTTCCGGTTGCAATAGGACTAGAAGCAGGGTCACTAGGGTGTGCAGGGCTCTGCGTCATTGGTAAGATGGCCCAGCGTTGAGTAACTGCAAAATATGACAAGCACTGTCGCATCGAAACAACAGCCCGTGCAAAGCTGAATACCATCTCGGATATTATTGCCCACAATTTGCCCACCAACAATAGATTTGGCCGAGATCGTTATAGATACGTCCTTTACTATAGGAATAATACTGGTTGTCTATGATTTTAGAAACCAATAGCAGGCCCCCGTCTCCGGCGGGCCCCTCTACCCATGATTTTACCCCAGCATATTAACTCACCTGTTCTGTAAACACTAGCCACTTGCTCTAAAATGAGAAAAACTCTTTATCCATATTGTCACACAATGATAATCCTCAATGAGGTTGATGTGACTGGTTTTAAGTGTATATACAGTACACTATTAAGCAAACGATGCAACACAGTTGAAGTTTATAGCTGCAAGCAGACGACACTTTTGGTCTCAAGTTACAATAACAGCTGTGTAAATACTTCTCAATGAGCGCAAGTGTACACGCGCATGTATGCTCGAGAAAACGCAGTGTATTTGACAAGGACAAGAATGCCAAAAAACTTTTTAAAAATTTTTTTTTTTAAAAATTAACGCTTTTTGGTGTTTTTTTTTAAAAATCGCCCCGTCTGAGATTCGAACCCGTGGCCCACCAGTATTTTTTTTTTTTTTAGAAAATAAAAGAAAGTTAAAAAAAGAGCAAAACTGCCGCATAGATGTCAGCTGGCAAGCCTTATAAATCGGCAGAACGGATTTTTCATCTGTTTTTCACTCATACTATCTCTCTCCATTAACTTTTCAGCTTGCCAGCTGTTTTTGACCATTTTAACCTTTAACCTTTGGCGATCATACATATAGCAGAATCACGTTTAACCCTGTGCGGACATATGTCCGAAATATATTCGAAATTGACTAGTCCTAAGGTAACGTGAAACTCATATTTGTCAATTTGAAATCTCTTTCTATCGTCCGTGTCTGTCTCTCGAGAGACGAGGAGTATTAGTTTTTTAATAATGATAAAGTTTCGCTTAGTTGTTGCGCAATCACTCACATGTTAAGTCATGCATAGCAAAATGTTTTATTGTTTAATTTTTTTATTTTAACTTTGTTTAAGTTTATTTTAATTGATATTTTATCAAATATAATCAAAGAGTTGTTATTGTGTTAATGAGTCATGCTGTAGCAATCTCGTAAGATGCAAAGAGAAGTAACTCTCGTAACGTATTAAACTAAGATCATAGTTATTTTACTTTAGACTGTTTGTTTGGCTTCTTTTGGGTTTTCTGAATAAAAAATGGTTGTCCAAGTAAAACACACTCTAGCTATTTACGCCTGGCGATCGCGCGGTTCGTCAGTGATGTCTTGGAGAACCGATTTTTTGCGAGCTCTTTTTTGATATTTACTAGATTTTTTCTAAAATCATAGATAACCATCTATGACGATCTCGGCCAAAGCTATTGTTGGTGGGCAAATTGTCTTATGTAAAGGAGGTGGGTCTGAATCTCTAATACACACACAACTTAAGATTCACTTTTTTGATGAGTTCCGCCATTGCTTCTCTGCGGCCTTTTTCGAGAAGGTGGTCTATATTTTCCTTTATATTTTTGGTACAGGCTGCTTGTTTTAATTCTTCGAACTTTTGGACTTCTTTTAAAACCAAATTATATTCTATATCTGCGATATTTCCATGTCAAAGCCTTGCTTATAATATCCGAGATGGTATTCAGCTTCGCACAGGCTATTGTTTCGATGCGGCAGTGCTTGTCATATTTTGCAGTTAGCCGATGCTGGGCCATATTACCAATGACGCAGAGCCCCGCACACCCTAGTGACCCTGCTTCTAGTCCTATTGCAACCGGAACTGCTACGACTGTTGCTTAGAGTCCAACTCCCCCGATACCAATCCTCGCACCGGTGGTCACCATCTACGTTTACAACGCGTTTATATTATTTACAAGGGCTGGCTCTTTTTTCAGCCTCACGTTTCAAGTCAGTCTGTATGCTGGTTATCTCCTGCAGATGGTAAGCAAGTCCGTCTAGGTTTGGATAAAGAGATGGAAGAGTAACTTCGTCCTTCATTTTTATGTATTATATTATTCACATGTCTAGTTCAATTAGAAGGCAACCATTCCGGAAACATACTTTTTATTCGATTGACGCGTAATAAAGTTGATAATATCGCCTTTATTAACTTCTAGCGGTTATCTGAAAGTCTGATAAGTGGAATGACGACTATCTATTATATCTAAAGAGTATTTTCCACGAATCATACCATTAACAGAAATGTTCAAATCCGTTGGGTACGTTGCTGATCTATTACGTTTGGCTGCGGACAGTGACATGGCGAGGATTCTTCCTTTTTTTCATCATTACGTAGTCCACTTCAACATGACTCTCGCCATTCAAGTTTGAACCAAATGACCATTCAAATTCCCCGGCCCCCAAAGGTCCGCGCTCCTCTGCCACGACAGTTATTACAGGCTTGGAGATTTGACTTATTTTTGTTTCAACGTAGATTTTATTTACAGCATCATTTGAACTTATAGGAAGACCTAAATTTTTTATTCGATTTTTATCCATATTAAGATTACCTTTTGAAAAACGCTTCCATTTTTTGTTGATTTCCGATTTAGCTGACTCTACCGAAGCAGCATCTGTATCTTATTTGGGATTTCCAAGGTTCAGGATCCCCTCTAAGTCCATATCCCCATCAGCTGGTTTTTTTACATATTGAGATAAGATTCGAAAAACAGCCTCATTAACATAACTAGCTGGAGCCCCATATCATCCTAATATACTCATGGTTCCGTTTTTTTATTCTGAAATCGTAAATCAAGTTTAATAAGTAGAACCGAACCTTGCGTCTTTCATGTAATAAACGATGTCACATATTAAGTTCAATTAGTAATGCAACCACTCCGGAAGCATTGTTCGGTCGATGATTAATCAAATGAAAGTTAATAAGATTGCCTTTATTAACTTCTATCGGTGGGTTGAAAGTCCTTTCAGTGGAATAAGAGAGTTCAGGCTTTGCTATTCTGTTTACATAAATACCATTAATAGTAATGCCTATGGATATCTCATGTTTCGATGATTTATTACGTTCGACTGTGGACAGTGACATGGCAAGGATTCTTCCTCTTTTCATCATTACGTAACCCACTTTTCTATGACTCTCGCCATCCGAGTTTGAACCGAATGACCATTCAAATTCCCCGGTCCCCAAAGGTCCACGCTCTTCTGCAATGACAGTTATTACGGGCTTGGGGATTTCACCGATTTTTCTGTCAATGTAGGCGATAACATCTTCTCTAAGGCTTCTCCATACATCAATGAATCTGGATTGCACCAACCTGGCCAAAATGGCATTTGTTTCTTCTTTGATGGGCCAGGTTCATGATCCGGCCCCCTCCAAGTCTACATGGCCATCCTCTGTCTTCTTTAGATACCGAGACGGGTCAGGGGGTGAAGCAACGGCAAGCATAGCGTTCGCAGAGGATACTCAATATCTGCCGAATATGCTCATTTTATTTCAAGAACGACACTAACTGGAAAACCGTAGTTGTCTATGACAGGGCCTCGCTCGTCTTTAATGGGGAATGAGAGCTCTGATAGGGTGCCCGTCTGCAGTGCCTTGAACTCTGGGATCGGAAATACCAAGGATTTCATCTCCCCATATGACCAGACGCCGACGGTGACAACAGCTAGTAGATTATTAGGAGCCCCGTCTGAGGAGTTCTCAGAGGTGTTTAGCTGTTCCAGGTGGACGAATAACAGCTTGGTCGGGCTCAAATCTACCGGTCTGTCTCCTTCTACAGAACCCTCTAACCATCCATCTTTAAAACTTAGAAGATCGTACATCACATGGGGATAATAGATTCTTGTGTCGCATCGTCATAGAAGCCTTCCCCGTCTGTTCGTTTACTGTGACGGACAAACTTAACGTTTTAAGTGCCGTAGCGAGAGCGTTGGAAGTCCATAAGCCTGGCTGGGCGGCATTGGCTACCGGCTCGTGGATGTTGTACCACCCCACAGTATATATGATCGACCTCAACCCAATTCGGAGACGTCCGTCTCTGTTGTCGATTGCCTGTTGAATGGAGGTCGGCCCTTTTGTAATATCGGTAATTGTGTGAAACATTATTTTTCAGCTGTATTGCGGTGCAGGCTTTTACCTTCAACTTGGGAGCTATCTATAAGGCAGGATCGGTATATCCACGACGGTTGGTAGCCAAAAACTTCACCTAATATATGATGATCACGGTTGCTCACAACAACGTCTTCTTTGCAAAAATGCCTGATATCTGGACGAACTATAGATTGCCACAAAAAGAGGACATTGCTTTAGCTTGGATGAGCACCCCAATGCAGTTTTTGCAGAATCAACTCAACTTTGCCGTATGGTGTGCAACGGCCGGATGTGGAGTTTTGTTTAATGACCACCTGAATGGGGATGAGGCGCATAAAACCTCCAGTCGGTCTACTTCTTTCACGTTTATTATACCACAAGGCGTATTTTGGAAGAAATGAAAGTAGCCCTTCCCCAGGATCCTTCCTGGAACCCGGTTAACAACACGTATGATAGGAGAGCTTTCAAACAAATTTGCCAGAAATTTGGGGACAACCCCCAGACAGACTGGCATCAGAAAGAGTTTCCTAACAGTGCTGGCCTTGGCGACGTTCATACTTGGAGGGTTAAGGCATGGACTCAGACGGATTTCCGGTATGATGGTCCATACAAGCACATGGTCAGGAGGAACGTCGGAAATTGGGACCCCGCGCATACGACATTTGGTCAGGAGGTATCCAGAGGCCGCCATTGCCATCTCGATAGCATGCTACAGGAACCTGCTGCATTACACCGGTAGCAAACTCAACATTGTCTTCGGAACGGGTTTATACATGGCCCCAAAAAACATGGCCCTGAGTATTAATTCCGTTATCGTAGGGTACAATAATAAAATCCAGATGGCTAAGGCCGACCTCCACGTCGGCCTGGTAGATGTACATGTAAACCATCAGACACTGCGTGTGCCTCAGACTGGTAGCTTCCAAGATGGTAAAATTGCAGGGCCACCAACTTCAGATCCACCAGCCCAAAAGCCAGTTAGCAGCACTACATCTTCCAGCTTGCATAAAGCGAAGGCTAATGAAGAGAAAAAGAGAGCTCTGGTCTATTAGCCATCTGGCTAGGGTTCATTAGTATTCAGTCACGAGCCACAACCAGGAGCAAACCTCCGACAGCTAAGAACAGAGCCAAGGTATTTTCTGCAAGCCAACTGACCGCTTTACCAGCTGTTGACCGACCGCTTTACCATCTGTTGACAACAGCCAGGAGAAAATGCCGGGGATGGCAGCCGCGGCCTTACCAGCCAGTTTCGCTAGTAAACTGCCGAGGGCTTTAGGCTGCTTTTTTTACCCATTCTCCAACTCGCTTGGATAGGGGCTTTGGTGGTGGTGCTCCACCCCCTCATCCAGTTAATGCTTCAATGATGAAGCCAATTGTCATTCCGATTGCTGTAATAATTGAAACCACGGTGGTCCCTTGCTCACTGAAGAGAGTCTTAATCTGCTCAGCCAGTGTGGTGTCCTGGTTCAAGATTCTTCGAAAGGTTTCCCGAATTCGGCTGATCTTTGACTTAAGGACCTCCCGTTTGGTTGAAGCCGCCTCAAGCCACGCAGATCACTCGAGCTCGAGATCTTGGAGCCTTCCCCGAATTCTTCGCTTCATTTCTTCATCATCGGTTTCCCCCAAACTTCTTTTTTTCTAGAGCAATATGTTTATCAAGCTCGGAGAGCTTTGTCAGGTTGTTCACAAGCTCGCCGCGCTGGGTCTGTATTGCTTTATCCAGGTCTTTAAGCTCACGGTATCAATACATCAGGTCAGACCTATCTAAGTTCGTTGTAGGATCATGGATGGTCATTAGCAGGGTCTCCTCTGCTTGAGACGTAATGGAGCCTATATTTGAAAGCTTTTTGGCGTCCGCTTCCTCAAGTGATGTGAAGCTTCCGCAAGAACTCTTTTCGCTTGTCTTATACAAGCTTCAGTCTTAGCGGGCAGCTTCCGACTCCAGTCTAAGAAACTGAGTTGATTTCTGATAATGGCCCCACTGTCCCTCCGGCCAGCAAAAGTGCTTAATGCCAAGGGTTTTCCAGTTCGCATATTAATAAGATCTAAATCCGGGTTGCTATTTGG
>CM037792.1:24097271-24147271 GCA_021229015.1 Solen grandis | reverse complement strand
TTGAAAGTTATTTGGCATAGATGTTCCTTGGGTCACACTCTACCAAGATTGTTCAAATTATCTTAATCTGTAGAAAAACATGACCGCCAGGGGAAATAATGAAAAATCTTCTTGGCCAAAAGTACTGGCTGGATTTCAAAGTTATTTGGCTTAGATGTTTCTTAGGTCACTCTCTACCAAGATTATTCAAATTATTTTGATTTGTTAAAAAAAATGGCCGCATGAGGGCGTAGCCCCATTCCTTATATGTATATAGTACAAATTTGAAAAACCTTCTCCTCCAAACGTACTGGCTGAATTTCAAAGTTATTTGACCCAGATGTTCCTTAGGTCACTCTATACTAAGATTGTTCAAATTATTTTGATTCGTTGAAAAACATGGCCGCCATGGGGCGAAGCTCGTTTTCATTATATGAATATAGTACAAATTTGATAAACCTTCTTGGCCAAAAGTACTGGCTGGATTTTAAAGTTATTTGGCACAGATGGCCTTGGGTCATTCTCTACTAAGATTATTCAAATTATTTTGATGCATTGAAAAACATGGCCATCAGGGGGCTAAGCCCATTTTCCTTGTATGTATATAGTACAAATTTGAAATTTTTTCTTGTCCTAAAGTACTCACTCGATTTAGATTTATGGCTGGCAGAGGGCAGAGCCCATTTTCCACAATATCATAAGATATTTGCTGTTAAACCCCCCCCCCCCCCCCCCCCCCCCCGGTGAGTGACCCAGGGCCATCATGGCCCTCTTGTTTTTTTTTTTAGCTCACCTGAGCACAACATGCTCAAGGTGAGCTTTTGTGATCGCCCTTTGTCCGTCGTGCGTCGTCAACATTTTGGCTTGTTAACACTCTAGAGGCCACATTTTTGGCCGAATCTTCATGAAACTTGGTCAGAATGTTTCTCTCCATAAAATCTTGGACAAGTTTGAATTTGGGTCATGTGGAGTCAAAAAGTAGGTCATGAGGTCAAATCTTAGAAAAACATTGTTAACACTCTAGAGGCCACATTTTTGGCCTAATCTTTATGAAACTTGGTCAGAATGTTTGTTTTCATAAAATCTTGGACAGGTTAGTAATTGGGTCCGGTAGGGTCAAAATGTAGGTCATGAGGTCACATCTTAGAAAAACATTGTTAACACTCTAGAGGCCACATTTTTAGCCCAATCTTCATGAAACTTAGTTGGAATGTCTGTTTCCATAAAATCTTGGTCAGGCTCGAAAGTGGGTCATGTGATGTTAAAAAGTATGTCAATATGAAAAACCCCACATATGTTGCTCATTTATAATCAGGTGAGCGATTCAGGGCCATCATGGCCCTCTTCTTTTTTTCTTTTTTTTTCAGAAATAATACTATATATCTTTAATACAAGATATTGCTTTGGTATACTATTTTGTTTTAAATAAATTGCATTTTCAGTGTTAATAGGTATGTTCCAATTAAATCAGCAACTTATCCAGAAGCTACACTGATATGTTGTTATTAATGATTGACTTGGTTCACTCAAACAAGTAAGTGGGTTTGTTAGTGAAACTATATAGTTGATTGATTGATTGTAGTTAATTACTTTACAGTAGGGATTTGTAGGGCATAGATATTACTGCAAAAACAGGATAGGTCTGTTCCCTGTCATGATATAAAATGGTGTACTTTAATTGTTAATAGTTGCAAATTATGTATATACTTAATTGTTTGGAACTAATACAGAACTATATACTGTGTCTTTTTCAGGAGGCAGCTTTGAAAACATTCCACATATCTGATGATCCTAAAAACTACTATGTTGCCGAAGCCTCAGAGTTTGGTATGATAGTGCCATTTCATACTTAAAAATTCCTTCCTCTTTTTTCCTCTGTCTTTCTATGTTTTTAAAAGGTTCTAGAAGTTAAGTATGTATATATCGCAGCATGGAGCTGGTTATTGGATTGTACACACACTTTGCTTTTAAAGACATCTCAGAATCAACTTAGCAGGAATTTATAAAAATGGTATGGATGTGATAATAGTTTGGTTTTACTGTACAGTAAAATCCTTTTAAAGGGACCATCCATTAAAAAGAGTAAATGTTCTATTGATACAGGTGGTTAGTGGAGCTTTCTGCCTGCTTTAGCAAACTTGAAAACACTCTGAAATACTGTTATTGCACATTTAAGATTCTATAGTGAAAATATGGCTGGCAGAAATGGGCACACTTAGGTATCAGGTTATTTTTACCAGCTTTTGGCTCTAATTGAAGCTGGCTCTAATTGAAACCAATGTTGACAGTATTAAGAGTTCTGATTTTTGGCTTGTTTCGAAGAAAAAGTCGAGCTTTTATGATCAATGCGTCGTCGTCATGAAAAAACCTTAATGTAGCCATGTACTTGAACACTTTTAAAGGTATCATCACAAAACTTGGAATACTTTATAATCATGACAAGGAGCAGTTGTAAATCAAGGGGCATTAATCTGAAACCTATATTTTCAGAGTTTTGCCCATTTTTAACATAGAATTTTGGTCAAAATTGCTTAAAAAGTAGAATGTCTTGAAAACTATGAAAGGTATCAACACGAAACTTAGAAGACAACCAAGACAAGGGGCATTTTTCTGAATGCTATATTTTTAAAGTTATGCCCCTTTTTAGCTCACCTGAGCACCTGTGCTCAGGGTGAGCTTTTGTGACCGCTTTTTGTCCGTCGTCTGTCGTCCATCGTCAACAATTGCTTGTGAACACTCTAGAGGCCACAGTTTTGTCCCAATCTTCATGAAATTTGGTCAGGATGTTTGTCAACATGATATCTCAGATGAGTTTGAAATTGGGTCATGTGGGGCCAAAAACTAGGTCACCAGGTCAAATCTTTGAAAAACCTTGTAAACACACCAGAAGCCACAGTTTTAGCCCAATCTTCATTAGATTTGGTCAGGATGTTTGTCTACATTATATCTTGGATGCTTTCGAAATTGAGTCATGTGGGGCTGGAGGCGGTCGTATATTGGCGTCATCTTCTCCGTCTAACCGTCCATCCGTACATTCGTACGTCTATATCTTGTGAACGCAACTCCTCCTACATTTCGGAATGAATCTTTTCAAAACTTGGTCAATGTCATTACTATAATGGGTAGATGTGCATGAAGTGGCGATTTTCCGGTCCATTGATTTTTACAAGATTTTTGTCCCTTGAAACTTAGTCTCTGTAGCTGATTGATATTGCAGCCTTGTGAACGCAACTCCTCCTACATTTCTGAATGAATCTTTTCAAAACTTGGTCAATGTCATTGCTATACTGGGTAGATGTGCATGAAGTGGCGATTTTCCGGTCCATTGAATTTTACAAGATTTTTGTCCCTTGAAACTTAGTCTCTGTAGCTGATTGATATTGCAGCCTTGTGAACGCAACTCCTCCTACATTTCTGAATGAATCTTTTCAAAACTTGGTCAATGTCAATATAATGGGTAGATGTGCATGAAGTGGCGATTTTCCGGTCCATTGATTTTACAAGATTTGTGTCCCTTGAAACTTAGTCTCTGTAGCTGATTGATATTTATACGCCGCCAGAGGCGGTCGTATATTGGCGTCATCTTCTCCGTCTGTCCGTCCGTCCTTCCGTACGTCCGTACGTACGTCCGTACCTCCGTACGTCCATATCTTGTGAACGCAACTCCTCCTACGTTTCTGAATGAATCTTTTCAAAACTTGGTCAATGTCATTACTATAATGGGTAGATGTGCATGAAGTGGCGATTTTCTGGTTCATTGATTTTTACAAGATTTGTGTCCCTTTGAAACTTAGTCTCTGTAGCTGAATGATATTGCAGCCTTGTGAACGCAACTCCTCCTATATTTCTGAATGAATTTTTTATAACTTGGTCAATGTCATTACTTTAATGGGTAAATGTGCATGAAGTGGCGATTTTATGGTTCATTGATTTTTACAAGATTTGTGTCCCTTTGAAACTTAGTCTCTGTAGTAATGATATTGTAGCCTTATGAAGGCAACTCCTCCTACATTTCTGAATGAATCTTTTCAAAACTTGGTCAATATCATTACTATAATGGGTAGATGTGCATGAAGTGGTGATTTTATGGTTCATTGATTTTTACATGATTTGTGTCCCTTGAAACTTAGTCTCTGTAGCTGTTTGATATTGCAGCCTTGTGAACGCAACTCCTCCTACATTTCTGAATGAATCTTTTTATAACTTGGTCAATGTCATTACTATAATTGGTAGATGTGCATGAAGTGGTGATTTTCCGGTTCATTGATTTTTACAAGGTTTGTGTCCCTTGAAACTTAGTCTCTGTAGCTGAATGATATTGCAGCCTTGTGAACGCAACTCCTCCTACATTTCTGAATGAATCTTTTTATAACTTGGTCAATGTCATTACTTTAATGGGTAAATGTGCATGAAGTGGCGAATTTTATGGTTCATTGATTTTTACAAGATTTGTGTACCTTGAAACTTAGTCTCTGTAGCTGATTGATATTGCAGCCTTGTGAACGCAACTCCTCCTACATTTCTGAATGAATCTTTTCAAAACTTGGTCAATATCATTACTATAATGGGTAGATGTGCATGAAGTGGTGATTTTCTGGTACATTAATTTTTGCAAGATTTGTGTCCCCTGAAACTTAGTCTTTTTAGCTGATTGATATTTCAGCTTTGTGAATGCAATTTCTTGTATGTTTCTGACCTAAGCTTTTCAAAACTTGGGCAATGTCATTACTATACTGGGTAGATATGCACAAAGCAGGGGCTTTGATGTTCATCAATATTTGCAATAGTTATGCCTTTCTAAACATGGTCTCTTTAAAACACAACTCAAGTTTCTAAACAGGTAAAAGGGCATAAGGCAAGGATTTTTTACAGTGATTTTTGCAAGAGTTATGGGGAGAAAGAAAAAAGGATTCAAATTGATACTGCTATTTGACCTACTGTCATATTGGAAGCATTTTTAGGGTTCTATCTCTGTTCAGCTAAATTAATTGGTCTTACAGACTTCATTATGAGCTTATGCTTACAGAAATGTTAAAAGCAATAATTAAAAGACCCCTCTTGGTCCTTATATTTTGTGGCGGCGTATATTGTGGCATCACTGACACTCTTGTGCAGCCTTGTGAACACAACTCCTCCTACATTTCTGAATGAATCTTTTCAAAGCTTGGTCAATGTCATTACTATAATGGGTAGATGTGCATGAAGTGGTGATTTTCCGGTCCATTGATTTTTACAGATTTGTGTCCCTTGAAACTTAGTCTCTGTAGGTGATTGATATTGCAGACTTGTGAACGCAACTCCTCCTACATTTCTGAATGAATCTTTTCAAAACTTGGTCAATGTCATTACTATAATGGGTAGATGTGCATGAAGTGGCAATTTTCCGGTCCATTGATTTTCAGATTTTGTCCCTTGAAACTTATTCTGTAGTGTTATATTGCAGCCTTGTGAACGCAACTCCTACATTTCTGAATGAATCTTTTCAAAACTTGGTCAATGTCATAACTATACTGGGTAGATGTGCATGAAGTGGCAATTTTCCGGTCCATTGATTTTTACAAGATTTTTGTCCCTTGAAACTTAGTCTCTGTAGCTGATTGATATTGTAGCCTTATGAAGGCAACTCCTCCTACATTTCTGAATGAATCTTTTCAAAACTTGGTCAATGTCATTACTATAATAGGTAGATGTGCATAAAGTGGCGATTTTCCGGTCCATTGATTTTTACAAGATTTGTGTCCCTTGAAAAATAGTCTCTGTAGCTGATTGATATTGCAGCCTTGTGAACGCAACTCCTCCTACATTTTTGAATGAATCTTTTCAAAACTTGGTCAATGTCATTACTAAAATGGGTAGATGTGCATGAAGTGGCAATTTTCCGGTTCATTAATTTTTGTAAGATTTTTGTCCCTTGAAACTTAGTCTCTTTAGCTGATTGATATTTCAGCTTTGTGAATGCAATTTCTTGTGTCTGACCTAATCTTTTCAAAACTTGGGCAATGTCATTACTATACTGGGTAGATATGCACAAAGCAGGGATTTTGATGTTCATCAATATTTGCAATAGTTATGCCTTTCTAAACATGGTCTCTTGAAAACACAACTCAAGTTTCTAAACAGGTAAAAGTGCATAAAGCTATTGATACTGCTATTTGACCTACTGTCATATTGGAAGCATTTTTAGGGTTCTATCTCTGTTCAGCTAAATTAATTGGTCTTACAGACTTCATTATGAGCTCATGCTTACAGAAATGTTAAAAGCAATAATTAAAAGACCCCTCTTGGTCTTTATATTTTGTGGCGGCGTATATTGTGGCATCACTGGCACTCTTGTTTGTCATTATGCCTAGCATAGCAATCTTACTCAGGTGAGTGACACAGGGCCATCTTGGCCCTCTTGTTTACTTAGAATTTTGGTTAAAATTGCTTAATAAGTAGAATGTCTTGAAAACTATGAAAGGTATCAACATGAAAATTGGAATACTTGATAAACGTGACAAGGTGCAGTTGTACTGTAAGACATGGGGCATTGTTCTAAAAGCAATATTTTTGGAGTTATTCCCCTTTTAACTTAGAATTTTTGTTAAAATTGTTTTTATTCAAAGCAATTACACTTCTTACACTTATGTGAGATATTTTTTTTCTTTTTCGTATTTACTTAACACTTAATCTTTATACCATATGGTGTTCAAGCTTGAAATCTCATATATATGGCCCCTGTTGTCAACATAAAAAACAGACGAGCGTTGGTGCCACTTTGTGGAGCTCTAGTTTTTTATACGCCCATCTTAAGATGGGGCGTATTATGTGAACACTCACTGTGGGCGGGCGGGCGTGGAACATTTGTTGTCCGGGCTCTAACTTCAATACCGTTTGCCCAATCCTTTTCAAACTTTCCACACATGTGCATGGCCATAATATCTCGGATGAGTTCGATATCCAGCATTATCGCGTGAATGACTTAGAAGTTATGGCCCTTGACGTACACAAAATACTTGAAATTGTGATTTTCCAGGCTCTCACTTTAATACCGTTAGTCCAATCCTTTCAAACTTTTCACACATGTGCATGGCCATAATATCGCGGATGAGTTTGATATCCAGCATTATCGTGTGAATGACTTAGAAGTTATGCCCCTTGACGTACACAAAATACTTGAAATTGTGATTGTCCAGGCTCTAACTTCAATACCGTTAGCCCAATCCTTTTCAAAGTTTTCACACATGTGCATGGCCATAGTATCACGGATGAGTTCGATATTCAGCATTATCGCGTGAATGACTTAGAAGTTATGGCCCTTGAACACTTGAATAAGTCAAAAGAGACATTTTCCTTCAAATTAATGGAAATGTTTCAACATGATTGTTTTAATAAGTAACATTCATTAACTAATGGGATTTAGGAGACAATAGCTTGTTTCTCTGAGCTATTTCTGAGAGTCCCCATTCTGTGATGGGCGTATTTTGTGGCAGTCCTGACCCTTGTTATCAGACTACTTTTTAAGAAAACTCCATGTTTGTTCATTTAAGGTCATTTTCACAATGTATGTCTTAAATCAAACATGCATCAAAGAAAAGCATACATACTGTAATCATACATTCCTTTAAGCAGTGTCAGAAAACAGATTACAAATATCACATGCAGATTATTAGGTGTCACTTTTCAAATTTGGGGCCAATCTCAGGGTAACGAAATCAAAATTTCAATGCAATAGAATGATTAGTTGTGCACAGTGTCTTTGTTAGTTCATTTATGTGTTTGATGAAATATACAGATTTTAAGTTCAACAGTTTTGAAGCATTATTTCAGCATAACCAATCTGATCATAGAAAAAGCATCATCGTGAAAGAAAAAATTTCTGTACATTTAATAATACAAACTGAATAACATTTTCATTTCATGCCCAACTTGTACATTTAATGAAAAGCTACTATAACCTCTTGTTATGTGCACAAAGCCATTTAACATTAACTTCAAGGGAATGCCACTGCACATTTTTTGTATGTATGATTGTGGCAAAAAATCTTCAAACAATAAACCTTGCAACATAAATATCACAGTAAACACCAGTTGACAAAACTAATCTACAGATATGAATTACGTGCATTGTTATCTTCAATACATTTCAATTATGCATGCAGTAAATGTTTGCTAGTGTCTAGCAGAATGGGCAAGAGTATATTTTGGATCCGTTCTAATATATACACCACACCAGTTTTCTTACCTTTAATTGTCCAGTTGGGAATACTTGTAGTTTTACAATCCATAAAGCACAACATAATGCATTAAAACATTTGAAATCAAAATATTTGGGGACTTTTGCGACCACTAGTCTTTTGTATGTTTACACATGAGTGTTTTACTGTTTATCACTTGTCTTGAAACATGTCATGTTAATGGCAACCCCTAAAGTACAAGATATCCTTCTGACTAATATATACCACTTCAAATTTCATTAGTAGTATATAGAGAAACTTTTTTTTTTCTTCATAAATTAAAAAAGGAAAATGGTATAAACAATAACCTAAAAATACTTTGTCGAAATGCTTAGGGAACGAAATTCAAAAAGTTAACAAAGATCATTTTTGTATGTCATCTTATAAACCTCTTCTATAAATGCTAAAATGAATTAGATCCCTTTAAAAACAAGACCTCCGGTGAACCATTCAGGGCCATCTTGATACTCTTGTTACTTTTATGGTACTCTTGTGAATTTTTTAGTGTGGCCTTCTTACTTATTATCTTCCTCAATTTATACCCCCGCAAACAAAGTTTGAGAGGGAGTATATAGGAGTCGGTCTGTCCATCCATCCCAAAAACTTGTGACGCAAGTACTTCTACATGTCTTAGCAGATTTGGTTCTAATTTTGTGTGTGCATTGATAATCAGATTGAGAGGTGTGTGACATGAATTTCACTTGAGTTATCTCAACGATTACAGAGTTATTGCCCTGGTCCCATTTTTTAATTATCTCCCTTAGTTTAATTCTGTTTTTTCTTGTCAGGAACTTGAAAATTATTCAATGTATTGACTTGAAATTTGAAATGTAAACAGATGGCGACTAGGAAAAGTGCATTGTCCAAGAACTGTAACCCCCCTTTTTAATTCCCAATTTTTTCTTGAAACTTAAAATGTAAACAGATGGCGACTAGGAGAAATGCAGCGTCCAAGAATTGTAACTACATTTCTAAACTACTGTGCCAAATGACCATAACTGACACCCTATCCACTAAAATTACTTTCTATTACAACCAATAACCTATGTATACAGGTTCTTATCTATGCTTCGCCTGGAGTCTGGCTTCTCCTGTATGAGAGCATTTTGCAGGGGTATTTATCACCTTCAGTGATAGTTCTAGTTTAAGCTACAGCCTTCAAATTTGGACCACTGGTACAGTTTTGTGTGTGGTTTTTTTTTAAATCCTTCAAATTTGACCCAAAGGCACTGTTTAATGTTTAGAATTGAAATGATCTTGCTGTATTTCTGTATGGATAATGTATTTGGTATGACTATGCTATAAAATATTAACTTTTACAGGCAATTAAGGCAGTGTTTCTCAGGTGGGCAACTTCAGGGCCATCTTGGCCCTCTTGTTTACATGTTGTGATGGTGTTGAAGTTGAAGCTAAGCACACATCACCAAAACAAGAAAATTTTATTTTCAGCTCTGTTTGTAGGTGAGAAAGAGTTGGATGGAAATACGCCAATTCGGGCCCAGCTCAAAACCCCAGATGGGAAGCGTCCATCGATATTTCTGCGATACAAGGAGAGGGACCCTGACAAAGGCCACATTAAAGTCTATTCTGGTGGTCTCAAGTATGTACCTGAGTCTTGATATTATGTTAAAGTACTGTTTGAAAATGAAAGAAATAACATTCATGGAAATGTTGATTCCGATGCTGACTCCTGGTCTGTTGGAAGAGGTAAAATATCCAATTTGTTTGCTTATGAATTATGCGGTATGTGGTTGGGCGAGCGGGCATGTGTCTCGAGTTAGAATAAAATAGAATAAAAGTAGAGTAATCATTTTAATAGTTTCCTTGTAGGAAAATGATGGTTGGGATTGATTTTCAGGTAAACAATGCCAAGGACAAGGTCACTGTTGCTGAAAATAGGTTTATTGTCTTTGTCAAATAACTTCTTTTATTAGTGAGGTTTGATGATCATATTTGGTAGATAAATACCTTATGGGAATAGGAAGATTGGGATTGAATTTCAGGTCAATAGGGTCTAGGTCAAGGTCACTTACTAATAATAGTTTTGCATCAAACAGGTTGTTTCGTCAAATATCTCCTGTTAGAATTTAGATACAGTTTTCATACTTGGTAGGTAGATAACTTTTGCGAAGAGAAAGTTGGAATTTTTCATACTTGGTAGGTAGATACCTTTTTAGACGAGGAAGGTTGGAATTGATTTTTAGGTCCATCGGGTCAAGGTCACTGTTACTAAAAATAGTTTTTTGTTTCAGTCAAATAACTTCTTTGAGGAGTATGGTATTATGAACAAATTTAGTAGATAAATACCTGATGGGAAGAGGAAGATTGGGATTGAATTTCAGGTCAATGTCACTGTAACTAAAATTTGTATTGTACCAACAGGTCTATTCCATCTAATATCTCCTGTTAAAATTGAGATACAATTTTCATACTTTGTAGGTAGATACTTTATGGGAAGAGAGAGGTTGGGATTGATTTTTAGGTCAATTGGGTCAAGGTCACTGTTATTAAAAAAAGATTTTTAATTTTAGTCATTTAACTTCTTTTAGGAGTTAGGTATGATGATCGTATTAAGAAGATAGATGGGAAAAGGAAGACTGGGATTGAATTTCAGGTCTATAGGGTCTAGGTCAAGGGTACTGTCACCAGAAATAGCTTTGCGTCAAACATGTCGTTTCTATCTTATATCTCCTTTCGAATTGAGATACAGTTTCATAATTAGTAGGTTGATACCTTATTGGAAGAGGAAGGTTGGTAATTATTTTCAAATCAGTAGGGTCAAGTTCAAGGCCACTGTTACTAAAATAGGTTTGGCTTCCATCTAATTGCTTCCTCTTTGTCAAAGGACATAACTATTTTCCAACCACTATAAAATTGCAGAGCCTGTCTTAATTCCCCTTTTCCTTTGGTGATGTCATCAAGCTTATTATGTTGTCAAAAATAAATCATGATGTCATCAACATTCTTGAAGAAAATGCATATTTGTTCTTTAAACATGCATGGCTTAGAAAAAAGAAAAAAAAGAAAGAATTTGGTGACAAAGATCTTTTATGATGTCAATTTGAGTGATGTCATTTGTTTGCTTCTACGACAGGGTTGGTTGCCTGGCCTGACCTTTGAAAAACTGATTTTGCGTCATTTGTCGTATTTCTTTTTTTTTTTTTTATAGCTCACCTGAGCACATTGTGCTTATGGTGAGCTTTTGTGATCACCCTGCGTCTGTAGTCATCAACAATTTGATTTAAAGGACATCTCCAATGAAACTGCTTGACGGAATGCGATTAAACTTGTCTTGATGATTCTAGGGTGAACCTTCACAAAAGTTACTAAAATAAACTTGATCCATGTAGTACTCTGGTTGCCATGGCAACAGAAAGAAAACAATTATGAAAATATTAAGTCATCTCCTTCAAAACTACTGGCCAGATTTCAAAATGTTTTGGTACAGATGTATCAAGATTGCTAAAATCATTCTGATCTGTAAAAAACATAATGGCCCCCAGGGGCGGACTAATTTGCCTTTTATGTACATAGTGAAAACTTGAAACAACATCTCCTCTGAAACCACAGGACAGAATTTAAATAATCTTGGCAGGGATGATCCTTGGGTGAACTTTTACAAAAGTTGCTAAAATGAACTTAATTTATGTAAAACTCTGATTTCCATGGCAATGGAAATAAAAAAAAAATGAAAACTTTAAAAGTCATTTCCTTCAAAACTACTGGCCAGATTTCAAAATGTTTTGGTACAGATGTTCCTTGGGTAACTATCTACAAAGATTGCAAAAATCATTCTGATCTGTAAAAAAACATTGCCCCCAGGGGTGGGGCTACTTTGACTTAAATGTACAAAGGAATTTGATTAAACTTGGCCAAGATTGCTAAAATCATTCCGATCCGTAAAAAAAAATGATGGCCTCCCCAGGGGCGGGTCTAATTTGTCTTATATGTACATAGTGAAAACTTTAAATTACATCTCTGAAACCGCCGGACAGAATTTGATTGAACTTGGCAGTGAAGATCCTTGGGTGAACCTTCACAAAAGTTGCTAAAATAAACTTGATCCATATAGAATTCTGGTTGCCTTGGCAAAGGAAAGAAAAAAATTATGAAAACTTTAAACTACTGGCCAGATTTCAATGTTTTAGTACAGATGTTCCTTGGGTAACCCTCTACCAAGATTGCTAAAATTATTTTGATCCGCAAAAAAACATTGCCACCAGGGGCGGGGCTACTTTGCCTTATATGAATATTGTGGAACTGTCAACGACATCTTCTCTGAAACCGTTAGACAGAATTTGATAAAACTTGGTAGGGATGACCCTTGGGTAAACCTTTACATAAATTGCTAAGATAAACTTGATCCATGTAGAACTCTGGATGCCATGGCAATGGAAAGCGAAAAAAATCAGAAATTTAAAAAAAAAAAAATTCCTTCAAAAGTACTTCAAAGCTCAACTGTGCGTAGAATATGAGAGCTTTTGTAGTCGCCCTGGCATCGGCGTCGGTGTCCCCGTTGGCATTGCAGCTTTTGGTTAAAGTTTTGCATGCAAGTTACTATAAACCTTATATCTCAATAACCATTTATGGTATTGGCTTGAAAGTTTATAAATATGTTCAGGGGCATCAGACAACCAAGATAGATAACTCATGACAGAATTTAATATAAATTATGGCCCCTTTTTAACTTAGAAATTTTGGTTAAAGTTTTGCATGCAATAGAAAATTTGGTTAAAGTTTTGCGTGCAAGCTACTATCCAGTTTGTATCTCAATAACCATTCATGGTATTGACTTGAAAGTTTATGAATATGTTTAGGGGCATCAGACAACCAAGGTAGATAACTCTTGATGGAATATATTACATATTATTGCCCCTTTTTAACTTAGAAATTTTGGTTAAAGTTTTGCATGCAAGATACTCTCATGCTTATATCTCAGTATCCAGGCATGCAATTGATTTGAAACATCTTTAATATGTTTAGGGGTATCATACTTTCATGGTAGATAACTCTTGATAGAATATGTTACAAATTATGGCCCTTTTTAACTTAGAAATGTTAGTTAAAGTTTTGCATGCAAGGTACTTTCATGCTTATATCTCAGAGTCCAGGGATGGGATTGAATTGAAACATCTTTAATGTGTTTAGGGGTATCGCATTATAAAGGAAGATAACACTTGATGGAATATATTAAAAATTATGACCCCCTTTTAACCTAGAAATGTTGGTTAAATTTTTGCATTCAAGCTACAATCCAGCTTATATCTCAGAAATTGTTTATTGAATTGACTAGAAAGTTAAGGAGTGTCTTCAGGGGCATCAGAAAACCAAGGAGGACAACTTTTAGACTGAATTTTATGCAAATTATGGCCCTTTTCTTGCTTGGATTTTTAGCTCACCTGAGCACTTGTGCTCGGGTGAGCTTTTGTGATCGCCTTTTGTCCGTCGTGCGTCGTGCGTCGTGCGTCGTCAGTCGTCCGTCGTCCGTCGTCCGTCGTCAACAATTGCTTGTGAACACTCTAGAGGCCACAGTTTTGACCCAATCTTCATGAAACTTGGTCAGGATGTTTGTCTACATGATATCTCGGATGAGTTCGAAATTGGGTCATGTGGGGTCAAAAACTAGGTCACCAGGTCAAATTTTAGTAAAACCTTGTGAACACTCTAGAGGCCACAGTTTTGGCCCAATCTTCATGAAACTTGGTCAGGATGTTTGTCTACATGATATCTCGGATGAGTTCGAAATTGGGTCATGTGGGGTCAAAAACTAGGTCACGGTCAAATTTTAGAAAACCTTGTGAACACTCTAGAGGCCACAGTTTTGGCCCAATCTTCATGAAACTTGGTCAGGATGTTTGTCTACATAAAATCTCGGATGAGTTCGAAATTGGGTCATGTGGGGTCAAAAACTAGGTCACCAGGTCAAATCTTAGAAAAACCTTGTGAACACTCTAGAGGCCACAGTTTTGGCCCAATCTTCATGAAACTTGGTCAGGATGTTTGTCTACATGATATCTCAGATGGGTTGAAATGGGTCATGTGGGTCAAAACTAGGTCACCAGGTCAAATCTTAGAAAAACCTTGTGAACACCTAGAGACCACAGTTTTGGCCCAATCTTCATGAAACTTGGCCAGGATGTTTGTCTACATGATATCTCGGATGAGTTTGAAATTGGGTCATGTGGGGTCAAAAACTAGGTCACCAGGTCAAATCTTAGAAAAACCTTGTGAACACTCTAGAGGCCACAGTTTTGGCCCAATCTTCATGAAACTTGGTCAGGATGTTTGTCTACATGATATCTCAGATGAGTTCAAAATTGGGTCATGTGGGGTCAAAAACTAGGTCACCAGGTAAATTCAGGTAGGATCAAAATGTAGGCCACTTAGTCAAATGTTAGAAAAACACTTTAGATGCCAGATTGTTTGTCATTTTGCCTAACACAGCCATCTTAATCAGGTGAGCGACACAGGGCCATCTTGGCCCTCTTGTTGGTTAAAGTTTTGCATGCACAGTGTTATTATGCTTATGTCTCAGTAACTAGGCATGGGATTGATTTTAAGCTTTATAAAATATTAAGGGGTATCAGACTATCAAGGTATATAATTTTTGACTATTTTTATGTACAGGGTATGTGAAGGGCAAGAATTGAAATAGACTTCATTTGATTTACCAACAAGCATTTTGAATAGTCGAGCGTGCTGTCATCTGACAGCTCTTGTAAAATATTTTTGTACAGATGTTCCTTTGGTAACCCTCTACTGTGATTGCTAAAATTATTCTGGTCCGTAAAAAGAACATGGCTGCCAAGGGCAGGGCTAATTTTAGTAGGCTTCTGCTCCAAAACTACTGCCAGATTTCAAAATGTTTTGGCACAGATGTTCTTTGGCTATCAAGGTTGCTCAGCGTTTTTTTTCCTTCTTTAACCACCTCCCCAAAACGGTATCTTTCCCAAAGCCGACCGGAGTCTTCCCAATTCAAAGCACCGGACCTTTCCCAATACCTAAAACTACGGTTCCCAGCAACTTGCGGTCCTGTTTCCCAATCTACAAAAGAGGTTTTTGCTAAACTTATCGCACAGTAAACCATTTTGTACCAAGGGAAGTAACTCTGTCTATAATAGGATCCGCGTTTTAAACTTGTCCATTTTCAAGATTGGTTTCAGGTCTGTACTTGCGAAATAGAGAATCCAAAATAGAAATAATGAGCCACAATTCAAAGTACTACAGTAAGATGTTAAAATCAAACTCGGAGCCGGGCACTCGTTCTTTGCGAGATTTTGTGTTCACATCAACTGAACTGAATGTAAGTAACGAACAGCCTCCCGCACTTTCTGTGGTGAATCAGACTGAAACTGAAATTGAATCCAGTCCCTCTGACGTATCTGGAAACCAAACAGAGTCACATTCAGAATCTGTCATTGAGTCAGATGTAGCACATCACACATTTCCTCAACCTGAAACTGTATCTGGCCCCCTTGTTACAGAACATTCCAAACATCATACAGAACAACCTGTAGAAAATGTCTCACAATCAGCAATGCAGAACTTGGACTCTGATATCAGTTGAAATAATTGAAATAAATCATTGTTCATCAGATTCACAATTGTTGAAAACCTTTTTGAAGTCCAGTGATGATCAGATTGAAGTGATATGTTATTAGTCTTCAAGTAATAATAATGATTTCAAATGCAGAAAATTTAATTCCAACTTCGGATTTAATTGGAACTTTGGCTGTCATTGGAAATATTTTTTCTATCTTAATTTTGACTTGAAAGTTACATCCCTTAAAGCTTTCCTAAAGGAACTAGACCTTAAGATCCTTTTTTAGCTGAATAAACCCCCAGGTATAGATTTACATGAATTTTGGTTAAAATCCCAATATCTATGATTTTGCAACTAATTTTTTTCCCAATTTAAAGATTTTACAACACGAAAATTACCCATTTGTAGGGGAACGGGACCCTTTTCCAATTGGGGAAAAAAATTGCTATTGCTCCTTTAGAACAGTGGTTCTCAGGTGAGCGATTTAGGGCCATCATGGCCCTCTTGTTTCTATGAAGATGACTTCACATCTTCCTGGAACTTGAAATACATGTTGTACCTGTTGTATTTATTTAATTTTATGGTTGTGTCCTTCTAAAATTGGTTCTTCTGCCCCAGGTTTACCTCTGTATTTAAGCTTCTTTTTCTATAAAGGTAACACATCATCATGAAACTTAATACAAATGTTCACCATTACAGTAAAACCTCAATAATGAGACCACTATTGGGTCCATCTGAAAGTGGTCTTATTATTGAGTTGGTCTCATTATTGAGTTTGGTCTTTTCATAAATATTTCATTTCAATGTTGATTAAATTCAATACTTGTTTTAATTTGATAGATGAAAATAATATCTCTTGAATCAATTTAATGTTTTTAAAAAGTTTTGTTATGAAATATAATCCTGATTATTTTTATAAAACTTTTTTTTCACATTTAAAATTAAAATCTATGGTCATATCATGCCGATTAAAAGTCTACCCATTTTATATTTCTCTAATGTTCCTATAATTATCAAAGTGATTGCTTATTCAATTGTTGTAGTAATAAGCTTTTTTTTAATTATCCAGTTGCCTCCGACTTTTCCCCGTGCTGTTTTGATTCAAGACAATTTCTTTTGAATTTAAAGATCTTAACGTTTGATTTCAGTTTTAAATCAAAGTCTTTGGAAAGTAGTTATGAAAGTGATTGACTAATATGACGGGATATCTAATTCTATTTTAGTCAAGTTTTCGTGGGAAGTCTTCGTGCCAATCAACGACTGTCAAAACTTTAGTCAATCTAAACGCGTCACGGTGATTGTTACTGTTAATCAGGGGCAACTCATCTGGACATATAACAAATACTCGATAGCTTGACAGGAAATACATCCGTAGATCCCAAGATTGCTCTCTGTTACGTAATATTACCCATCTCACCCATTGTTTTCACTCTCCATCGAATCTTATCTACCGTGTTATCAAAACATCTGAATTACGGCACGTGCGACCTTCACCTGCACCGGAAATCAGATGTCGTAAAATGACAACTTGAATCAACTTTTTCACAAGACAATCGTTCGCATTATTGAGGTCAAAAGAAGACTAATTTTACGATTTGGTCCGATTTTAGTGGTCTTTTTAAGCAATTTTGAGTTGCCCGCTTTAATGAGGTGAGCGACCATTGAAATATATAGAGAAAAATTCGGGTCCGAAAAAATGTGCCCGTAATATTGAGTTGGTCGTGATAATGAGTTGGTCGCAGAGTTAGGTTTTACTGTATATGAACTTTAAAAATAAAAGCAAATATTTGGTTCTGACCATATCCTGGTGGGGCATTAGTGTCTCAGAGACGCACTTTCTTGTTCAGTAGGTTTCAGCAAAATAAACATACTGTGTTTTTCTTGAAAAAAAAAGAAAAGAAATTTTTCTCTATATTCGCTATGCGACTATGGTATAAAATCTGTTGCTTAGAATTTCTAAAACTTTTATACAGTGACAGGGAACATCAAGTTGAAATTAAATGAGGTGTTGCTAGATATTGAGTTATCTGCCTTTGAAAATTAATTAAAAGAGCAAAATTAATTAAAAGAGCAAAATACTCCTTTTCAGTGGCAGATACTTCAAAAAGTAGAATGGAGAACCCCAATTTTTTTCCCCATAAATTTGTTTCGATTGTAATTCACCATAACCATGCTAAATTAAAGAAAATTCTCTCACCGCTAGTTTTGATTTCCTTCTTTGTCTATATAGTAAAAAACTGCTATTGTGAAATACACATTTAATTTCATTTTAAACTTCATGATTGCCAAATGTTCAATGTCGTAATACTAAGCTAAGAATGCTTCTTTCTTCATCTAACTTTCCATTTTATAATTTTTATGAAATGTTTGTATTATAATTAAAAATATTATTTTAAAAATGCAAGTATGCAAGGTAATGCATGAATGCTTATTAGCTAACCTGAGCACGTGTGCTCAGGATGAGCTTTTAGGATCGATGAATGTCCGTCGTCCGTCCGTCCGTCGTCCACAATTTGTTTGTTTGCACTCTAGCATCTTCATTTTATGAGCAATTATCTTCAAACTTTAAAACAATGTTTATAACCATAAAATCTCGGCCAAGTTCGATTATGGCTGATATCGGAACATTAGGTCAGGAGTTATGCCCCTTTTAAAATTAAAAAAAGCCAGATTTCACATTGTTTGCACTCTAGCATCTTCATTTCATGAGCAATTATCTTCAAACTTTATATCAATGTTTATAACCATAAAATCACGGCCAAGTTCGATTATGGCTGATATCGTACCATTAGGTCAGGAGTTATGCCCCTTTTAAAATTCAAAAAAGCCAGATTTCACGTTGTTTGCCTTCTAGCATCTTCATTTCATGAGCAATTATCTTCAAACTTGATAACAATGTTTATAACCATAAAATCTCGGCCAAGTTCGATTATGGCTGATATCATACCATTAGGTCAGGAGTTATGCCCCTTTTAAAATTCAAAAAAGCCAGATTTCACATTGTTTGCACTCTAGCATCTTCATTTCTTTAGCAATTGCATTCAAACTTAATGACATTGTTTATAACCAAATAATCTCAGCCAAGTTCGATTTTGGCTGATATCGGACCATTAGGTCAGGAGTTATACCCCTTATATTATTTAAAAAAGTCAGATTGCACTTTGTTTGCACTCTAGCATCTTTATTTTTTAGGTCATTGTCTTTATATTTTATAAACAATGTTTATAACCATCAAATTTTGGCTAAGTTAGATTATGGCTGAAATTGGACCCTTAGGTCAGGAGTTACGCCCCTTTTAAAATTGAAAAAAAAGCCAGATTTCACTTTGTCCTCTAGGTCACCAGGTTAAATCTTAGAAAAACCTTGTGAACACTCTAGAGGCCACAGTTTTGGCCCAATCTTCATGAAACTTGGTCAGGATGTTTGTCTACATAATATCTCAGATGAGTTCAAAATTGGGTCATGTGGGGTCAAAAACTAGGTCACCAGGTCAAATCTTAGAAAAACCTTGTGAACACTCTACAGGCCACAGTTTTAACCCAATCTTCATGAAACTTGGTCAGGATGTTTGTCTACATGATATCTCGGATGAGTTCGAAATTGGGTCATGTTGGGTCAAAAACTAGCTCACCAGATAAATTCAGGTAGGATCAAAATGTAGGCCACTTAGTCAAATGTTAGAAAAACACTTTAGATGCCAGATTTTTAGCTCACCTGAGCCAGAGGCTCAAGGTGAGCTATTGTGACCGGTCTTCGTCCGTCGTCCGTCCGTCCGTCGTCCGTCCGTCCGTCGTCCGTCCGTCGTCCGTCCGTCCGTCGTCCGTCAACATTTTGCTTCAAACGACATCTCCTCCTTAACCGCTTGGTCAATTTTGATAAAACTTTACAGGGATGTTCCTTGGGTGGTCCCCTTTCAAAGTTGTTCAAAGAATTGAATTCCATTTGGAATTCTGGTTGCCATGGCAACGGAAAGAAAAAACTTAAAATGTCTTCTTCTCCAAAACAACCAACTGAATTTCAAAATGTTTTGGCACAGATGTTCCTTTGGTAAGTGTCTACCAAGATTGTTCAAATTATTTGGATCCGTAAAAAAACATGGCCGCCAGGGGCGGGGCTTATTTGCCTTATATGTATATAGAGAAACCTTTAAACAACATCTCCTCTGAAACCACTGGACAGAATTTGATTAAACTTGGCAGGGATGATCCTTGGGTCAACCTTCACAAAAGTTGCTAAAATAAACTTGATCCATGTAGAACTCTGGTTGCCATGGCAACAAAAAGGGGAAAAAAATGAAAACTTTAAAAATCATCTTCTTCAAAACTACTGGCCAGATTTTAAAATAAATTGGTACAGATGTTCCTTGGGTCAACCTCTACCAAAGTTGCTAAAATTATTCCGATCCGTAAAAAAACATGGCCGCCAGGGGCGGGGCTTATTTGCCTTATATGTATATAGAGAAACCTTTAAACAACATCTCCTCTGAAACCACTGGACAGAATTTGATTCAAATTGGCAGGGATGATCCTTGGGTCAACCTTCACAAAAGTTGCTAAAATAAACTTGATCCATGTAGAACTCTGGTTGCCATGGCAACAAAAAAACAAGAAAAAAAGAAAACTTTAAAAGTCATCTTCTTCAAAACTACTGGCCAGATTTTAAAATAAATTGGTACAGATATTCCTTGGGCCAACCTCTACCAAAGTTGCTATAATTATTCTGATCCGTAAAAAAACATGGCCGCCAGGGGCGGGGCTTATTTGCCTTATATGTACATAGAGAAACCTTTAAACAACATCTCCTCTGAAACCACTGGACAGATTTAGATTAAACTTGGCAGGGATGATCCTTGGGTCAACCTTCACAAAAGCTGCTAAAATAAACTTGATCCATGTAGAACTCTGGTTGCCATGGCAACAAAAAGAAAAAAAATATGAAAACTTTAAAAATCATCTTCTTCAAAACTGCTGGCCAGATTTTAAAATAAATTGGTACAGATGTTCCTTGGGTCAACCTATTTATCTCAGGTGAGCGATTTAGGGCCATCATGGGCCTCTTGTTTGTCATTTTGCCTAACACAGCCATCTTTATCAGGTGAGCGACACAGGGCCATCTTGGCCCTCTTCTTGTCTTTTTATTATGTTGGGATCCAATGTATAACAACAACAGACTTTTTTATGGTTTGTTTTTACCACAATGCGCAGCCGCTACAAAAAATGTCATACAGTCATTTCATCTGACAAGAAAGATGATGACAGTAATGAACCAAAAGGTAAAACTGTATGAATAGATGACACAAAACAGATCATTTTGCATTAAATGGAAATGCTTGAAAATCATTAAGCAATAGACATTATCTGGAACTCAAATAAATGGGGTTCCCCATGAAGGTATACAATCAAGGTGTTTATGTAGCATTAATGAAAAGCTTGCAACACAACAGTAATTTTAGTACAGTAAAGCACACTTATAACAAAATCATTGGGACCTTGTAAATTATTTCGTCTCATCCGAATTTGTCTTATCCTTATAACGAAATTTTCGTTATAAGTGTTTGCATGTAACAAAATTTCGTTATACACCCTATTATTAATACAAATAAAAAAGATAAAGCAGTAAAAAAAAAAAAAAAAAAAAAAAAAATTAAGTAAAGACACAGTTAATTTTAAGTAAGTTATTTTTATAAACTCAACTAAGACTATTGTCAATGAATGGTTAAAAAAAGTATATATTGTGAAAAAAAGCTTTGCGCTTGTTTTAAAAAATGTATATTTTCCCCAGTTAAATATTTGGGGAAAACTTATTAAATATTCAGTACATGTACACTAACAGAAAGTTCTAACCAATAATTTTTAGTTCCTTAATTGTCTCAAAACCTTGGAAATTGTAAGAATCAAATTTGATTTTTGTTTTTGTGTGTGTGAAAGATGAACAATGTGTGCAAAATTTCATGGAAAGTAGTTGCAAATAACACTGGCAGTAAGCTATGATGTAAAGCTACCCTCATGTCAAAGTCAAGACAGATAGTTTATAAAAAGTGATCAGTGTATCTATGAAGAATTTTTGAAAACTCGCTTATCTTAATGTCGAAATGTTGATACATTTAAATATGCACATTAAATAAAAAATATTAGATGATCAATCTGTCAATGGATTGATCAATCAAAATTATTTAAGTAATTCACGGAACATAAATTATTCGTTTTATTGTTTCCTGGTTACTCCCCCTGCTTGACCCAATTTTTGCTTTTGAACTATGGGTATGGCATACTGGCTTTATTAGAAAGCCGATTGACAAGATTTCAGCTTATGTTAGAATGTTGGTTAGGATAATTAAAATATAATACATACATACATACTTACTCACATGTATGTGAGTGACGTACCTTTATCGTTCACGCATAATTGCCTTTCTGCTAGCTTCATTTGATATCAATAGCATGTTTACATAATGACGTTTATAAAGTCGGGTGCTGTTTGCCGCCCAAGGTGATAGCCAATTAAGAGGCACTTGTCAAACTGTGATAATGACGGGCACTTTTGTATTAAGCTAACCATATTACAGGTAAACTAAGTATAGAGACCTTAAAATCCTTTTGTCTTATCAGATTATTCGCTATATCCGATTTTATCTTAGGCGGTCGAAATAATGAAGGAAACAGTTGGGGAATAGTTTTTATTTTGAATTAAGCGATTTTTTTGTCTTATCCGATTTCGTTACAAATGAGCTTTACTGTATTATCCATGTAGACCTTTATTCATTTCTAATGGTAAACATGTCTTTGTACCTAAATGGAATTTGGAAGAAACACTTCGGTATTCTGAAGTAAGTATATTGATCTAAGTATGACATGTATGTGTTTTACACTTTGGTCCAGTTCAATTTAGGTCAGGCCTAGTAAGTTTTCAAAGTTACTGGACCACTGGTCCAGCTCTCAAAAAAGTAAACGTCGAACCCTGCTGTCTCCAGATGATTGACTAACTGAAGAATTCATCGTATCTGAAACTTGAATTTGGTTGCTGCTTCAAGAAAAGGGGTCTGGCATGCAAGTTTGGTCATTATATTACTATATATATAATACAGGGGATACTACTCCCGATTGACCCTCCTTGAAAAAATGCCAATATCTCTGTCCTTTATGATGATATATTTAAATAATTTGCAATTTTCGCGTATACATTAATGTAACAGAAAATCTCAACTTTTTCACCCATGCAAATTCAATTATCATGCAGTGAAACCCAGTTTGCGAAACTAACCCTAATATATAGAAAAATGACACGGGTTCGTACACCTGTTCTCCCAGTGTAAACAGTTGTTTATATATATATATGTTATGTATCCCCAATTTCAACCATTTGCCTGCTTTCACTTACATTTAGCTATTCTGCTAACCATGCGACTTTCAGAAGAAAGAGATGTTTTGATTGGCTTTATCTACCTCTATAACTAATCACATTCATAGTTACCTTAATGTCACATGAGTCACAAAATGGCCTCTTATCAGAAGTGAAAGAACGCTAATGGATGAAATTGGCGATATCTACTGAATTCCTTGCATCCGAGGAGAGATTATACATTCCAATGTGAGTAATTAATTTGTTTAGTGATATTATTACATTGGTGAACCTTGTCCTCTGGCAGAATTGGCTATTTACACTTGGAGACCAGGTGTATGAATTCATGTCATTAGTTTTGAAAATTCGCATTGCGGGTTTCATTGCAGGATACTTTCATTTGCATAGCAAAATTGTATAGGATAAAACAGCCTTAGTATTGCTATTAGAATTGAAACCTATTGGTGTTTAGTAGAACTTATCTTTTTGACTTTAACTTGGCTCAAATATTGTCTTTTACTGTTTTTAGCTCACCTGAGTACAAAGTGCTCAAGGTGAGCTTTTGTGATCGCCCTTCGTCCGGCATCCGTCGTCAACAATTTGTTTTAAACGACATCTCCTCTGAAACCGCTGGACAGAATTTAATGAAACTTGGCAGGAATGTTTCTTGGGTGAGGCTCTACAAAAGTTGCTAAAATAAAGTTGATCTATGAAGAACTCTGGTTGCAATGGCTACAAAAAGAAAAATAATTTGAAAACTTTAAAAATCATCTCCTTCAAAACTACTGGCCAGATTTCAAAATAATTTGGTACAGATGTTCCTTTGGTCAACCTCTACCAAAGTTGCTAAAATAATTCCAATCCGTAAAAAAACATGGCTGCAAGGGACGGGGCTTATTTGCCTTATATGTATATAGAGAAACCTATAAACAACATCTCTTCTGAAACCACTGGACAGAATTTGATTAAACTTGGCAGGGAGGATCCTTGGGTCAACCTTCACAAAAGTTCCTAAAATAAACTTGATTCATATAGAACTCTGGTTGCCATGGCAACAAAAAGAAAAAAAATATGAAAACTTTAAAAATCATCTTCTTCAAAACTTCTGGCCAGATTTTAAAATAAATTGGTACAGATGTTCCTTGGGTCAACCTATTTATCTCAGGTGAGCGATTTAGGGCCATCATGGGCCTCTTGTGTTTGAAATCATTCATCATCCTCCACACTCATCACTGGACACCATTTTGAAAAACATTGTCAAGGGAGTGTACTTTAATTGCACTGGAAAAGTACTCATACTGACCAACCTACCTACCAAATTTGAGAAAGTGATACATGTAGTAATGGGTTTATGACATGTGCTTCTGAGTTTATGGGTAATGCTGAATAAGTTATTTGACTTTTCGATCATGCTGAAAAATTCCTTGTCCCGTCATACCTCAGCTGTTTGGCTAACACTGCTTTACTATGTAGGCTTGATCTTGCCATCTGTGGATTTCTTGTAATTAATTTTTGTCAGAATCTCACTTGAGAATTATCAAAAGAATCAACTTCAAACAGAGACCTAGGTTTGTATGCAACAGTAATTATTGCAAATATCTGGCCTTGTTGCAGTTAATAATGCTTTCTTTTCTGTGACAAAGCAGTATGCAGGGGTATTCTTCACCTTTAATGTTATTTCTAGTTCTTTCTATAATCACTTGAGAATTAATATGCAAAACACAACAATCACAACTATTCTCTACATCATGTTTATTTCAGAGTGGCCTCTGGACACAAGAACATCACTGTAACCAGTCAGTCCTCTACTGAGGACATAATACGAACTGCCCTGAAAAAGTTTGGCATTGAGGTAAGTCAGTCTTATTCAGACTGTTACATACCCATGATCATTTTTACATTGGTAAGATGTCATTAGGTGTCTATTTAAATATTATTGTCATGTTTAAATGTTGTAATTTTTTAGCTGTGAATGTCTGGCGTCCGGCGTCAAAATTTAACTTAAAACGACATCTCCTCCTAAACCACTGGGCCAGTTTTAAAGAAACTTCACAGGAATATTCCTTGGGTAAAGCCCTTTCATAGTTGTTCAAAGAATATGATTCCATGCAGAACTCTGGTTGCCATGGCAACAGAAAGAAAAAACATGAACATTTTAAAAAATCTTCTCTTCCAAAACTACTGGCAAGATAGTAAAAGCATATATATTCTCCTCTAAAAGTACTGGCTGGATTTCAAAGTTATTTGGCATAGATGTTCCTTGGGTCACTCTCTACCAAGATTGGAGAAATTATTTTGTTTCGTAGAAAAACATGGCCGCCAGGGGGCTAAGCCCATTTTCCTTATATGTATATAGTACAAATTTGAAAATTCTTCTTTTCCTAAAGTACTCACTCGATTTATGGCTGGCAGAGGGCAGAGCCCATTTAGCACAATATAATAAGATATTTGCTGTTTCTTTTCCTCCCACTAATACCAGGTTCTCAGGTGAGTGAACCATGGCCATCATGGCCCTCTTGTTATATAATTGGTTTATTAATCTTGTTTAACAGTATAGATATATTGTTTGACTTTGCTTTCAGAACTTTGAGAAATTCATGACCTGTAGAATGAACTATGAATCTGAGGGCTGTAAGTTTAAACTAAGTTTTGCCAGGTCTGGAATTAATTTTTACGCCCCCACCAAAGGAAGTGGGAAGTATATAGATTTGTTTTTGTCAGTCTGTCCTAAAACTTTGTGACACACATAACTCTGAAAATAATGGTACTACAGATACATTATTCAGTACATAACCCTGTGCACCTGGGTATTTTCATTGAATCACAGTTGCCGTTGAGAGAGCTACAGGCTTGAATTTGTGAATAAGGAGCTTTATGTTTGTGACATACATAATTTCAAAAGTATTTGTACTACAAACTTGAAACTTCATGGATATATGATTCAGGACATGATCTTGTGCACCTGGGTATTTTTTGCTCACCTGAGCACAACGTGCTCATGGTGAGCTTTTGTGATGGTCCGCCGTCCGTCGTCAACTTTTTAATTCAAACGACTTCTCCTCCTAAACTACTGGGCAGATTTCAATAAAACTTTACACAAATGACCCTTGGGTGACCCTCTTTCAAGTTTGTTCAAATGGTTCCAGTCTGTTGAATAACTAGGTCACAGGAGCTAAAAATAGACAAAAAAAATTGAAATCTTTAAAAATCTTCTTCTCTGAAACCAAAAGGCACAGAGCTTTGATATTTGGTATGTAGCATCATCTTATGGTCCTCTACCAAGTTTGTTCAAATTATGGCCCTTGGGTCAAAATTGGCCCCGCCCTGGGGGTCACTTTATTTACATAGGCTTTTATAGGGAAAACTTAGAAAAATCTTCTTCTCCGAAAGAGTATGGCCTAGAGCTAAGATATTTGGCTTGAAGCATTGTCTAGTGGATCTCTACCAAGATTGTTTAAATCATGGCCCTGGGGTCAAAATTGGCCCCGCCCCGGGGGTCACTTTATTTACATAGGCTTACAGTTTATTTCAGATGAAAACACAGCTTGTGATAAATATTGTTAAAAGCTTAGTTGATATTTCATATTTTTGAACTTATTGTAAAATCTAGTTGTATACAGTTGTAAAAAATGTCATTTATACCGTGCTTATCCTGTATCGTATATCGCATAACGTGTATCGCAGATCGTAAATCGTATATCGTATGGTATCAGACAAAGAATGCATCGCATCGTAACGAATCGTAAAGGTAAATCAGACCTGCTATCGCATATCGCAGATCGTATATTGTATATCGTCCGTATTTCTATCGTATTCCAATCGTATTTTTAGCTCACCTGAGCACAACGTGCTCATGGTGAGCTATTGTGATCGCCTTTTGTCCGTCGTCCGTGCGTGCGTGCGTCCGTCGTCAACAATTTGCTTTAAACAACATCTCCTCATGAACCGCTGAAGGGATTTTGACCAAACTTCACAGGGATCATCCTTATGATGCCCTCTATCAAAGTTGTACAAATTATTCAGATTGGTTAAAAAAGTAGGTCACAGGAGCTAAAAATAGATTTTAAAAATGCTTTGAAAATCTTCTTCTGCAAAACTGCAAGGCCTAGAGCTTAGATATTTGGTATGTAGCATCATCTTATGGGCCATTACCAAGATTGTACAAATCATAGCCCTACGGTGATAAATGACCCCGCACCAGGGGTCACTTGTTTTACATAGAGTTATATAGGAAAATCTTTAGAAAATCTTCTTCTGCAAAACTGCAAGGCCTAGAGATTAGATATTTGGTATGAAGCATCATCTTATGGTTCATTACCAAGATTGTACAAATCATGACCCTATGGTGATAAACGCCCCCGCACCATGGGTCACTTGTTTTACATAGAGTTATATAGGAAAAGCTTTAAAAGTCTTCTTCTATGAATCCATAAGGCCTAGAGATTAGATATTTGGTATGTAGCATCATCTTATGGTTCATTACCAAGATTGTACAAATCATAGCCCTACGGTGATAAATGCCCCCGCACCAGGGGTCACTTGTTTTACATAGAGTTATATAGGAAAATGTTTAAAAATCTTCTTCTATGAATCCATAAGGCCTAGAGATTAGATATTTGGTATGAAGCATCATCTTATGGTTCATTACCAAGATTGTACAAATCATGACCCTATGGTGATAAATGCCCCCGCACCATGGGTCACTTGTTTTACATAGAGTTATATAGAAAAAACTTTAAAAATCTTCTTCTATGAATCCATTAGGCCTAGAGCTTAGATATTGGTATGTAGCATCATCTTATGGGCCATTACCAAGATTGTACAAATCATAGCCCTACGATGATAAATGACCCCGCACCAGTGGTCACTTGTTTTACATAGAGTTATATAGGAAAATCTTTAAAAATCTTCTTCTATGAATCCATTAGGCCTAGAGCTTAGATATTTGGTATGTAGCATCATCTTATGGTCATTACCAAGATTGTACAAATCATAGCCCTAGGTGATAAATGACCCCGCACCAGGGGTCACTTGTTTTACATAGAGTTATATAGGAAAATCTTTAAAAATCTTCTTCTATGAATCCATTAGGCCTAGAGCTTAGATATTTGGTATGTAGCATCATCTAATGGTTCATTATCAAGATATTTAAAAATGGTGGCCCCTGCACTAAGTCTTCTCCTCTGAAACCATAAGGCCCAGTGCTTATATATTTGGTGTGTAGTATTGTCAGGGCTAAAATGTTTAAGATTGAGTTATATCAGAATTCTTGTCTGTTTAAAAACCTTGTAATCAGTTGTAGCAATGGTACTCAGGTGAGCGATCCAGGGCCATCATGGCCCTCTTGTTTGACAACTGATACGTTAGCACCACTGTATTTAGGGAAAACTTAGAAAAATCTTTTTCTCCAAAACTGTATGGCTTAAAGCTTAGATATTTGGCATGTAGCATTGTCTAGTGGATCTCTACCAAGTTTGTTCAAATTATGGCCCTGGGGTCAAAATTGGCCCCGCCCTAGGGGTCACTTTCTTTAACATAGGCTAATATAGGAATATATCTAGAAAAATTTTCTTCTCTGGAACCTTATGGCCGGGAGCTTTGATATTTGGCATGTAGCATTGTCTAATGATCTCTACCACGTTTGTTCAAATAATGGCCCTGAGGTCAAAATTGGCCCCGCCCAGGGGGTTACTTTCTTCAACATAAGCTAATATTAGCAACTGTTTATCAGATCTGAATGATACTGTGCACAATTACTCATCTTAACATGTACATCACATATCAGCAGAAAGGAATTGCTTTGTACATTTAGATAATTTTTCAACCATTAAAAAAAATACCTTGTTACCTTGATCTTTAACCTATCTTTTGTAACTTTATGGTGGGACATTTTATCTTTACTCAGGTGAGTGGATTAGAGCCCTCGGGCTCTTGTCATCGAATCACCATTGCTGTTGACAGAGTTATGGGCCTTGAATTTATGAAAATGTGGAATTGTTTATAAAAATCATATCAAGAATGCACACATACAAAACTGCGAAATAAAAATTGCACCTGCCATAAAAAAAAGGTAATAAAAAAATCATCAAAATAATCAGACTATCTTTTATTTCATTAAACACTATTAGTCCCCACTGGTGAAAACGGTTGGGGACTATAGGTTTGCGCACATCCTTCTGTCCCTCCGTCCTGCTTTTGTGTCCGCTCCATAGGGTTGCAATATTTAGTTTGAAAATGATTGCTTACGAAATGAAGATGCTAGAGTGCAAACAAACTTATTGTGGACAATGGACGGATGACGAACATTCAACAATCCTAATAGCTCATCCTGAGCACAAGTGTTCTGGTGAGCTAAATATCATGAGAAGTAACAGCAGGCAAATGTTCAAATTATTATCAGTAGCAGTTTTTGATTTTTGTTGTTATTATTATTTGTTTAAATAATTAGGATTGTGTCCAGGGTTACAAGGATAAAAAATTGGCAAATACTTGCCACTGGCCACTAACAAATTTATGTACAGAACAAGGCTTTGTCAGTATAGCTAGCAATACTGTCAGGATCGAGTCCCCACCTGGGGGGGGGGGGGGGGAAGCAATGAAGAATTTGTGCCAGATAGAACAAGAAAATAATGGAAATAGGTTATGAACTGCACTGACCTTTGAAGCATGCATATGGTTGATGCATATGACACATCGTGTCTTAAGAAATATTTCTGTAAAGTTTTATGAAAATCCAAACATAGATATGGAAGTTATAGAGCAGGGATGAAAATGAAGCCTATGAATACCAAAAACAATTTTGAACAACTCCTGTGACCTTGACCATTCAAGGAAGGGTGTTTGTGGTTGATGTGCTCAACATACCTTTGGATTATGAGGAATACTTCTGTAAAGTTTTATTGAAATCTATCCATAAATGTCCAAGTTATGGAGGGACAAAAAAGTATGACTGACAGACTGAATGATGGACGGACGGAGGGATGCGCGCAAACCTATAGTTCCCAGTGGGACTAATAATTCCTGCTGATGTTTGGCTAGTTCTTATTCAGTCTGTATAGAAAATTTGAGATTGTATTTTATTTAACTGAAATTTAAATAAAGGTTTAAACTGAATTTTTATGCTTCCCCTAGGGAGAGCATATAAATGCCGCTTTGTCCGTCGGTCATGGCCCTGGGGTCAAAATTGGTCCCACACTTGGGTTAATTTGTTTTTTTTCGACCACATGTAAACTTTTTGCATGGAATTTAAACTGTATTGCTGTTCTTCTGTATGGATTTTGTATTCAGTATGACTTGTTGTAAAAGGCAATGAAATTAACATTTCTCAGGTGAGCGATTCAGGGCCATCATGGCCCTCTTGTTCATACTTAAATTTTGTCTGGAGCATAACACATAAACTATAAGAGGTATCAACATGAAACTTTATAGGTATATAGATCTCAGTGAGGAAAAGTGCAGTGTACAAGAACCATAACTCTGTTCTGCATAACTTTGCAGTTATTGCCCTTTGTTAGATTGACTATTCAAAGAATATGAGAGCTATTGTAGTCGCCCTTGCTTCACTGTTGGCGTTGGCGTTGCAGCTTTTGGTTAAAGTTTTGCATGCAAGTTACTATCAACCTTATATCTCAATAACCATTTATGGTATTGACTTCAAAGTTTATGAATATGTTCAGGGGCATCAGACACCAAGGAAGATAACTCTTGACTGAATTTAATATAAAATATGGCCGCTTTTTAACTTAGAAATTTTGGTTACATTTTTGCATACAATAGAAAATTTAGTTTAGGTTAAAGTTTTGCATGCAAGTAACTATCCAGCTTGTATCTCAATAACCATTCATGGCATTGACTTCAAAGTTAATGAATATATTTAGGGGCATCATACAACCAAGGTAGATAACTCTTGATAGAATATATTACAGATTATGGCCCCTTTTTAGCTCACCTGAGCACAACATGCTCATGGTGAGCTATTGTGATTGCCTTTTATCCAGCGTTCTTGCATGCGTCTGGCGTCAACAATTTTCTTTAAACAATATCTCCTCCTAAACCACTTGGGCAAATTTGATAAAAATTGCCTGGGATTTCCCTGCATGAAGCTCTATCAAAGTTGTTCAAATAGTTCTGGTCCATTGCATATCTGGATCAAGGAGCTAAAATGAGATTTTTAAAGTAAACCTTTAAAAATCTTCTTCTCTGAAGCCGCCAGGCCTAGAGCTTAGATATTTGATGTGTGGCATTGTCTTATGGACCATTACCAAGTTAGTTGAAATCATGACTGTAGGGTCGAAATTGGTCCCGCCCCAGGGGTAACTTGGTTTAACATAGACTTATTTAGGAAAACTAGAAATATCTTCTGTCAGAAAGTTTAGATATTTGATGTTTAACATGGCCTAGTAGACCTCAAACTAGTTTGTTCAAACCATGGCCCTGGGGTCAAAATTTGCCACTCCCCAGGGGTCACTTGATTTTACATAAGACTTATTTAGGAAATACTAGAAAAATCTTGTCAGAAACCACAAGGCCTGAAGTTTAGATATTCAGTGTTTAACATGGCCCAGTAGACCTTAACCAAGTTTGTTGAAATCATGGCTGTAGGGTCGAAATTGGCCCCGCCCCAGGGGTCACTTGGTTTTACATAGACTTATATAGGAAAACTAGAAAAAGTTTCTTGTCAGAATTCACAAGGCCTGGAGTTTAGATATTTGATGTGTAACATGGCCTAGTAGACCTTAACCAAGTTAGTTTAAAATATGGCCCTGGGGTCAAAATTGGCCCTACCCCAGGGGTCACTTGATTTTACATAGACTTAATTAGGAAAACTAGAAAAATCTTCTTGTCAGAAACCACAAGGCCTGGAGTTTAGATATTTGATGTTTAACATGGCCTAGTAGACCTTAACAAGTTGTTAAATAGCTGGGGTCAAAATTGGCCCCCCCCGGGGTCACTTGATTTTAATAGACTTAATAGGAAAAACTAGAAACAGCTTCTTGTCAGAAACCACAAGGCCTGAAGTTTAGATATTTGGTCCAATTTGGCCACGCCCAAGGGGTATTTGTATTTGGCCACGCCCAAGGGGTCATTAAATTTTATATACAGTAGAAACTCACTTAGCGGGCACCTCAATAATACGGGCAACTTCTAATTACGGGCAAAATTCGTGGTCCGGATCGCTTTGCTATATGTTTATTTGCCCGCAAAACTCAATAATGCGGGCACCTGGCTATTGCGAAATGCGGGCACCATTTTCGGTCCCAATCGGTGTTTACAGTGCAAAATGAACCTAGCTAAAGCGGGCACCTGTCCAAGGGCGATAACACTTTCGATTTTTTATCTGACTGGTAAGTTATGTTAACCAGTCTCAGTATTTTGCAAACCAGTCTGTGTGTTTCACGCGCCCGACATTTTGACACTTTCTTTTGTTTTGATAGCAGTACACAAGGAACAAACTGACAACAGGTCCAAGTGTCAGTTTGTTTCGAAAAATGGGACGTTAATGGATCCATTTATCAAAAGCGATGTGTATGATGTTTGCATCTTTTTGTCCAATAAATTTAGCAAAATGCGTTTGATAACGCTATGTTTTCGATGCATCGTCATTATCAACATCGAAATCAAACTGATGGTAATTAATACTTTAATTAAAGTATTAGGGACATATGAATTGATGATTATGGGTAATTGATAGTCGGCACGTCTGTTGTGCAAACTTTATAGCTAATTAGTAAATATTCATATTAAAACGATGATAAATAATGTGCACTTCATGAAATGCATTCAGAATTCATTATGCATTTCTTACGTTCACTGTAACTATCAAAACCATGAGTAAGAAACGTAAAGAACTTTTCTCAAAGACAAAATTTTATTGATTAATGATAGCCATGGTAAATCTCATCGTGTTCTAGCTGAACAGTTTGGCAATGGAAAGACTCAGGTATAAAACATGAATCAATATTCATTATCATTAACAGCAACCTTGATTATAAGTTTTATTTTAAACAGTATGATTTTTTCTTAGGAGTCTATGCCTAAATGACTTCCGATATGGATGCAATTATTCTTTTAGATTTTCTTTTTAACAATTTAAAAAAATAAAATTTATAAAAACGAAACTTAAAATGGCTTATTTAATGAGTTATTGAATAATCAATTGATTACACAAAACTCACATAGCAAACACAACACATAACACACAAGTGTAGGGTTGATGTGTCAAAGGGACATAAGGGACATAATCCCTTTTGACTTTATGAAACCTTGCTATTAAGGCCAAATTTCAAATTAAGGCCACTCGTGCCCAGTCCCATACATGGCCTTAATAGTGAGGTTCCACTGTAGACTTAATTAGGAAAAAATCTCTTTGTTGGAAACCATAAAGCCTGGAGTTAAGATATTTGGTGTTTAACATGGCCAAGTAGACCTTAACTAAGTTTGTTCAAATCATGGCCATGGGGTCAAAATTTGCCCTGCTCCAGGGGTCACTTGATTTTACATAGACTTATTTAGGAAAACTAGAAAAATCTTCTTGTCAGAAACCACAAGGCCTGGAGTTTAGTATATGTTGTTTAACATGGCCTAGTAGACCTTAACTAAATTTGTTCAAATCATGGCTGAAGGGTCGAAATTGGCCCCGCCCAAGGGGTCATTTAATTTTATATAGACTTATATAGGAAAAAATCTTCTTGTTGGAAACCATTAGGCCTTGATTTTAGATATTTGGTGTTTAACATGGCCTAGTAGACCTTAACTAAATTTGTTCAAATCATGGCTGTAGGGTCAAAATTGGCCACACCCCAGGGGTCACTTGATTTTATATAGACTTATTTAGGAAAAACTAGAAAAATCTTCTTGTCAGAAACCACAAGGCCTGAAGTTTAGATATTTGGTGTTTTACATAGCCTAGTACACTCCTACCAAGTTTGTTTAAATCATGGCCCAGAGTTCAAAATTGGCCCCGTCCCAGGGGTCATTTGATTTTACATTGACTTGCATAGGAAAATCTTCAAAAGATCTTCTTCTCATCAACCACAAGGCTTGGAGTTTCCATGTTCGGTGTGTAACATGGACTATGAGACCTTTTTCAGGTTTGTTCAAATCATGGCCCTTGGTTCAAAATTGGCCCCCACGTTTAGGGTCACTTGATTTTACAATGACATACATAGGAAAAAAACTAGAAAAATCTTCTTATCAGAAACCACATGGCCTAGAGTTAAGATATTTGGTGAGTAACATGGCCTAATAAACATCTACCAATTTGGATCAAATCATGGCCCTGGGGTTAAAATTGGCCCCGCCCTAGGGGTCACTTGATTTTACATGGACTTGAATAGGAAAACCTTCAAAAGATCTTCTCAGAATTCTCAAAGCCTGGAGTTCAGATTTACTGAACTCAGAACTTTATCAGAGTTTACTTGTGGACCTTAACCAAGTCAAATCATGGCCCTCAAAATTTGCCCCTCCCCAAGGGTCACTTGATTTTATATAGACTTATTACTGCTATGACCTTCCAAGTTTGGATGGCAGGTATAGTTTTTGTGTTGAATTTAGATGATCTTGCTGTATTCTGACAATAACAATTTATGGTATTGACTTGAAAGTTTATAAATATTTTCAGGGGCATCAGACAAAAATGGTAGATAACTCTTGACTGAATTTAATATAAATTATGGCCCCTTTTTAACTTTTGGTTAAAGTTTTGCATGCAAGCTACTATCCAGCTTGCATTATTGTAACCATTCATGGTATTGACTTAAAAGTTTATGAATATGTTAAGGGGTATCATGCTTTCATGCAGGGTTCATTCTAGAAATGAAATCAGTGGGGTCAAAGGGCCCACTGTTGGCAAATAAGTGGGGACATTGCCAAAAAAACAGGGGTCAATACAAAATATATCTTAACAAACAGAAAGTGACTTATAAGTGACCCATGCCTCTTAAATGTCATTCATTATTGCTAATGTCTTTGAAACATCCATTAACTATGAAGAAAACTAAAACTATGGAACTTTTTTAAATTTTTGAACTTTTTAAGTCTGTTGAACAACATGTTTTGGTTATGACAAACAATCACTATCATTAGTCATTAAAAGCCTTCTGTGCTTCCTCTCATTCCAATATTTAAGGGCACTTTTGAAGTCAGATTTATATACGGCTGCAGAAAAATCGGGTTTTATTTATTCAGCTTCCAGTCCACCCACATGATCTCTACTTTCTGCATAGCTGGTTAGCATACTTGAACGAAAGTGAATTGATCCTTCTTAGGGATTTTTGTTTATTTATTCAGTTTTTATTTTGCATATGTCACAACACATTATACTTTTATCGTTACCATATCTGATTCTGAACCAAGAAAACTTTTCAAGTTAAGTTATGCTTACTTTTTTGTGACACACTAATGACACACTAACAGTAACTGTATCTGATGTATCCGTTCAACTATTGGCTGGGGGCCCCTTTTATCATTATTTTCCACTGATTTATTCTTATTTTCATCACTACTTGTCTTTTGTTGCTTCGACCATAGTCGAATGCGTCTTTCGCTTTCGTTTTTCAGCCATCTTTTCAAATTATGAACTGGAAAAGAAACGCCGATATTGATTGGTCGTAATATGCTAACATGGTGAAAATATCGCTACCACAGCCAATCAGAGACGCTGTAATAAAAGCAGCTATAATTTTGATAGTGCACTTGATTGTGCGATATTTTATGATCAGAATAATGTTCCGGTCGTCGACGCTTTTCTTCTCGGCAGACAGTGCGCCCGATCGGCGCATAACCGGCATTTTCTTTGCGTCATACAATATTTTTATGTGCCAAATACGCAAAGGCGAGTTCTAGAATGAACCCTGTTCATGGTAGATAACTTTTGATGGAATATGTTACAAGTTATGGCCCCTTTTTAACTTAGAAATTTTGGTCAAAGTTTTGCATGCAAGGTACTTTTATGCTTATATCTCGGTATCCAGGCATGGGATTGATTTGAAACATCTTTAATATGTTTAGGAGTATCATGCTTTCATGGTAGATTATTTTTAGCTCACCTGAGCACTTGTGCTCAGGGTGAGCTTTTGTGATCGCCTTTTGTCCATCATGCAATTGCTTGTGAACACTCTAGAGGCCACAGTTTTTGGCCCAATCTTCATGAAACTTGGTCAGGATGTTTGTTTACATGATATCTCAGATAAGTTAGGAATTGGGCCACGTGGGGTCAAAAACTAGGTCACCAGGTCAAATTTTGAAAAACCTTGTGAACACTCTAGAGGCCACAGTTTCTGCCCAATCTTCAATAGATTTGGTCAGGATGTTTGTCTACATGATATCTTGGCTCATGTGGGATCAAAAACTAGGTCACTAGGTCAAATCTTAGAAAAACCTTGTGAACTCTCTGGAGGCCACAGTTTTGGCCAATCTTCAGTAGATATGGTCAGGATGTTTGTCTAAATGATATTTTGGATAAGCTTGAAAATGAGTCAAGTGGGGTCAAAAACTAGGTCACCAGGTCAAATCTTAGAAAAATCTTGTGAACATGCTTGAGGCCACATTTTTGGCTCAATCTTCATGTAACTTTGCCAGGATGTTTGTCTTTATGCTATGTCGTATGAGTTTGAAATTGGGTGATGTTGGGTCAAAAACTAGGTCACTAGGTCAAATTTTAGAAAAACCTTGTGAACACATTAGAGGCAACAGTTTTGGCCCAATCTTCATGAAATTTGGTCAGAATGTTTGTTTACATCAAATTTCGGTTGAATTATAAACTGGGCCACATGGGGTCAAAAAGTAGGTCACTAGGGCAAATTTTAGAAAAATCTTGTGAACACTCTAGAGGCCTACATTTTTGTCTCAGTCTTCATTAAACTTGATATGAATGATGACTGCATGAATTCCCAGTTGAGTGCAAATTCATATTGGATCAAAATGTAGGTCACTTAGTCAAATGTTAGAAAAACACTTCAGATGCCAGATTTTTTGTCATTATGCCTAACTCAGCCATCTTTCTCAGGTGAGCGACACATCTTGGCCCTCTTGTGAATGGAATATGTTATAAATTATGGCCCCTTTTTAACTGAAAAATTTTGGTTAAAGTTTTGCATGCAAGGCACTTTTGTGCTTATATCACAGAGTCCAGGCATGGGATTGATTTGAAACATCTTTAATTTGCTTAATGATATCACATTATAAAGGAAGATAACACTTGATGGAATATATTAAAAATTATTGGCCCCTTTTACCTTTTAATTTTGGTCAAATTTTTGCATTCAAGCTACAATCCAGCTTATATCTCAGAAATTGTTTATTGAATTGACTAGAAAGTTAAGGAGTGTGTTCAGGGGCATCAGAAAACAAAGGAGGATAACTTTTGGACTGAATTTTATGCAAATTATGGCCTTTTTCTTGCTTAGATTTTTGGTTAAAGTTTTGCATGCACAGTGTTATTTTGCTTAAGTCTCAATGAACTAGACATGGGATTTCATAAAAATATTAATGGGTATCATCAGACTATCAAGGTATAATTTTTGACTATTATCATGTACAGGGTATGTGAAGGCAAAAATTGAAGTAGAATTCATTTGATATACCAAAACAAGCATTTTGAATAGTCGAGCGTGCTGTCCTGTGACAGCTCCTGTTCAAGTTAGAAATTGGGTCATGCGGGGTCAAAAAGTAGGTCATGAGGTCAAATCTTAGAAAAATTTTTGGCCAATCTTCTTTTTTCCTAAAGTCTTAGACAAGTTCAAAGGGGAAAAGGTAGGTCATGAGGTCAAATCTTAGAAAAAAACTTAGTTAACACACTACAGGCAACATTTTTGGCCCAATCTTTATGAAACTTGGTCAAAAAGATTGTTTCCATAAAATCTTGGACAGGTTTGAAATTGGGTCATGTGGGGTCAAAATGTAGGTCATGAGGTCAAATCTAAGTAAAACCTTGTTAACACTCTAGAGACCACATTTTTGTCCATATCTTCTTAAAACTTCATCAAAAGTGGTTTTTATAAAATCTTGGACAAGTTCGAAAGATGGTCATGTGGGGTCAAAAAGTAGGTCAATATGAAAAATCCAACATTTGTTGCGCATTTATAATCAGGTGAGCGATTCAGGGCCATCATGGCCCTCTTGTTCATATTTAAAGTTTGTCCGGAGCTTAACACAAAAACTTTGAGAGATATCCACATGAAACTTATTAGGTTGATAGATCTCAATGAGGAGATGTGTAGTGTACAAGAACCATAACTCTGTTTTGCGTAATTTTGGAGTTTTTGTCCTTTATTTTTCATCCTTAAATTTTTTCCAGAGCATAACTCAAAAACTATAAGAAGTATCAAAATGAAACTTAACTAAAAGAAGTATCAATATGAATCTTTATAGGTTGATAGATCTCATTGACAAGAAGTGCAGTGCTCAAGAACCATAACTCTCAGTCGCATAATTTAGGAGTTATTACCCTTTGTTATTTTTATGCCTCCCCGCTATGAAATGGTGACAGGCATTTAGTGTTATACCTGTCCGTGTGTGTTTGTGTGTTAGTGTGTGTGTGTGTGTGTGCAAGAATTCCTGTCCCAGCTGTTACTTATGTATGGTCACTTTTTGAAATAAGTGAATTTGCAGAAGTGATCCTTACGACAAGACAATGTGTTGCTAGCTTGAAGGTCAAGGTCACAGCACTCAGTTAACCTTAAAATCGTGTCCCAGTTTTTACTTGGTTATAAAAATGGTTGCTTTTTAAAATAACTTTGCACATGTGATCCTTAGGGCAAGACGATGTGCCACAAACAAGAATCAGGTTGCTAGCTTGAACTTCAAGGTCACAGCACCCAGCTGTAACTTTGGTCTTGATTTAATGATTTTTGTGTCGCCTGCATAGCATGGCAGACACATAGGGATCACTTTGTCCGTCGTCGTCGTCGTCGTCGGCGTCACACTTTCTTGTCCGGAGCATAACTCGAAAAGTATTTGAGGTATCACCTTGAAACTTAAAACATGGATAGATCACATTGAGGTGGAGTGCAGTGCACAAGAATGATAACTCTGACTTTCGTATTTTCTGAGTTATTACCCTTTGATTTTATTTTTGTCCGGACCATAAAAAAAGTATTTGAGGTATCACCTTGAAACTTAAAAGATGAATCACATTGAGGCAGAGTGCAGTGCACAAGAATGATTACCATGACTTTCATATTTTCTGAGTTATTTCCCTTTGTTGATTTTCAGACTTAATTTTTGTCTGGGGCATAACTCGAAACGTATTTGAGGTGTTGACTTGAAACTTCATAGATCTCAATGGTCTGAGTGCAGTGCACATGTATGATAACTCTGTTTCTCTTTTTCCTTGAGTTATTGCCCTTTGTTGATACTCAGACTTCATTTTTGTCTGGAGCATAACACGAAAAGTATTTGAGGTATTACTTTGAAACCTCACAGGTGGAAAGATCTCATGGAGTGCATTGTGCAAGAATGATAACTGTTGTATTTTTGGAGTTATTTCCCTTTGTTTATTTTTTTGGATTTAATTCTTGTGTGGTGCATAACTTGTAAAGTATTTGAAGTGTTGCCTTAAACATTTATAGTAGATAGATCTCATTGGTCTGAGTGCAGTACACAAGAATGATAACTCAATAATGATAATGATGACTACAAACTTGCAACATATATATAATTAACGTCATAAGTGCTTAATGACGTCATAATTTTTCTTACAGTTAATGTTTTGAATTCATAGTCATTCTGACACTCCTCTGATGAAGACTGTATAGTCGAAAGTGCTCGGGAAAATTATTACATATTGCACTGTTTGAATATTTTATTCCCCCCCCCCCCCCCCCCCCCCCCCAAAAAAAAATAAAATATATATATATATATATATGTGTGTGTGTGTGTGTGTGATTTGGTGTTATTTTGTACCTCACAAAATAGATTATGCTTTATCAATAATTTGTCAAAAGATCGATTTTCTAGTCAATTCTTTCATCAAACATGCTTAAATGCAGGCGACACAAGTGTTCCGAGGAACACCCACATCTAGTTTTTATACGCCGCCGGAGGCGGTCGTATATTGGCGTCATCTTCTCCGTCTGTCCGTCCGTCCGTACGTCCGTACGTACGTACGTCCGTACGTCCATATCTTGTGAACGCAACTCCTCCGACATTTCTGAATGAATTTTTTCAAAACTTGGTCAGTGTCATTACTATAATGGGTAGATGTGCATGAAGTGGCGATTTTCCGGTTCATTGATTTTTACAAGATTTGTGTCCCTTGAAACTTAGTCTCTGTAGCTGATTGATACTGCAGCCTTGTGAACGCAACTCCTCCTACATTTCTGAATGAATCTTTTCAAAACTTGTTCAATGTCATAACTATAATGGGTAGATGTGCATGAAGTGGCGATTTTCCGGTCCATTGATTTTTACAAGATTTGTGTCCCTTGAAACTTAGTCTCTGTAGCTGATTGATACTGCAGCCTTGTGAACGCAACTCCTCCTACATTTCTGAATGAATCTTTTCAAAACTTGTTCAATGTCATTACTATGATGGGTAGATGTGCATGAAGTGGCGATTTTCCGGTCCATTGATTTTACAAGATTTGTGTCCCTTGAAACTTAGTCTCTGTAGCTGATCGATATTGCAGTCTTGTGAACGCAACTCCTCCTACATTTCTGAATGAATCTTTTCAAAACTTGTTCAATGTCATTACTATAATGGGTAGATGTGCATGAAGTGGCGATTTTCCGGTCCATTGATTTTTTCAAGATTTGTGTCCTTTGAAACTTAGTCTCTGTAGCTGATTGATATTGCAGCCTTGTGAACGCAACTCCTCCTACATTTCTGAATGAATCTTTTTTAAACTTGGTCAATGTCATTTATATAATGGGTAGATGTGCATGAAGTGGCGATTTTCCGGTCCATTGATTTTTACAAGATTTGTGTTCCTTGAAACTTAGTCTCTGTAGCTGATTGATACTGCAGCCTTGTGAACGCAACTCCTCCTACATTTCTGAATGAATCTTTTCAAAACTTGGTCAATGTCATTTCTATAATGGGTAGATGTGCATGAAGTGGCGATTTTCCGGTTCATTGATTTTTATACTACCCAGGCAACCACAATCTCAGGCCCCTGTCTTTTCATCATCTTTAGTGATTGCCTCACTTTGAGAAAAGTATATTTGTGAATATACTGCTCTTTCAGCTAAATTAATTAGTCTCATATACTTCATTATGAGCATATGCTTACAGAAATGTTAAAAGCAATAATTAAAAGGACCCTCTTGGTCTTTATATTTTGTGGCGGCGTATATTGTGGCAGCACTGACACTCTTGTTAAATAAATTGGCACAAGTGATCCTTAGGACAAGACGATGTGCTGCAAACAAGAACCAGGTTGCTAGCTTGAAGGTCAAGGTCACAGCACTCAGTTGACCTTAAAATTGTGTCCCAGCTGTAACTTTGGTCTTGATTTAATGTTGTTGTTTTTAGCTCACCTGAGCACAACGTGCTCATGGTGAGCTATTGTGATCGCCTTTTGTCCGTCGTCCGTGCGTGCGTCCGTCCGTCGTCAACAATTTGCTTTAAACAACATCTCCTCATGAACTGCTGAAGGGATTTTGACCAAACTTCACAGGAATCATCCTTATGATGCCCTCTATCAAAGTTGTACAAATTATTCAGATTGGTTGAAAAAGTAGGTCACAGGAGCTAAAAATAGATTTTAAAAATGCAAACTTTGAAAATCTTCTTCTGCAAAACTGCAAGGCCTAGAGCTTAGATATTTGGTATGAAGCATCATCTTATGGGCCATTACCAAGATTGTACAAATCATAGCCCTACGGTGATAAATGCCCCCGCACCAGGGGTCACTTGTTTTACATAGAGTTATATAGGAAAATCTTTAAAAATCTTCTTCTATGAATCCATTAGGCCTAGAGCTTAGATATTTGGTATGTAGCATCATCTAATGGTTCATTACCAAGATTGTTCAAATCATAGCCCTACGGTGATAAATGCCCCCACATCAGGGGTCACTTGTTTTACATAGAGTTATATAGGAAAATCTTTAAAAATCTTCTTCTATGAATCCATAAGGCCTAGAGCTTAGATATTTGGTATGTAGCATCATCTTATGGTTCATTACCAAGATTGTACAAATCATGACCCTATGGTAATAAATGCCCCCGCACCAGGGGTCACTTGTTTTACATAGAGTTATATAGGAAAATCTTTAAAAATCTTCTTCTATGAATCCATTAGGCCTAGAGATTAGATATTTGGTATGTAGCATCATCTTATGGTTCATTACCAAGATTGTTCAAATCATAGCCCTATGGTGATAAATGCCCCCGCACCAGGGGTCACTTGTTTTACAAAGATTTATATAGGAAAAACTTTAAAAATCTTCTTCTATGAATCCATAAGGCCTAGAGCTAAAAATCTTCTTCTATGAATCCATAAGGCCTAGAGCTTAGATATTTGGTATGTAGCATCATCTAATGGTTCATTACCAAGATTGTTCAAATCATAGCCCTATGGTGATAAATGCCCCCGCACCAGGGGTCACTTGTTTTACATAGATTTATATAGGACAAACTTTAAAAATCTTCTTCTATGAATAAATAAGGCCTAGAGATTAGATATTTGGTATGTAGCATCATCTAATGGTTCATTACCAAGATTGTTCAAATCATAGCCAAACGGTGATAAATGCCCCTACAATTGGGGTCACTTGTTTTACATAGAGTTATATAGGAAAACTTTAAAAATTTCTTCTATGAATCCATAAGGCCTAGAGATTAGATATTTGGTATGTAGCATCATCTAATGGTTCATTACCAAGATTGTTCAAATCATGACCCTATGGTGATAAATGCCCCCGCACCAGGGGTCACTTGTTTTACATAGAGTTATATAGGAAAATCTTTAAAAATCTTCTTCTATGAATCCATAAGGCCTAGATATTAGATATTTGGTATGTAGCATCATCTTATGGTTCATTACCAAGATTGTACAAATCATGACCTTATGGTGATAAATGCCCCCGCACCAGGGGTCACTTGTTTTACATAGAGTTGTATAGGAAAATCTTTAAAAAAATCTTCTACTATGAATCCATAAGGCCTAGAGCTTAGATTTTTGGTATGTAGTATCATCTAATGGTTCATTATCAAGATTTTCAAAATGGTGGCCCTTTGGAGATAAATGACCCCGCACTAAGTCTTCTTCTCTGAAACCATAAGGCCCAGTGCTTATATATTTGGTGTATAATATTGTCAGGGCTAAAATGTTTAAGATTGAGTTATATCAGAATTCTTGTCTGTTTAAAAACCTTGTAATCAGTTGTAGCAATGGTACTCAGGTGAGCGTTTCAGGGCCATCATGGCCCTCTTGTTTAATAAATTGGCACAAGTGATCCTTAGGACAAGACGATGTGCTGCAAACAAGAACCAGGTTGCTAGCTTTAAGGTCAAGGTCACAGCACTTGGTTGACCTTTGAATCATGTTTTGGCTGTTACTTTGTTGTGAATGATAGTGTTTTGAAATAACCAACTACACAGTATTTACCTTTTAAAGTTGCAGGTTCTACGAAATTGATATTTATTACAACTGTTTATGGGCTATATATTTGTTGGCCCTTTATCTAGTTTTATTAGTCCCCTACCGGTGTTCACACCGGAGGGGACTATAGGTTTGCCCTCCGTCTGTCCGTCCGTCTGTCCGTCCGTCCGTCCGTCCGTCCGTCCGTCTGTCCGCTCAAATCTGGATCCCGCGATAACTTAATAACTAAGCAAGCTAACTTGATGAAACTTGGTATATGACTAGATGGCAATGTGTAGATTATGCACGTCATTTTATTTTTGTTCTTCGACTAAAATTGTGGTTGCTATGGTAACGGAAATAGTGAAAATATGGCAAAAATGGGATCCCGCGATAACTAAGCAAGCTAACTTGATGAAACTTGGTATATGACTAGATGGCAATGTGTAGATTATGCACTTCATTTTATTTTTGTTCTTCGACTAAAATTGTGGTTGCTATGGTAACGGAAATAGTGAAAATATGGCAAAAATGGGATCCCGCGATAACTAAGCAAGCTAACTTGATGAAACTTGGTATATGACTAGATGGCAATGTGTAGATTATGCACATCATTTTATTTTTGTTCTTGACTAAAATTGTGGTTGCTATGGTAACGGAAATAGTGAAAATTTGGCAAAAAATGGGATCCCGCGATAACTAAGCAAGCTAACTTGATGAAACTTGGTATATGACTAGATGGCAATGTGTAGATTATGCACGTCATTTATTTTGTTCTTGACTAAAATTGTGGTTGCTATGGTAACGAAATAGTGAAAATTTGGCAAAAAATGGGATCCCGCGATAACTAAGCAAGCTAACTTGATGAAACTTGGTATATGACTAGATGGCAATGTGTAGATTATGCACGTCATTTTATTTTTGTTCTTCTACTAAAATTGTGGTTGCTATGGTAACGGAAATAGTGAAAATATGGCAAAAATGGGATCCCGCGATAACTAAGCAAGCTAACTTGATGAAACTTGGTATATGACTAGATGGCAATGTGTAGATTATGCACTTCATTTTATTTTTGTTCTTCAACTAAAATTGTGGTTGCTATGGTAACGGAAATAGTGAAAATATGGCAAAAATGGGATCCCGCGATAACTAAGCAAGCTAACTCGATGAAACTTGCTATATGACTAGATGGCAATGTGTAGATTATGCACGTCATTTTATTTTTGTTCTTCGACTAAAATTGTGGTTGCTATGGTAACGGAAATAGTGAAAATATGGCAAAAAATGGGATCCCGCGATAACTAAGCAAGCTAACTTGATGAAACTTGGTATATGACTAGATGGCAATGTGTAGATTATGCACGTCATTTTATTTTTGTTCTTCGACTAAAATTGTGGTTGCTATGGTAACGGAAATAGTGAAAATATGGCAAAAAATGGGATTGATTATCATATTGAGTCAAGGTGGAGCCGGTAGGGGACTTTATGTGTTGCATACAACACCAGTTACTTGTTTAATATTGATTTCAAGTGTAAGTGTGATATTTCAGGATGCAGATCCAGCACGGTTCAGTTTAATAGAAGTTCTGCTAGACAAGGGAGTGTCTGAAAGAAGTCTTGATCATAATGACAGGCCATGGGAGTTGATCAAACAGAGTAGGAAGGTATGTGTAACTGTTATTATTACATCTAGGCTTCACTTCATGCATGACTTTCTGTCTCATCTCATTGTCATATGAAAAACTAATTAATGTATTGCTATAACTTGTAACAAGTAAATGTCACTTTTATTTATTATAAAAGTTTTAGTTGATGTTCTATTATATTGTTCGTTTAGCTCAATACACAGGCTACCGGCGTGGGACCCCCCAATGATACAAAGTAACAATTCAAAACACATTTTATAACAAAATTTCTCAATTCAAGAAAAAAAATATATTGATATCATAAAATAAAAAAAGGTATGTAACTCTCCGTTCAAAATCTATAGGAAAACTGACATGGTCGTATTCTGAGCTTCATATCTGACACAATTTTCAGCCGATTTCAAATATGTCTGGCTTGTTCAATGCAGAAACAATAGGCCTTTTCGTTGCCGAGTCGATTTTCTATCTTAGATAAACTACAAAGACAATACGAGCAACGAAACTCAATGGAAACTGTACTCGGACATGATGTGACCGAAGCAATGCATATCACAGTCAATGCTTTTTTCAACGGCAACTTCACAGAAATACAATATTTCCAACAAATACCCATATTAAACAATAAATTATGTATTTATTTATTTCTCACAAGTTATGCTTTTTTCCAGAAGTCGCTAGTATTGATGCATTCCGCCCTCATTCCACTGTTGCATTTTGTTATGACTGACGGCTACCATAATCGCTGGTTCCCCAATGTCATATTGTATTTATCACAAAAGCCTATAACCAATTCAATATGGATCCTGCAATAACTTAAAAACCGTTAAAGATAATATTTTGAAAATTGGTACATGAATAGATGGCAGTATGGAGATTCTGCAAATCACTTTGTTTTCACGGACCAAAGTCTGGCTGCTATGGTAATGGAAAAATTATGTACCTCACCTGTAGGTGACTCCTGTTGCGTGCAACACCAGTTACTTGTTTCATTTGGCACAAACTGTCACCTCATGACTGTCTACCATAATTTTTATGCCCCCACCACTTATGTCCCGAAAGTTTGTCCGAAAGATGGCTCAAAACCTATAAGAGATATCAACATGAAACTTCATATGAAGATAGAGCTTGAAGAAGTGCAGTGCACAAGAACCATAACTCTATTTTGTATGATTTAGGAGTTATTGCCCTTTGTTATTTTTCATACTTAAATTTCGTCTGGAGCATAACTCAAAGGCTATAAGAGGTATCAACATGAAACTTCATAGGTAGATTTTAATAAAGAAAAGTGCAGTGCACAAGAACCATAATTATTTTGTATGATTTAGGAGTTATTTCCCTTTCTTATTTTTCATATTTAAGTTTTTTCTGGAGCATAACTCAAAACTTATAAAAGGTACCAACATGAAACTTCATAGCTATATAGAGCTTGATGAAGAGAAGTGCATTGCACAAGAACCATAACTCTATTTTACACGATTGAAGAGTTATTTCCCTTTGTTATTTGTCATACTTAAATTTTGTCCGGAGCATAACTCAAAGGCTATAAGGCATCAACATGAAACTTCATAGGTAGATACTTTTATGCCTCCAACACTTATTGTGGGGTGGGGGCATATTGATTTGACTTTGTCCATCCATACATCAGTCCATCCATCAGTCAGTACATCCGTCCCGAAAGTTTGTCTGTAGCATAACATGAATACTAATACTGGGATTGAATTCAAAGTTGATACTTCATGCATTCAGGAGAAGTGCAGTGACCAAGTTCCATAACTCTCAGTCAAGTAATTTTGAGTTATTGTCCTTTGTTCTTAAAGTTAGTCCAAAGCATAACTTGGTATACTAATACAGGGATTGACATCAAAGTTGATATTTATGTAGCATGCATACTGAAAAAGTGCTAGAGAAAGTATTGGTGTAGTTACTGCAGCTATGAAAAGGCCAAGAACAAAGCCAACCAACCAATGATTAATTGGTTATAGCAGACCAAAAATGTTAAAATTGTATATTTTTATTTTTATTAAAAGCATTGAATGACCCTTGTTGTTTTCCATTGTACATTTTTGTTACTTACTTCCTTCGATCATCTTTTCCTGGCTAGAATCATATTTCAGATTACCGTCTCAGGTGGCTGAGTGGTTAGAGTGTCTGCCTCTGAAACGGGAGATTGTGGGTTTGATCCCCGACCATGACATAGCAAAGTCGATAAAAATGGTACTGGTATAGCTCCCTTGCTTGGCGCTCAGTATAAGGGTGGTTCCAGGAGTGGTTGGCCCGGTGTCAGGATAATGTGACTGGGTTGGTATCATGCCACAGGTCTATGGTGTTATATTGCTGTGTGGCAGCACTATATCTGTCTCAAGTAGACAGTCTCCAAATGACTGAAATACTGTCGGTGGGACGTTAAAGGCAACAGCAAACAAACATATTTCAGATTTGTGACAAAGCACTTAGGTGGGGGTATTTGTGTCCTATGGACACATTTCTAGTTAATATAAAGTTGATCCCTTGTAAAATTAGGCCCCCAGGATTGCGCTAGTTTCCTTATATACTAACACCATATAGAAAATTTCAAAGATTTCTTCCTCTATGAAAAAATTAGAATTTCTTTTGGCATGCATGGTCACCTCATGGCTGTCTACCATAATTGATATGATAAAGTTTATCCTTTGAAAAATGAATTAAATCAGGTGTCGTCTAGTTTCCTTATATACTCTTTATAGAAAGTTGAAAAATTCTTCTCACCTGGAAATAATGTTTAGAAGTAATGTGGGGACATATGTGTCTTATGGACACATTTCTAGTACTGTATATGTTTTTAAGTGCTTCAAAAGCAGTTATGGACCTGATGTTTTGATTCAACATATATAGAGAGAAAGTAGTATGATTTTTAGCTTGACTATTCAAAGAATATGAGAGCTATTGTAGTCACCCTTGCATCGACGTTGGCGTTGCAACTCTTGGTTAAAGTTTTGCATGCAAGTTACTATCAATCTTATATCAATAACCAGTTATGGTATTGACTTGAAAAGTTTTATAAATATGGTCAGGAGCTTCAGACAACCAGGGTAGATAACTCTTGACAGAATTTTATATAAATTATGGCCCCTTTTTAACTTTTTAAATTTTGGTTAAAGTTTTGCATGCAATAGAAAATTTGGTTAAAGTTTTGCATCCAAGCTACTATCCAGTTTGTTTCTCAATAACCATTCATGGTATTGACTTAGAAATTTATGAATATGTTCAGGGGACTCTAACAACCAAGGTAGATAACTCTTGATGGAATATATAACATGTTATGGTCCCTTTTTAATTAAGAAAGTTTGGGTAAAGTTTTGCATGCAAGGTATTTGCATGCTTATATCTCTGTATCCAGTTGGCGTTGCAGTTCTTGGTTAAAGTTTTGCATGCAAGTTACTATCAATCTTATATCAATAACCAGTTATGGTATTGACTTGAAAGTTTTATAAATATGGTCAGGAGCTTCAGACAACCAAGGTAGATAACTCTTGACAGAATTTAATATAAATTATGGCCCCTTTTTAACTTTTTAAATTTTGGTTAAAGTTTTGCATGCAATAGAAATTTTGGTTAAAGTTTTGCATCCAAGCTACTATCCAGTTTGTATCTCAATAACAATTCATGGTATTGACTTAGAAATTTATGAATATGTTCAGGGGACTCTGACAACCAAGGTACATAACTCTTGATGGAATATATAACATGTTATGGTCCCTTTTTAATTTAGAAAGTTTGGGTAAAGTTTTGCATGCAAGGTTCTTGCATGCTTATATCTCTGTATCCAGTTGGCGTTGCAGCTCTTGGTTAAAGTTTTGCATGCAAGTTACTATCAATCTTATATCAATAACCAGTTATGATATTGACTTGAAAGTTTTATAAATATGGTCAGGAGCTTCAGACAACCAAGGTAGATAACTCTTGACAGAATTTAATATAAATTATGGCCCCTTTTTAACTTTTTTAAATTTTGGTTAAAGTTTTGCATGCAATAGAAAATTTGGTTAAAGTTTTGCATGCAAGCTACTATCCAGTTTGTATCTCAATAACAATTCATGGTATTGACTTAGAAATTTATGAATATGTTCAGGGGACTCTGACAACCAAGGTAGATAACTCTTGATGGAATATATAAAAGTTATGGACCCTTTTTAACTTAGAAAGTTTGGGTAAAGTTTTGCATGCAAGGTACTTGCATGCTTATATCTCTGTATCCAGGCATGCCATTAATTTGAAACATCTTTAATACCTTTAGGGGTATCATACGATTAATGTAGATAACTCTTGATGGAATATATTACAAATTATGGCCCCTTTTTAGCTCATATGTTTTGCGAAGAAAAAAAATACAAGTTATTGTCGTAACTTGGGCGTCTGCATTGTTGTCGTCGTCAGGCATCGTCCTCTTCCAGAATCTTAACGTTGGCCATAACTTCTCTATTATTCAATATACAACTTTCATTTTTGGTATGCATATTTATATTGACAGGACCTATCCAGGCATATGCAAATATTTCACCTATTGACCTTGACCTTTGACCTTATTGTTCTGAAACCTTTGAAAAACTTTAAAATGTCTGTCATTTCAAAACTGTTGTCAGCAAGGCACTGATATTTTTGCATGTGAATACCTTGTAGCAAGACATTTCCATCAATTTTACACTTTTAGACTTTTGACCTTGACCTTTGACCTATTTTTGGAAATTTTTAACAAAAAACTTTATCATTGGCCAGAA